>CM060919.1:350802748-351402748 GCA_030737875.1 Allium sativum | reverse complement strand
GCTTAGCGGGACATGAGTACTACTGTTTTCTCGATGGATACTCTGGCTATAACCAAATTCCTGTTGCTTTAGAAGATCAACATAAGACCACCTTTACTTGTCCCTTTGGAACCTTTGCTTATCGTCGCATGCCTTTTGGTCTTTGTAATGCCCCCACGACTTTCCAAAGGTGTATGATGAGTATTTTCTCTGATATGGTAGAAGAATTCTTGGAAATATTCATGGACGATTTTTCAATATATGGATCATCTTTTTCCCAATGTCTCACTCATTTAGAACTCGTCCTTAAGCGTTGTAAGGAGAAATCACTCGTGCTTAATTGGGAAAAATGTCACTTTATGGTGAAAAGGGGGATAGTTCTAGGTCATGTCGTCTCCAAAGATGGCCTAGAAGTCGATAAATCAAAAATCGATTTGATTGCTAATTTACCTCCTCCCAAGTCTGTCAAAGATGTTCGTTCATTTCTTGGCCATGCGGGATTCTATAGAAGATTCATTAAGGATTTCTCGAAAATTTCAAAACCTCTCTCGAATTTACTTGCCAAAGACGTAAAGTTTGAATTTTCCACTGATTGCAAAACATCTTTTGAAACTCTTAAATCACTCTTGACCACAACTCCCATCATTCAACCTCCTGATTGGACTCAACCCTTCGAACTTATGTGAGACGCTCCTGATTTTGCTATTGGAGCCATCTTGGGTCAACGTATCGATAAACTCCCTTGAGTCATTTATTACGCTAGCAAAACTTTAAACGAGGCCCAACTGAATTACTCAACTACTGAAAAGGAATTTTTGGCAGTTGTCTTCGCTCTTGAGAAATTCAGACCATATCTCATAGGATCCAAAGTCATAGTTTACACTGACCATGCTGCCCTATGATATTTGCTTTCTAAAAAGGATGCCAAGGCCCGCTTGATTCGTTGGATCCTTCTTCTTCAAGAACTCGATATAGAAATACGAGATAAAAAGGGTTTTGAAAATGTCATAGCTGATCATCTCTCTCGAATTGTGCACGAAAATGATAACGACACCCAAATCGATGACTATTTTCCTGACGAACAACTCCTTTCGATCTCTAACACCCCTTGGTACGCTGACATTGTGAATTATATTGTCACACAACAAACACCCGCTGAATGGTCGAAACAAGATAAACAAAAATTTCTCTCGAAAGTTCGAAACTTCTACTGGGACGACCCATATCTTTTCAAATACTGTCCAGACCAAATCATTCGAAGGTGTGTGCCTGATCATGAACACCAAAGTATTCTCTCCTTCTCACATGACCATGCTTGTGGCAGTCATTTTGGAGCAAAAAAAACTGCTGCAAAAGTTTTGCAAAGCGGTTTTTATTGGCCCACACTCTTCCGTGACGCTTTCGAATTTTGCTCTAAATGTGAGCGATGTCAAAGAACGGGTCGAATCTCTAAGTGGAACATGATGCCTCTCAACCCCATTTTAGTGATTGAGTTATTCGATGTTTGGGGCATCGACTTCATGGGACCATTCCCCAATTCATTTGGGAATCTTTACATCTTGCTTGCGGTAGATTATGTCTCAAAATGGGTTGAAGCCATTCCGACCAAAACCAACGACAACAAGGTTGTTGTCAAATTCCTCAAAGAAAACATCTTTTCATTCTTTGGCACACCTCGAGCTATCATTAGCGATAATGGCACTCACTTCTGTAATCGTGCTTTTGAGTCCTTGCTCAAGAAATACTCAATCACACACAAGCTGTCGACCCCCTACCATCCACAAACGAGTGGGCAAGTAGAAGTCTCCAATAGACAAATCAAACAAATTCTTGAGAAAACCGTGAATTCCAATAGAAAAGATTGGTCCGTAAAACTGATTGATGCACTTTGGGCTTTTCGTACTGCTTATAAAACCAATCTAGGGATGTCACCATATCGATTAGTCTTTGGAAAGGCCTGCCACTTACCTCTTGAATTAGAGCATCGTGCTCTTTGGGCCATAAAATTTTTGAACTTTGACTTAGAAAAAGCCGGCTCACATAGGAAGTTACAAATTTCGGAATTAGAGGAAATAAGAAATGAGGCGTATGAAAATGCGAAAATCTACAAAGAAAGAACCAAAGCCCAACACGACAAAAACAAACTTCGTAAGGAATTCAACGTAGGTCAAAAAGTCCTTTTATACGACTCTAGACTTCACTTGTTTCCAGGAAAACTCAGATCTCGATGGACTGGACCTTATGTTGTGAAAACAGTATACCCTCATGGAGCGGTTGAAATTGAAAATCCTAGGGATGGAAAAGTCTTCAAAGTAAATGGTCAATGACTGAAACCATTTTTGGAATTCGAGCAATATGACGAAGATGACTCTATCGATCTGCATGATCATCCACCATGAAATCAGGTGGTACACGTTCTTTTTCTTTTATTTTTTTTCTTTTTCATTTTTTTTATTTTTTATTTTTGTTTTTCTGCCGTAGACAATTGGGACACTGTCTCCATCAAGTGTGGGGGGGGGAGTCTGCATTTCATCCATTTTCATTTTTCTTTGTTTTTATTTTCAGCCATTTAAGTAGGACCATCATACATTTTAGATTGTAGTAACATACCATAAATTTTTTTTTTTGAACTACGACTCATTTTCAATTAATACAGCAAAATAAGTTTACAATTTTTAGCTAGTTGATAGTATTTTTCTCTCTCAACTTAGATCGAATAGGAAATATAATGAAAAGTTTAATTTTGAGGGATAATAGTGTAACCGGTACATAGGGAGATTCTTAGGTGATGGCCATGAAATCTATTCTATATTGTAGACTTTGTTTAAATAAGTGGAGGACTTAAAATACTTATATTGGCTTTTCAAATCTTTAAAACTAAGTTGTGTTAAGTTGAATTCGCGTAACTCTCTTTTGTGCTTATATTTTCGATAATAATAATAATAGTATTCCAAGGGTATCCAACATTGCTTGTATATCGAGCGTTGGTGTGCAAACCCGCCAAGCTCTATCCGACACGTTGTTGACAAAGTCAGCGTTGGAATATCTTGGTCTCATTTTATGAGATTGGACACCTAAGGATTACCGACACGTTGTTGACAAAGTCAAAGTCGGCCTGCACAATCTGCCAAGCTCTTTACCTACTCTCCGTTAGTCCGCGAGGCAGTGCATGAGTGGTAAACCTTGGTCTTTTTAGTTAGGTGTATGTACTTAATCATAAATCTTAAAATTTTATAGAATAAAGAATAAGCGATGATACCCAAACACTTCTTGACCTTATTGATTTGACTAGCCATACATGAGAAAATTAGAATACCACTTTGCAAACTGTGCCAAGCAAACTAAGAATTTATTTCATGGCTGCACTATGTTATCGACCGAACTAATTGGCTAAACTGGAATTTCACATTTGAAAACTTGATCTATATTGAAAATTTGTGACAAGTCGAGGTATCTAAAGTAAAATCAACTGACTAGAAATTGTTAACTTAATTTGTTGTACCACTTTCCTGAAACAAGTCGTATTTTCATTTTTCGTTTTTATTTGCATATGTCCATTGCATTCATGTAGTTTCATTAGAATCATAGCATATTACATTTGGATTTTGTGGGTAGTATCCGCTGAAAACCCTCACGAGACACCACTCGTCCTACTAGGGACACCTAGAGGTTTAACGGCTTGTTGCATACGCTCAATGCAATCGTGTTTCCTACGAAAGTGTGACCTATCTAGTTTAGTTTTTCATTTTTTGTTTTACTCGAGGATGAGTAAAAGATAAGTGTGGGGGTATTTGATTGACATTGAAAAGTGTTTATTTTATTACTCTTATGCTTTATCTTTTGTAAATAAATAAATGATACTTTGGGTATTTTTATGTGTTTTTACAGATTTCAAGCGTTGCCTCCTTCAATTCAAATCAAAGGCCAACTACAAGAAAGAGCTACTTCCTCACATCAAATTCATTTCAATTGCAAAAGAAGTAGTAGCTCACTGGTAAAGGCATAGGAATTGGTGCTGAGAGACCTGAGTTTGAACCCCGTCAAGCTCACTTTTTGCCAAAGAAACGGAGCGCGTGCACACTGGCCCTTTGCTTTGAGAAATATTTGGATTAGTGTTATGTTATATATATACATACACATATTCATGTGTATGTATTTATGATGTGCACCAATTAACATTTCAGCAATAACCATATTCCTATCATGGAATTAAATTCAAATCATTAAATTTGAATTAGAATATTTTCTGATTGAACTGCTGCCAAGAAAAGATCCATTGTGAAGATTTTATCCTTTGCTGCCTTGGGATTCTAATAAGTATCCTTGTTTGGAAGAATCAATTACATGCACCAATCAATTAGCCACATATGAGGGATTTGGAAGATATTCACCATATATGTCCAGATTTTCTCCAAACAATCTTGATTAAGGAAGGCAAGAGATATTCATGAATGAGGAGGCCCATTTATTCATAGACCTAATTATGGTTTTCCCATTCTCATCTATAAATATGTGTTGTAACCATTGTAAAAATTCATTCATTCTTCTGCACTCTCTTTTAGTTTTAATAAAGCTTTCTTTTCTTTAGTTTCTGCATTTTATTTTCATGGCAAATTGTGTTGTCTAGTCAATTAGATTTGCTAGAACACAATTTGCTATTGCTTCTATTTTTCTTACTAGTGATTGACCGTCTGATTAGATTCAGCGGTAATCCTAGTTTTATTTTCAGTTGTTGATTTCTTTTCTGCAATTTTATTTCCAGTGTTCTATTTTATTTTAATCATTGAATTTATTACAGATCCGATTAGATTCGAATCTGTAGTGAATTTAATTGCATCTTTTATTCGTAGTTTCAGTTTTTATTTTGCTTTGCGAAAAAAATCAACCTCTAAGCTTTGTCTAACTCGCCCAAGAGATTAGATAAATAATTGATTTAATTCACCTCCCTGTGTTCGACCTGTATGCTACACACCTGTATGCTTGCAGAATTTAATTTAAATGTCGTTCTTTTCTAATTCATAGACTAGCGTCGATCAGTAGGCATAGAACGGTGAGCCATTGCGAATGCAATTTACACATGGTCGTATGAGACGATAGAACACCTTTAGTGTAGGCAATTATATGTTGTCCATTATAGGTGTAGTTTCAGTGTTCCAGTAGCGAGATGGAGGAATCCCAGCGTGGAGGATACGAAGGATGCCATAGGTAGTTCTAGGATGGAAGCGGTTCAAGGGTATATAACTACATATATAAATATGATTATTGTTTATTATGTTAAATCTACTAGAAACAGATGTGTGTGATTTACAGGCATAGTTTAGAATCTGACAATATTAAATAAAACAAACATAACAAATTTGATAATAAAATGATATATGTAGTTTAGTGTTTAAAAGTGTATAATTTACTAATTACCAAAACATTGGTTCTAACACCCTTCCCAAAACAACCAGTATGTTAGATAGAAGGCAAACATTGTTCTGCTTAGGGACACTTGTTCGAAAAGTGTCAATTTCTTGATGAGTATTTCTTTATGGTTATATATTAGATTACTTCTGCTGTGAGTTATTTACTTAAGCTATGATATTTCTGTTCTTGTCTACTTGCAAGATACAAAAAAAAAAAAAAAAACTACTAGGGCTTCAGTGGACTTAAGCTTTACTTTTTGCACAAAATCTAGACCCACTGATGTGTGGGTTGTTACATTCATGATCAAATCCATAACATCCTTAAAAAAAATTCCTCAATCCAGTTCTTCGAAATCTGAAGTTGTCATTATCGCTGAATCACGAATTAGGTTGCTTTCATTAAGTTGTTTCGCCCGATGGAAAAATTATGCGAGGCAATAAAGAATATGCAACACTGCCTCTGGGATAAAAGGATCATAGAATAACAACAATTTATTGTATAAAGACCATTTATCGAATAGCACCAAAAAACTATTTGTTTTATATAATCTTAAGGAAACAAAGATGGAAGATGATGAGAAATCGATTATAAAAATATTGCTATTTAGCAATATAAGATAGAGAAGTTTATCTAGAAATAGATTTGAGAAAACAGTAAGGAGACAAAATTGGATCTGAAAATACTAAGTCAAAACCCCTTTAAAAATGTATAGTAAAGGATAAATACTTTTGCACCACATCAGCTAGCCCTAACCAGACTAATCCATATCAAATCAGTCGATCGTTGCGGTAATCATGCATGCTCTCTTCCTTCTCAACACAAAATCCATATTGGATGCCCAAGGAGTCCAATCCTGATGTTAAGAAACCCATATAAGTATTTCATATTCCTACTATGTGGGGACTAGTTATAAGAGGAGTAACAGATATATCCTTTTTATATTTTTAATAATTCATACATTTTTCCAACAATGGATATTTAGTAGGGTAATGAAAGTCTGACTTAACCTGTTAATGGTTGCTTTCCTGAGCCTGTAACCAAATATTTGTGTCGGTATTAAAGATTATATTCAAATATATTCATAGGTGACAACTAACATAATATAAAAAGTGAAGTAAAATAATTTTGTATTATAGGAAAAAAATTTAGTCTAGAGATGTAACATCCCATAAAATTTTTCCGTTTAAGTTGTTGAATTAAATTAATTATTGAATTTAAAATGGTATTTAAATAAAATTTATGATGTTATTAATGAAATTTATTAATTTCTGTTGAAAGATTGATTGAAAATAATGTGTATATTCTAATGGATTTTTTTAACAACATACTTGTATATATCTTTGCCCATCCCCTTTAATACTTTTCACCTATCAATTCAATGTGTAATGTTCACTGATTAATAAAATTTTGAAATGCAAATAGTTGCATCCATTTTCAATGCCTTTCCCTCTTCGTTGTTTCCTTAATGCAGCATTCATTTATTTTCTTAATTCTATTAAATTTGTTTTCCTTCATTTTATTAATTTCTTTCCCTTCATTCTAGTCTTCATGCAATTAATTTCATACTCTCATTCCTTAAATTTACATCCCTTATTTCTTCCTTTCCCTTTTCCCTTCATGATTTCTCTCCAAAAACAAACCAATTCAATGTGTGTATATTTCTCTTCTATTTATTCTTACCTATCTGTTGAATGGGTTCCTTAAATTTTGAAATTATAATATTATGTGTTTTGAAAATTTGAAGAGTCACAAACTTTCTAACTGTCAACATCAGACAATTAATCATACATTCATTTTATTTCTATTTAATTTCTTTCCCTCTGTGATTTACATTTGAATATTGAATGAGAAATAAGTATTGCTACCTCAGTCTTAGTCAGCCACATTTAATTTATTTGTAACTTGCATTATACGAAGAGACATCTTAGGAAAGTTTATCACGTATTTCTTTCCACTTTATTTCATCATTAATCACACATTAATTTCTTTACCTTATTTTCACACATTTTATTTAAAAAATATAGCCTGTAGTCCTCCCTTCTTTATTTTTTCCCTTATTTTGCTACCTACATTAAATCACAAACCAAACAATCATTTTATTCACATTCCTGCGCTCTTTAAATCTTCCTTTTTCTAAACTTAAATTCTAGTCCCTCTTCTCTCTCCCAGACCTCTCTCTCTGGAAATCTCTATCTCTTTCTATAAATCCCAATTTCTCTCGATAAATCACCATATTCTTCCTAAAATTATAATCTATTGTCTCCCCTCTTCTAAAAAAAATAAGAGATAGAAAAAAGGGAAAATCTTTAATTTGTTTTGCTTTTGTTGCTACCTTCTATTGGCAATCTTGTGATTGCTTGTATCCATCATCAAATCCACGCAAGGTGAGTTTCTGCTCACGATTACCGTTCTTTTTGCAAATATTGACATCGAATGAAATGATGATAACATTGTGATAAGAAAATTTGATTGTTAGTTGTTTATTACATGACATTAAATCAATTACTAAATATATGTTTATATGCCATTTATATGATTTGTTGTTAGTAAATTACATGAAAAGTTGAAATGTTAATGGTTGTTTATACTAAATGATAGTTTGTAGTTTAATGAAATGATAGTGGAAATTCACATCAAATCATAGTTGTTCATCACATGGAATAATAATGATTGAGGTATAATATGCTATGTTTGCATTGTCATCATCCTTTTATCATACCGTAAGTTCCAAATATTTATATGAATTGTTGGTTATTATTTACATGTATTGTTAATTGAAAAATTTATGAAATGTTATGTGTAATTTACATGAAATTATAATGATAATCCACTTGAAATCATACTAGCTTGTTCATCGCATGAAATGATAATGATTGGTTCATAATATATTATGTTTATTTGTATTGTCTTAATCCATACATAACACCGTATGTTCTCAATATTATATATTGTATATGAAACCATGTTGACGTTCGATTGAATGATGTTAAGTTTAAATTAATGTTTCAAATATTTGACTTAAGATTATGAAATTGAAATTTAATTAAATTTAATGCAAAGTTGTTATTATGTTTTAAGCTAAATTTTGTTGTTTGATTTAATTTTTAATGTAAAAAGTTAATTTAAAAAAAAAGTAATTTTTTTATTTGAGGTAAAGAGTTGATTTAGTTTAATTTTAGTTAAATATTATATTAAAATAAGATTGTTATTAAAGTTAATTGTTTGATTTATTTAAGAATAAAATTATGAACTTGATTTAAGTGAAATAATTAAACTTTGAATGATGTTTTAAATTAGTGAAATGAAATTTAAATTTAGAATTTAAGTTTTGATGAAAATGGAATTAGATTAGAATTTATATTGTAAACTAACATTACATTATGTTGAAATCTGATTTTTTAAGTTGAAACTTGGAAAACCTGACATGAGTTTTAGATTGGATTTGGAATAATAATGAAAATCTATGTTCGGATTAAATCGATTTACAACATAAATATGATGTTTATTTAAATTTGAGCATTTCATTTATTGAGTTACTTGTACATTGAATGTAGCTAATTTACTTGAATACAACCTGACCTGAGTTTTGTTTGCTCGGGTTGGGGTCAGACCTGAGTAAATTACAGCTTAGGTTCGAAGTTGACGATGATGAAGGATTCATGAAGATTCGTGAAGACATACGTACGTGCGTAAGCCCGATATAAAGTGTTAAGCTTTATTTTAAAAATTCATATATATATTTTTATTCCTTTGTGCAAAATGTTTTGTAAAACTCTGATATTTGTATAAAATTATTTCCGCTGCAAACATTTCTATTTTGTGGTTTTCTATGTATTGGTTCTGTTAAACCTCATAAGTAATAACAATTTGTCATTTCGAGCGGTTTAAGTTGGTTTAATTTCCAACTTGAAGCGTTCGAAAAGGTAGGTTGTTACATGTCGTATCAGAGCCAGGTTTATACAAAGCTTAACTTATGGGGTTTTACTAGAATTGTCACTAGAATCTCTAGGGACAACGTATTCTGAAAATTTAAGCATTTTTTTAGTGTAAATTAATTTGAAAAAATTAATTATTTTTGGATTGAAATTAAAAGTACTTTTGAAGTGTATATTAATTGAAAATATAATGTATTTAGAAGTATAAATTGATTTGGAAATAGACTTTGTTCAGTGGTATAAATTGACATGAAACATAAAACATTTTGTAATATAAGTTAACATAAAGTATAAAGTATTTTGAAATTTTGATATCTTATGATGAGAAATAAGTTGAAATAAATTGAAGTATAAAAAAAATTTGAATCCAAATAAATTTTAGGATGTTAATGTGACCAAAATGAATTTGTATATCAAAAAAATATCATTTGAATTGAATGGGAATCTAGATATGCCTTCATAAGTAAGGTTATGTTTTGTAAATTATTTGGAAATATGAGTATAGTGTATTAACTAACTTGATTGAATCAAGTTATTTTTTTGTAAATTGTTTAGTAATATAGTATGAGTATGATTAACAAATCTAATATTGAATTAAGTGTTTTGAAATGTCATAATAATTTAAAAAATGATTGTTTTTTTAAACAAATGAGTCTTATTATATAAATTGTGTATAGAAAATATTGATGTTAAATATAAAGAATGTTATGTATTTTCGATGAATATCTTCGTTGGGGTAAATTGACGCTTGTCTTTATAGTAGTATGTTTAAGATATACTAATGGGTGATAATTGATATTCAGGTTAATATATTACAAATGTTAAACCATTGATGAAATGTATATCATGAAAAAAATAACATACTGATTTAGTTAAAATTAAGGGGATCCTTTGACTAAAATTTGAGAATTTGATTCCTGAAATTTGTGAAATTGATTCCTAATGTTTTGAAGAAAAAGACTAGTATATACAAGTATTTTCAAATAAAAATATTTGAGGTAAATTTCTGAAATCTTTTCAAAAAGGAAAAATATATGAATGGAGAACCTACTTTTGTCACTAGAAAGCAATTTCAATGATAATTTTACTTCATTGGAATTTATTCTCAACTCTCAAAGTGGGGGAAACCACTTTAATAGCTTTGCTACTTGTTTATCTTGGTTAAACGAAGTTTTATTTGTGAAGCATGATTTGATATGCAAAT
The DNA here is from genome assembly GCA_030737875.1 of Allium sativum. Lineage (NCBI taxonomy): Eukaryota > Viridiplantae > Streptophyta > Magnoliopsida > Asparagales > Amaryllidaceae > Allium > Allium sativum. The sequence continues at coordinate 351,392,221 of CM060919.1, read as the reverse complement.
ATATATGTATATTTTGAATGATTGAAAGAAAATCTGGAATTGATTCTTGAGTTTAGTCGAATGGAATCCTATGTATTAGGATAGTGTAATTGCACATCTTGAAGAGATGTTTTGATAAGAAATGACTGAATATAAATATTCAATTGATTATTGATATTTTTGATATGTAACCCAAATTGAAAGTGAAGTTTTAATAATGAATTGATTGTCAATATGAACTAGATTTGAAATGATATTGAACATTCAAATCAATTGTGAAATTAAAACTAAATTTATACTGGAATAAATTTTTTGAAGATTTATCGACTTATGAATATTGTGATTTGAAATGTTTGAAACTTATACGACTTATATAAGCATGAGATTAATTCGAAAACCACTGATTTGGAAGATAATTGATTAAAATAATATTCTTATATAATAGAATTTATATGAGAATGATATGTTGGAAAAAAATGTAATTTGACAAGAAAATCTTATGTAAATTGATACTTATGCAAGTGCGATATATGCGAAACGTGAAATGAAGTACTATATATTTAGTATGTATGTTTTCCAAATGAATATATGGGAAGTGCCTTCCATTGAAAATTGAAATTTGAAAAATCGTAGCTACGTTGGTGCTCCGTTGATTGGAGTATCCATTGATATCGGAATCCCACTTGGTGGGATCACATTGATTATTATTACTTATCTGTTCTAGTGTAATTCGAGGGGTGTGAGGCCTACAACTACAAGCGGTTCCACTGAGATAGTGGTCGTAACCGTCGTGTAAATGCGATCTAGACGCCATAGAGAAATTAAAGGGGCGCAATGCTTACAGTACGAGCGGTTCCACTGAGATAGTGATCGTAACTGCTGTGTAACTACGATCTGTAGCAACAACCATGGTGAAATTTGAGGGGTGTGATACCTATGGTTACAAGCGATTCTACTGGAATATTAGAGTAACCGCCGAGTAACCGCGATCCATGGGGGAACGTACTTTCCATATCTATTTTTTTTTTAGTATTTTCACTGGGAGTTGAAACAAGTATATTAAGTACTTAGAGATTTTAGTCGTGCACCTGACCAGTGTATGCCTAACGTCTGTAAGAACAACAGTAAATTTGTTAAACTTCGAATTATCAAGTATTTTCAAACGTTAAATAACAAATCAACAATCTGCTATTAAATTTATATAAATTCAACATAATAGACTAAGAAAGAAAAGTTTTTAATGTCTTAAGAAATACAACAACTTTGACATTTTAATAAAAGACTTAATTTTGATTTCAAAAGTTATTTTCAAACACGAGAATCATATTTTAAAAATTTAAGTTTTTTTATAAGTAATTTTAGTTGTGACTATAAGAAAACTTGAATCTTAATAAACGTGTTTGAAATAAAGATTTTGAATTTAATAAATAGATTTAAAACAAATGAATTTAATTTATAATAATGACGAACCTTCGAATTTAAAATCCTATGATTTATTTTGTTCCAAACTTTGTAAAATTTGTATAAATAAGAATATTTTTGTTATATACATAAGTATTTTTTTTACAACTTCTCCTTTTCGAGGACGAAACTTTTTAAGTAGGGGAGATTATAACATCCCGTAAAATTTGACCGTTTAAGTTGTTGAATTAAATTAAATTATTGAATTTAAAATGGTATTTGAATAAAATTTATGATGTTATTAATGAAATTTATTAATTTCTGCTGAAAGATTGATTGAAAATAATGTGTATATTCTAGATGGATTTTTTTTAACAACATAATTGTATATATCTTTGGCCATCCCCTTTAATACTTTCCAACTATCAATTCAAGTATAACGCTCATTAATTAATAGAATTTTGATATGCGAATGATTGCATCCGTTTTCAATGCCTTCCCCTCTTCGTCATTTCCTTAATGCAGCATTCATTTCTTTCCTTAATTCTATTAAATTTGTTTTCCTTCATTTTATTAATCTCTTTCCCTTCGTTCGATTCTTCATGCATTTTATTTCATACTCTTATTCCTTAAATTTACATTCCTTATTTCTTCCTTTTCCTTTTCCCTTCATGATTTCTCTCCGAAAACAAACCAATTCAATGTATGTATATTTCTCTTCTATTTATTCTTACCTATCTGTTGAATGGGTTCCTTAAATTTTGAAATTCTAAATTTATGTGTTTTGAAAATTTGAAAAGTCACAACCTTTCTAACTGTCAACATCAGACAATTAATCATACATTCATTTCTTTCTATTTAATTTCTTTCCCTCTATGATTTACTTTTGAATATTGAATGAGAAATAAATATTGCCACATCAGCCTTAGTCAGCCACTTTTAATTTATTTGTAACTTGCATTATACGAAGAGACATCTTAGGAAAATTTATCACGTATTTCTTTCCACTCTATTTCATCATTAATCACACATTAATTTCTTTACCTTATTTTCACGCATCTTATTTTAGAAATATAGCGTGTAGTCCTTTCTTCTTTATTTTCTTTTCCCTTATTTTGCTACCTACATTAAATCACAAACCCAACAATCATTTTATTCACATTCCTGCACTCTTTAAATCTTCCTTTTTCTAAACCTTAAATTCTAGTCCCTCTTCTTTCTTCCAAACCCAGACCTCTCTCTCTGGAAATCTCCAACTCTTTCTATAAATCCCAATTTCTCTCGATAAATCACCATTTTCTTCCTAAAATTATAATCTATTGTCTCCCCTCTTCTAAAAAATAATTAAGAGATAGAAAAAAGGGAAAATCTTTAATTTGTTTTGCTTTTGTTGCTACCTTCTATTGGCAATCTTGTGATTGCTTGTATCCATCATCAAATCCACGTAAGGTGAGTTTCCGCTCACGATTAACATTCTTTTTGCAAGTATTGACATCGAACGAAATGATGATAAAATTGTGATATGATAATTTGATTGTTAGATGTTTATTACATGACAGTAAATCAATTATTAAATATATGTTTATTTGTCATTTATATGATTTGTTAATAGTAAATTACATGAAAAGTTGAAATGTTAATGGTCGTTTATACTAAATGATAGTTTTTAGTTTAATGAAACGATAGTGAAAATTCACATCAAATCATAGTTGTTCATCGCATGGAATAATAATGATTGAGGTATAATATGCTATGTTTGCATTGTCATCATCCTTCTATCATACCGTAAGTTCCAAATATTTATATGAATTGTTGTTATTATTTACATGTATTGTTAATTGAAAATTTTATTAAATGTTATGTGCAAATTACATGAAATTATAATGATAATCCACTTGAAACCATACTAACTTGTTCATCGCATAAAATGATAATGATTGGTTCGTAATATATTATGTTTATTTGTATTGTCTTCATCCTTACATAACACCGTATGTTCTCAATATTATATATTGTATATGAAACCATGTTGACATTCGATCGAATGATGTTAAGCTTAAATTAATTTTTAAAATATTTGACTTAAGATTATGAAATTGAAATTTAATTAAATTTAATGCAAAGTTGTTATTATGTTTTAAGCTAAATTTTGTTGTTTGATTTAATTTTTAATGTAAAAACTTGATTTAAATTTTTTTATTTGAGGTAAAGAGTTGACTTAGTTTAATTTTAGTTAAAGATTATATTAAAATAAGATTGTTATTAAGGTTAATTGTTTGATTTATTTAAGAATAAAATTATGGATTTGATTTAAGTGAAATAAATAAACTTTGAATGATGTTTTAAATTAGTGAAATGAAATTTAGAATTTAAGTTTTGATGTAAATGGGATTAGATTGGAATTTATATTGTAAACTAGTATAACACTATGTTGAAATCTGAATTTTTAAGTTGAAACTTGGAAAAGTTGACATGAGGTTTAGATTTGACTTGGAATAATAATGGAAATCTGTGTTTGAATTAAATCGATTTACAACATAAATATGGTGTTTATTTAAATCTGAGCATTTCATTTATTGAGTTACTTGTACATTTAATGTAGTTAATTTACTTGAATACAACCTGACCTGAGTTTTGTTTGTTCGGGTCCGGGTCAGACCTGAGTAAATTATAGCTTAGGTTCGAAGTTGACGATGACGAAGGATTCATGAAGATTTGTGAAGGCATACGTACGTGCGCAAGCCCGATTTAAAGTGTAAAGCTTTATTTTAAAAATTCATGTATATATTTTTGTTTCGCTGCGCAAAATGTTTTGTAATACTCTGGTATTTGTATAAAAATTATTCCACTGCAAACATTTATGTTCTGTGATTTTCTATGTATTAGTTCTATTAAACCTCATAAGCAATAACAATTTGTCATTTCGAGCGGTATAAGTTGGTTTAATTTCCGACTTGAAGTGTTTGAAAAAGCTGGTTTGTTACAAGAGAAATCAAAGTACGAAGAGTAGTCTATACATTTTCAAAACTTATCATCGATGATTATTTCTTGTCAGTTATATACATGATTTATTAAGATCTCAAAACTAATCATGCTTTAGGTACCTGTGACGATCCCAAAACCCCGTACGACGGTGTTAAGGATAATCATTGGAATATGACACATTAATCATCATTAGTAGAGTACAGATAATAGCATAAGCAACAAATAAAATAATTTACATAAATATGACAGCGGAATCATAATATGTCACAACATCAGAGAGCACAGTGTAGGATACAACTTAGTGCATAAAAGTACATGAATAGTCTACATCGCCATAAGCGGTACATATACATCAGAGGGTACATAAAAGAAATATCAGTCTACATCACCAGAAGCGAAATCATATACATAGATAATAATGGCGGAATATCAATAGTCAACACTGAGAAGTCAAGCCTCGCCATATAAGCCAAAAGATGCACTCCTGCTATAGTGCCAAAGCCAAAATATGCCCTGCTACATGATACTAGGCTGCCCATGTGAAAATAAGGGCACCCGAGTTTGCAAGGTGAAACAAACTACGAGTCAGTCATGGGACTGGTATGAGAAATCTACTTAACTAATTAAACAACAATAAAAAGGCAAATCATAGGACCACGCCACTTTCGCGGAACGGGTTCACTCCAATAATTGCCAGTGCAAAAAATAAAGTAAATTATTAAATCATCGCAATGCTTTTTATAAAAATGAAGCCATTATAACGCTCAAGTCCCATCACACAATGCAACGCAAGCCGGAGGATAGAGTTTTACCTTATAATGGCCAGGAAATGCTTGATATGTATAAAACAAAAGTGTTTGATATTATTACTAGTGCATATATGTTTCAAAAGCAACTTCCGTAAAAAATATCAATCATAGACGGCATGGGTATCATATATTATGTCGCCATACTAGTAATACAATCAAATCCGCAATTACGTATTGGAAATTGGATTCCATCATGAGTCGAGGCAAGGGGCAAACTCCTCTCTGTTCGAGACACTCTAGCAAATGTCTCAGGGCCACACATAGCGATCCTTGGATCCTCCAAGGCCGGTCCTCTCTTACTTTTGAGGATTGGAAATTCCTGAAAAACACGTTTCCCGATACTATAGGACCTATATCCGAGGCGCCTCGCATTCCAACAGCCACACAGGTAAAAAAAAGTATATAAATGTCAGGGCCGGTAGGTCACTGACATCACCCATAGCTAGAAAGAAACGTCATGTTCTCCTTGGGTCGTTATCCCGTTTTTGACTCATACCGAGGTGTGAGGCTCGCGAATCAACGCTATATAAAAGCTACGCCACGTAGGCCATGCTTTGATCATCAACCACAAGACTTTGCTTTTCAACAGAAGCCTTGATCATCTGCCACTTAGGCATGCCACACAAGAAATTCACTCCATGCGACTGATTTCTATCGATATATAACCTCTGAGCTCGTACGTCTCAGAGAAGGGCGTTAAGCAAGAGAATAAATTCTCCGCTGCCAAACAGATATTTATTTAATAGAGATCAATCAACACAGAATAAAATCCAATGTCAGACACACAGTCCATTTACAAGTTCGTTTTGGGTCTAAAAGAAGCCAGAGGCAACATATTCCTCGCATATCCGTACAATTAACAAATACGTCCGGACGGCTACCACTTCAGCCCCTTCAAGGTAGCTACTCCAATCATGAACATCAGTACCGCCCATCCATCCGATGTGAAGATCGTCGGTCTTGAACCGTCATCATCTCTTCGACTTTTAATCGTCGATCAATTATTTGAAATGAGAATTAACTCGGCCTTTTCAAATAATTCACGTATATTTAGATTTTCAAATCAGTTCTTTCCATGGTTAAATTATTCGACATTCACATTTCAGTTCTTTGGTATAATTTTCATGTCAAACACATTCAACCATCAAATATCAAGCAAACCAAGTAGAATCGGTTTATTTCCATTCTATATCTTCTATAATATTTTATAACGATATATCGCCATTTTTATTTATTTAAAAATGACCCTATTTAATTAAACGACGTTTCTGGTCGTGCCGAGGCACTGGCGCTGTTTTTCCCTAAATTTGTTTTACACATATCTGAAAATCTAACTATTGGATCTCAACAAAGTTTATATCGTTGGAAAGATATTCACAAAGCAAACCCAACGGTTCCAGATTCGTGGAAATCCGATGGTTGGGTCTTTCGGTATAATCGTTTGAAGTTACGATTTTAAAACGCGGACTGTAGGGGATCGATTTGTTTTATTTAATATATATATATATATATATAAAATTTATTCAATGATTTCAATATCATTTTCAACTTCAAATATTTCACTAACGCCTTTAAATTTCAGAAAATTTCGCTATAACCTCCTTTGTATGAGAAGGGGTTTGGAAATTTATTGGGCCGTATCGGGTACCCAATAAATCCTAATAAGCATGCACATATTTATAGTGATATATTCCGGTGTCCACAGAGGAGTGTGTATAAATCATAACTCCAGAAAATAAATTCTCATCACCCTTTAAATGGTTTTTGTGCCTTAATGACCAGAGAGACGTGTTTATTGTCATCTCCAGACCCGTGTGGGGTTTTATTAATCTTGCAATTTACCGTTACAATTTATATAGTCCAGATCAGTCATCAGTTCAACCTGTAATATATAGTCATCTCTATACAAGCCTCTCGCTCGCATGGTAAATTTTCAGCCTCGTCACATAAGCTCCAAATGCTTATGTGGTAAATGATGATGTATGCTTATCTTCAAGAAGTATGCCATGTAGTGTAGTTCAAAATTAATTGTTACTATCCTATGGTGACATTTATTATTACACACAGAACAACCAGCACTCCGCATCCAATGACATTCACATGAGTTGATATAATAATAAAATTGCGCATCCAACTCATTAAGGTTTACCTATTTGTCGGGCATACAAATAAATTCTTTACTCAACAGCTAATCCATTTTCCTGTTCAACACATGTATATATATATATATATGTGCAAAACTAAGCTAAAAATTATATTTCTTGCGAAGAAAGGTTTATTTCTATACCAGTTTATTTTTAACACTTCCTACACATGTTAAAAATAATATTTTCAACCCACACATATTTATTTGAACAAGTGGTTATTTTTAACACTTCATATTTCACATAGAAGTAATATTTTTGGCGAACAAAAATATATTTCAACGCATGACTATTTTATTTAGTTCACATTCATGTTAAAAATAATATTCATAGTAAATAAATATTTATTTCAACACTTGTGTATTTTTAGCGAGTCGTTTACATGATAAAAATTATATTTTTATCATCAAATATATTTATTCAACACATGAACATTTTAGCACTTCATATTCACAATAAAAATGTAGATTTTATTGTTCAATCTATATATCCAACACATGAATGTTTTTTACTTCACACATACGATAAAAATATGATTTTTATCGTTCTAGTCCTTTATTCAACACATGAATGTTTTCTATAGTTTATGTATATAATAAAAATGTGATTTTTATTGTTAAAATAATTTATTTAAAACACAAATAGTTTATACAGTTTATATATGTGACAAAATGTTATTTTTATCTTTCAAAGAATTTTATTCATCACATGAATTTCTATTCAACACATGAATTTCTATTCAACACATGAATGTGGTTCCAACACATGAAAATAATTCTAATACATGAATATTATTGAAAATTTCGGCAGCATAACGGCAGGGTTTTTAAAACCGACACCGTCCCGAGTACGGCTCCTCGCTCTACCTTAAAACCTCGCGGTTTTTTACAATGGGGATTTCATACATCTAGTTCGCACGCAGGCGAGTATGTTTTTCTTTTCCACAACCTATTCTAATTTTGTTTCAATCACAAACGGGTATTTTCCAACCACAATGGTATTTTTCAACCACAATCCAAACGATATCAACCACAAACAATCCTATCAACCATTCACATTATTCACCAAATTTTTCATGCCATTTTACAATCAATAAATATCGTCCATGGTTTGTGGATGAGGGGAGTATATATATATATAAGTATATTTTATTTCCATTCCAACACACATATGATTTTTACAATGCATGTATAATTTATATATCGCTCATATAACTTATACAACACATGTACATGAGGTATACAACGCGTATATAATTTATATTTCCCTTATATAACTTATACAACACATGTCCATTCACATTTCAGTTTAGAAATCTCACATTGGTTTGTTGCTTTGCTAAAAATCGTAGCGAGCTCAGAAAAATCCACGGACACTTCTAGAATGTGGAGAGCGTCGACATGGTCCCGATGTCTCCTGTTTCATCGAATTTCGTCAACATAGCAAAAAGATACAATTTTTATTGTAAAATCATAAACCATAGCGCTTTAAAGTGCTATAGAACAGTTTAAAATAAATTAAACCGTTACCTTTTGAAATTCTTCAAAACTAGGTTTTGATTTTTCACAAAATCCGTAGCACTATACTGAAATCGAGTAGCACCACAGTGTAGGGCTTGGCGCAGCACGCACGTCGAGGTCAGGGGGGTCCACTCGCAAGCGGATCGAGGGCTGGCCGATGGTTTGAAGACGCAATGTTTGTGGTGGTGGATCTCTCGATTGGATCGACAAGAGGAGGAGCACCTGGTATGGATTTGATGAGGGAAGAGAGCTCTTCAAAAAGTTGAACTGGGTCGGGGTGAAAGGGTGAGCGGTTTCGCTGGAAAATGGTCGGGAAGGGGAGAAGCTCAATCCATTGTCGAGCGCGAGTAACGGGGTTTATTTTTGAGATTTTTTTATAAAATTAAATTATAATGGAAAAATATGATTGGCCCGTGCTTTATTTAATTTTTAAAATAGTTTTTCTCCATACGAACTCCAATCCAAACCCAGCAACTGTCGCCCCTAGCTAAATACCCCCATTCCGAACACAATGGGATATGTTTCGTAAGCCAATTCGACTGTTACAGTTAGTTATTCTTCAAATTAAAATATAAAACATTCAATATTTCATTTGAACGTACATTTCAATTTGCCGAGGCCACATACTGATTCGAAAAATTCCAGAAAAATAAATCTAGCTATGTTTTGACAATACGGTCCCAACAAAACTAGTTTCGTTGAATTCTGAGACCGTTTGAAAAATGGCCATTTTCTAGTCGACCCAATTTAACAAAAATTAACCAAACACATTTTCCTTTGCCACGCTCACATATTAACTTCAAAAATTATGGAATTTGAAACCTAGCAATAATTTGACATTCCGGATCCAACAAAAGTGGTTTCGTCGAATTCCGAGGTCGTTTGCAAAATGTTCATTTTCAAGGGCTATATATTCTCTCTATAGCGACCTTTCTGAAAATTCATTTGGCCATAAATTTTGATTCCCACTATGAAACTTTGATTTTTCGGATTCGTTAGAAAGATATTCATAAACAGATTTAAATATTTTTGGTTTCACTAAAATCCGTTTTATTTTGCACCCGGTACAGTCAATTAAGGTTTGAATTCAAATTTTCAAACTACCGCACCATTTCTAACTCATTATTTTATTGAAATATTCTATTTCAATTGCCCTAATCTCTTTAAAATAACCAATTTAAATTTTTTAAATTGGCTCATATTTTCAAGGTTGTTACAATCTCCCCCACTTAAAACTTTTCGTCCCCGAAAAGGAAACAACAGTACAGTAGGAAACAAAACGGAAATGCAAAGTATTGTAAAGGTACCTTGCACCAGAGTTGGTTAGAGATGTCCACTCTGCATTTGGGGTAAGCTTGCTTAATGCTTTCCTCAGTCTCCCATGTACAGTATCTAGGATCACTACTCCACTGCACTTTAACTAAATGAACCTTTTTGTTCCCTAGCTCTTTAGTTTCTTTGCCAACAATTTTTAACAGCTCTCTTCTGACTGCTAATTCTGGAGTAATTTCTAAGTCCTGTTGCGCTGCTTCTTCTACAACAAGATCTGGATCATGCACATGTTTTCTAAGTTGAGATACGTGAAACACATTATGTACTTCAGGAAACCAATCAGGTAATTGAACCCTATAAGCAAGAGTTCCAATTCGTTCAAGTATAGGAAAGGGACCAATAAATCTGGGTGCCAACTTACCAATTTTACCGAATCGGATTACTCCTCTCATTAGAGAAACTTTTAAATAAACATAATCACCAACAGCGAATGCCAAATCTCTTCTTCTAGAATCTGCATAACTTTTCTGTCGGCTTTGAGCAGTTTTCAATCGTTTCTTAATGAAATCGACTTTATCTGATGCTTCTAGAATCATATCAGGTCCCAACACAAGTCTGTTGCCAGGTTCTACCCAACATGCGGAAGATCTGCACGGTCTACCGTATAATGCTTCAAATGGCGACATTTTCAAGCTTGCTTGATAACTGTAGTTATATGAGAATTCTGCCAAATGAAAGTGATCTTCCCATGACCCGCCAAAATCAATAATACAAGCCCGCAGTAAATCTTCTAGAATTCTGTTCACCCTCTCAGTTTGGCCATCTATCTGAGGGTGATAAGCGGTGCTCAGGTTTAGTTTTGTCCCCAATTCTGTCTGGAATGCCTCCCAGAATTTGCTAGCAAATATTAGGTCTCTATCACTGATTATGCTGATGGGAACTCCATGCAGCTTAACAATTTCTTTGAAATAAATCTGTGCTAGACTTTGGGCGGTTCTATTGGATCTGACAGGTATGAAATGGGTGGTCTTCGTGAAGCGATCTACGATCACCCAAATACTGTCATTACCTTTCTGGGTTCGGGGAAAACCATCTATGAAATCCATGGAAATTTGTTCCCACTTCCAACCTGGGATTTCCAATGGTTGCAACAATCCGGCCAGCTTTTGTTGGTCGCTTTTGACTAGTCGGCAAGTAGGGCACCTGCTAACATATAAAGAAATGTCCCTCTTCATGGACCTCCACCAGAAGGTGCGTTTGAGATTGTTGTACATCTTACTTACCCCGGGATGAATGCAAATCTTGGATTTATGACATTCATCAAGCACCTCCGTTTTGAGCTCTGGGATGTTGGGAACACAAATCCTCCCTTTTAATCTCAGAACTTCTTCCTTATCCACTTGAAAACTCGAGGGCTCGCCTTTCTGTATTCTCTCTCTGATTCTTTGAATGAAGTGATCATTCTTCTGAAGAACGGATATTTTATCAATCAATGAAGGCGTAATTATAAGATTGGCAATGGTTGCGGTTTTCCTGCTAAGTGCATCCGCTACTACATTAGCCTTTCCCGGCGTATACAGGATATCTAGATCATACGCTGTAAGAAATTCTAGCCAACGTTGTTGTCTCAAGTTCAGATCTTTTTGGGTGAACAAATACTTCAATGATTGATGATCTGTAAATAGTTCGAACTTTTCACCCAATAAGTAATGTCTCCAGATTTTCAAAGCAAAAAACGATGGCTAGCATCTCAAGATCATGAGTTACATAATTATTCTCATGCGGTTTCAGCTGGCGGCTTGCATACGCGACTACTTGGCCTCTTTGCATTAATACTGCACCAAGACCTCTATTCGAAGCATTCATCCAAACCGTCAAATCCTGATTGCCATCGATAATGGTTAATACTGGAGCGGTTGTCAATTTTGATTTCAATTCCTGGAAAGCTTCCTCACAGTCGGAAGTCCACTTAAATCTCTCGTGCTTCTTTGTAAGCTTTGTTAATGGACCGGATATCTTCGAAAAATCCTTAACGAATTTTCGATAATAACTAGCCAACCCCATAAAACTTTGGACCTTAGTGGGTGTAGTAGGCTGCTTCCACTCTTGAATTGCTGTAATCTTGCTTGGATCTACAAAAATTCCTTCCTTTGACACTACATGGACAAGGAACTTCACCTCTTCCTGCCAAAAGATACATTTAGAGAATTTGGCTTTGAAGACGTTCTCTCTCAGAATCCCCAATACTTGTTCCAAATGTTTTTCATGCTCGATTTTTGATTTGGAGTAGATTAAAATATCATCGATGAACACCAGAACAAATTTATTCAGAACTTCTCTGAACACTCTATTCATTAGATCGACGAAGTATGCTGGAGCGTTGCATAAGCCGAACGGCATTACTAACCATTCAATATGTCTGGACCTCTGAAAGCTATCAAAGGAACACACTCTTCGACAATTCTCAGTTGATGGAAACCTGTAGTTAGGTCCATTCTGGAAAATACTCTCATCCCGTTTAATTGGTCTAACAGATCATCGATGCGGGGTAATGGATATTTGTTTTTGAGCGTCTGCTTGTTGAAGTCTCGGTAATCAACACACAATCGGAGAGTACCGTCTGACTTAGGAACAAACACTACAGCTGCACCCCAACTAGAAAAGCTAGGTCTGATCAGACCCTTCCATAGCAATTGACGAGTTTGATCGCCTAATTCTTCTTTTTCTTTTGGAGTCATTCTTCGAATTGAATGTACCACTGGTCTGGCGTTCGGAATTAGATCAATTCTGAATTCAGTTTCTCTTTGCGGAGGTAAGTCTTCGACTTATTCAAACACATCCGCATAGTTCTTAACAACAGGAATCTTTTCTAATGAAGTGGGAACAACTTCTAGCGCAGACCAAAATTCTTTTCTATCTGGATCTGAACCATGGCATGTTACAGTAATATATCCAAGCTTTGTTTTAATTTTTACTATTCTTTCCGCATAATTTACTTCGGCCTCGTATTTCGTTAACCAATCTAGTCCTAGAATGATATCAAATTTGGGAAAATTCATGGTGATCAAATCAAAAGAAAACTTGTAGAAAGAATAAGAGACTCGCACTCTACAATATAAATTAAGAACAAGAGATCCTCCTATCGGACTATTAACTCTAATCGGTTCTTTAAGGACTCAAACTTTTAACTTTAACTTGTGAACAGTGTTACTTGCAATAAAACTACGTGATGCACCTATGTCAAATAGTACAGAAACAGGAATATTTTTAATTGTAAGGGTACCTCCTAAGACATCGGGTTTACCTGCTCCATTTGAAGCAGCTGGCGGGTTCGCCCCGTCATAAACATGAGCAACTTCTTCCTTCTTTAGCAATGGACAATCTTTGACGAGATGCCCTATTCGGCGGCAGTTGAAGCATGATCTCTGAGGGGTTTGACTTGAGTGTAACGGCTGGAAATTTTCGACTCCTCGAGAGTCGAAAATTCCGAGACGTTAGTGAAAGAAAGTAGAGGGTGAGGAAGAAAAGATAGAACTAATAGAATAGAAGAAGAAGAAGAACTTACATCATCAGAGTAAACACGAATCTCACAGCGGAACGAATAAAATATAACATAACTTTGAAATACAAATCAGTACTCGCATATACATACCATTTCAAAGTACAACACTTAACAACACAGCGGAATAATAATAGCTATAATCCTGAAGCCTCCTGCTCCAAGCTCTCCAAGTGTATCTGTAAAATCCCGAATACTTGACTGCCCGTACAAATTTAGGCACCCAAGAGTTTAGGGAAAACAAACAAAATAAACTCCGGGTCAGTCATGGGACTGGTGTGAATAAAACTCCAACACTTGGTTAAATAAAGGATATCTTTCTGATATTATAATAGTGTCTAAATACAAATAGATATCAATCTAGCAGAACGCTTGCATCTCACGTTCCACATTCATAGTATACAAATAAAACCGTGAGCACTTATTGGAGATTGGATTCCAACAGACAAGGTATGGGAGCACCTTCCGATCAGTGTACTCTAGAGGAGATACACTAGGGTTCAACAAGAACGTCTTGCAACCCGGCCACACATGACCGTCCACTCATTTAGCTTGAGTGTGACGAATATATTATCACCGATGGTTGGGATCAGCAACCATCCTTCCCGATAAGGGACAGCATTGAAATAGATTATAAAGAAGTACAATTGAATATTCTCTAGATGGTGATAATACACCCTGCTTGGGTATGGCCCAACTAGCCATGCTGCCTAGCCCAACTTCTATTATTTCCCGGTTGTGAGGTTTTGAGGTCACGTTTATCACTTTGACAGATTATTGTTTCAATTACTTTGAATGCCACATCGTCATACCTGCCAAATCATTATCGATTTCTCAAGGCATCACGGGTATAAAAGCTAAGAGAAACGAATTTCTCCGCCACCCAACGTAATACGTTTGTTGAGATCAACATATATGATTCGTTAAGAATACTTTGTCAGACACTCGTCCATATACGTTGTCCTGGGACTGAACAAACCGAAGGCACTATTCAGTGAATCAATCCTACCTAGGCTTTTCATAATAGCCCTTGCACTTCACTCCGTCTTCAATTATCTTCAGCGTACTTGATTCGCAACGCTTATGCTAATATGGAGTGGTTCTTCGGATAATAATCCAACCGGTCTCTCCATATTTACAACGTAAATATGGTCAAAACTTTGATAGTCTGTGATTAAACTATCAAATGAAAACATGTCGGTGTACAAACAACGATCTTATTTCCAAATGGAAATTCGATCGATCAATCATCATATACATATATATGTTCATATTTCATTATTTCATATATTTAGAAAATATATGTTATTAATCATTGGAAAACATTTCCATAGCTTATTTTCACATCACTATTATTTCGCAACTATCAGTCCCTAGCTGTAACTAGTATGAGAACAATTCTCTAAGTATCAATCCGGAAGGTCAAAACCAACATCAGATCGTCACTTAGAAAACCGTTCAACTTACCCTCTCCAGTCAGTTTCTGAATTTGCTTAACTCTATTTCTTAAATTCTTATCATGAAAACATTTCATTTTCTATGTTTAGAAAACATATCTGACTATATTTGGAAAACGTTTCCAAAACTCATTTACGGATTTCCAATGAACGTTGTATAAAACATCGTTACGCTTAATCCATTAATCGCTTATTACTTAACTATATTTCAAATCAACCTTTTCTATCGAACCACAACTATTCCTTTGTCAATTTTGAAGTCAATCAAGTTGGGGTATAATTACCTCTCAGACCTTAATTGAACAACGTCCTTTACTGTGAAATAGATGAAGCTCGTCACTCACTTTTTCCAATCATCTGTTTACGCAAATTCTCGGATTCAGGTACGAATCTACTTGTTATATGAAAACGTTTGATTATAACTGTAACGTTATAATTCCTACTTCTGCAATATCTAACCTAAATTATAACTTTATCTCCTAACTCGAATAATTTAACAGACACCTAATTTCTAAATCAATAACTAAATCTTGATTTAAACCCTGGAAAGTAAATAGTACTTTCCCGAATTCGCTATAATCGAATTCGACGTATAACTCTCTTTCGATTAATCTCTATTCGATTAACTCTCCCTTTTTAATAACTTATATTCGATAAACTCTATTTCGATTAACTCCTATCGAATAACTAATATTCGAATAACTCTTCTTGGTTGGCTCTATTTCATTAACTCTTATCGAATAACAAATATTCGATTTTCTCAAATGTGTCAATTCTTGTAACACCCCGAATTTTCTATTAACACTAAAGTTGCTAAAATATTAATAAGTGTGTAAGAGAGGGGATGTATCTAATATGAATATAAAAATATTAATAAGTGTGTAATAGAGGGGATGTATCTAATATGAATATAAAAATATTAATAAGTGTGTAAGAGAGGGGATGTATCTAATATGTATATAAAAACAATAATAAGTAAAGGGGGATGTATCTAATATGTACATTGTAGAAAATATATATATATATTTATGACATGAATAGAAGTTTATTAATATGCTGAGTGTTTGCTGAGTCACTTCTGACTCATTGCTGAGTCAACAAGATAAACCCCATCTTGTCTGAACGGCTGCGGTTATTTCTAGGTTAAATCTAATGGCCTAAATGAATTCTAAAATCTATAAATAAGTGGGTAGACCCTAGACCTAAATCACTTGTAAAATTAGAGAAGCTACCGTCATGCTGCTGCCATGGAGTTCAGCATAGCCGTCACAAACTAAGAAGAGGAAGCCTAATCATCTACAACTAAATCTACACAAATCAAATCAAAAGATCTCTCTTTCTCTAATTCTTTTCTTTTGTTGGTGAGTATGATGATTCTCACAAGACTATTACAAACTAATTTGACTCAGTTATGAATGGATCACAAGAAAGTGATGTGATTTGTAATTGTAAATTCTATATATTGTGGATCTCTTATTATGTTATTATGTTGTCGTATGATGTAAATTATATATGCTATGTCATGCTATGTTGTAAATTCTCTTATGCTATGTCGTGCTATGTTGAGAATCATGTCAAGCTATGTTATACTATCATACTATGCCATGTTATAAATCATGCTATATTATGTTGAAAAATCATGATGTTGTTGGATCATGCTTAAAGTTATGTTTTTTTTTTCTTAATTTAAATGGATCTTGTTTATGGGAATTTGCCTATTAGGTTAGGTGTACCCATAAACTTGAAACTATAATTAAATAAAACTTGATTATGGGAATTTGCCTATTGAGTTAGGTGTACCCATATAAAACCATGTTGTTAAAAAATTAGATGATGTTGATTCACACATGTTCATATGTAAGTTTATGAAAATTGATTGAGATCATATTAGGTGAATTTTGAACAAGTTGACACCTTTAGATCCATGACATGTATAATCTATGCAAGTTGGACATATGCAAGTTTCACCCCTTATTATGATTCATTTGGTCACATATACATGTTGTTATTATGATAATCTCTTTTATGCTATGAGTTAGGCTATTCGAGTCTAACATATATTTTGCGAATAAACGTTCAAACGTGGGGTAGGGGTAATATTAGGAATTAATAAATTGGGTGCAATTTTGTAAGATGTTGCATACCATGAATGAATGTCCATAATTGAGTCAATTATGGACATTGTTAAAAATTGGAAGTAATTAATAATTCAAGTAGGGAATTATTAAAATTGGGGGAAAGTGGATTATTATTAATAATCAATGCTTAGGACACGAGGTTGGACCCGTTTGTGATGTAAACCTGCCCGGACCCGCCCGGCAAATCCAGCAGTCACAAATGTCGGCCCAATGTGAGAGGTCCTAGGCCCAAACTAAAGCATAACAGTTGTAAAGACACGAGGTTAGACTCTTTTATGGTGTAAGACTGCCCGGACCCGCCCGGCAAATCCAGCTGCCATAAATGCCAGTCTAATGTGAGAGGTCTTTATGAGGTTATGGCCTTAATGAACTAAGAAATACTTAACCAGATAATCATGTAAGGTAGGACATGGGGGTTAAGTAGGTGCCTTGGGTGGCATGAGGAATCTGGTGGTTGCCTTTAGAGGCATTTGAAATACGATTAGACTTAACCAAACACACATGTAAATGAACATGACTAAGCGGGTTAAGTGGGATGGACTAATGGGGACAAGCTTAGGTGGAATGCTTGTGGTAAATAGCGGGGGCCCATTTCAACCAGTATCCCAAAACGTATCTTTGTGGGCTCGACCCAAGTCGAGGACGGGACACGCATACTGGGTTTGACTATAAGAGGCCAAAACAGGGAGCGGTGGCAACGCAAGTCCAACGGGTTTCATATGCGTGTGTGGACCCGGGCTGGTAGGTAAGACGTTGTTGCGTCGTGTAGGTATAAGCCGTGCATGTCCGTTGTATCAGGTTGCCACTTTAGGGGAGTGATACACCCCACTGTGGGGCCAGCACGGGTATCTACGAGTTAGGGAGCCGATCGAATAATGGGAAGTAGGGTACACCTAGTGGAGATAGGGGCAGGCGGCACCTATGTAGTCAGCTAGGGGTACGTAAAGCTATTGGTAAAGTTTCTAAGTGAAGCTAAGTGGGATGAATCTTTAGGGTGACTGGTGTGGTGCAGTATAGTGTTTATCCTTTAGTATTTAGGAGCGCCTATAACGTTGCCTTTAGCGATTGTCTATGTCCTTAATCTGCTCTTCATAGACATTTTCTTGTTTTCCAGCTTATGCCTTAGTCCAGTTATTTTGGTAATAGTATTGTAGAATTATCATATTCACCAGACTTTATGTCTGACCCCCTCTTTTCCATCCTTTTTCTCCCTTCAGGTCCGCAGGTTGGGCCATGTTCTAGTGGAGTCTAGTTGGATCGCTTATCTTCTGGAAAGCTTGGACTGCTGAAGTAAAGTCCAGCTTGTTATCTTTCTTTTTAATGGCTATTCATGTAATGGGATTATGTATTTGTTTTATCAAGATAGATATTGTACTTGACATTGAATATGGTGTTATGATGTAATCAAACATGTTTTGACTTCTGCTACAATGAAATAAAGTTTTTTGAATTTCCAAGTACTATTTTATATCTGTCTTGTTGTAATTTTACTGTTCTATATTCACTTAAAACCTCCATGGAAGTTAATGCATTCCCTTTGTGAGTGACATTAATGGACGTGGGGTGTTACACGTGGTATTAGAGCATAAGGTTACCAGAACAGATAAAAAAAAAATTTTAGAAAAATATTTTTTTTTCTAAAGTATTTTTGGAAGAAGTGCTTTCAAAAAAAAAACATGTTATTTAAAGAGAGTTTTTATGAAAAACATAATCCCAAATAGCCATATCCTTATCTTTATCTTTCGAATTCTCCATTTTGAATCTTTCCTTTTTCGTTTCAGCATGGCTGAAGATCTTAATCTCCCAGAAGGTGTGACGATTCCAGGGTGGTTTAGGAGATACTTGGAGGCTAGGGCCACCACTACAGGCCCAGCGGATACTCCTCCACCCCTAGTTGCACCCATTCCTCCTCCTCCTCCTCCTCGTGTTGACACTTTTGCAAAGACGTGCAAGGAATTCAAGGCTATGGGAGGAAAAACTTTTCAAGGGACTGAGACGTTTGTGGAGGCCAGAGATTGGCTTAAGGAGACTGAGGAATTGTTGGATATCTTTGAAGTGGAAGATGGGAGGAAAGTCCGTTTAGCTGCTTGGTTAATGAAGGGAGAGGCCTCGTACTGGTGGGAGGTCACTAACGGGGAACGTCCAGTTGATTCATGGGCGGATTTCAGACGAAGGTTTGAGGCAAAGTTTCTTTCAAGGGCAGAGGAGAACTTAAATATGGAAAAATTCCTGGCACTAAAGCAAGGGAGCTCATCAGTAAAGGAATATGTCAATAAATTTAATCAGTTAGCAAGGTTTGGCTTGGAGTTGGTGAACACGCCAGAGAAGAAAGCTTTGAGGTTCGTTAGAGGCTTGAATGAACCGTTGCAAGGGTTGGCTATGACCCACATCCCTATGGGAGCCACCTTTGAAAAGCTAGTAGAAATGGCACTTATGCATGAGGATAAGGCAGTTGAAAAGAAAGGGGATCAGAAGAAACCCCAACAGCAAAATAAGAAGGGTGGTAAAAACAATAATGGCAAAGGGAAGAAGAAATGCTTCAATTGTGGGACGCCTGGCCATCTCAGCAAAGATTGTAGAAAGAAAAAGAAGACTGGTTGTTTTCATTGTGGAGATGCGGGACATTTAGTGAAGGACTGTCCAAAGAAGGGGCAGAGGGCAGGGTCTACCTCGGGAGGACAGGTGCAGGCTCTTTTGGCACCAGGGCAGGCAAGGGGGCAAGTTCAGGCTATTGCGGCCCCACCGCTGCAAGAAAGAGGTAGAACAATTTTTGTTGAAAGCTTAGTTTTTCTGTTTGATCATCCTATCCGTACCTTATTCGATTCTGGCGCATCTCATTCATTTATCTCTGCATCATTAGTTGAATCACTGCACTTGAACACCAGTTTAGTAGAGGATCCCTTGGTCGTTTCAAATCCAATTGGGGGTTCGGCTCATTTGACCATGATATGTTTGGATTTGAAAATCTCTATACTTAGCGTTGAATTTAGATGTGATGCTTATGTATTGGGCTTCACGGGCTATGGGCTAATTTTAGGAATGGATTGGTTGTCTAGAAATAGGGCCATTCTTGATTGTGAAAGGAGAGTAGTTAGGCTTGTGACTCGCCTTGGTAATGCTCTCGACATCTTTTGTAATCCCATAAATTCCGTTATGCTAAGTTATCTTGAATCGCTTGACGCGTCTGTAGAGAACCTGCGATCGGTAGAAGTGGTCCAGGAATATCCGGATGTGTTTGAGGAGGTGAAGGGCTTACCTCCAAAGCGGGAGATAGACTTTCGAATTTATCTTGTGGATAATGCTAAACCCGTATCTTTGCCAGTGCGCCACATGGCTCCTCGTGAAAGGAGGGAACTCAATAAGCAAGTAAAGGAGTTGCTTGAGAAGGGGTTCATAAGACGTAGTATATCGGAGTGGGGTGCTCCAGTAGTTTTTGCCACAAAGGCGGATGGGTCTCTTAGCCTTTGTATGGACTATAGAGAACTAAACAAGCTTACTAAAAAGAACCGACACCCACTGCCAAGGATTGACGATCTCTTTGATCAGTTAGTTGGCGCCTCAGTGTTTTCGCAGTTGGACTTAGCCACTGGCTTTCATCAACTGAGAGTGGCTGAGGATAGTATAGATAAGACTGCTTTTAGGACTCCTAACGGATTCTATGAATGTCTAGTGATGCCCTTTGGTTTGACAAACGCCCCTGCATATTTTGTTGATTTGATGAGTAGGGTGTTTAGGGAATACCTTAACAAATTCGTGGTAGTCTTTGTGGATGACATCTTAGTCTTTTCTAAGAATAAAGAAGAGCACTCCCTACATCTTAGGGAAGTGTTGGAAACCCTTCGAGCGCATAACCTTAAGGCAAAATTTTCTAAGTGTCACTTCTGGAGGAAGGAAGTACGGTTCTTAGGGCACGTGGTTTCCAAAGAAGGGAGAGCAGTGGATCCCGCAAAGGTGGTGGCCATCCAAGATTGGAAGGTCCCTAAAAATGCAACCGAAGTAAGAAGTTTCTTGGGGTTGGCTGGCTATTATAGGAAGTTTATCAAAGACTTCGCAAAAATATCAGCTCCATTAACATGGTTAACGAAGAAGAACCTGGTTTTTACGTGGGACAAAGATTGCGATGATGCGTTCCAACGTTTAAAGAGAGCCTTAACTTCAGCCCCAGTCTTAGTGTTGCCAGACGGGAATAAACCGTTTACCATCTATACTGATGCTTGTGGGACGGGACTTGGCGCGGTCCTCATGCAAGAGGGAAGAGTAATAGCCTATGGTGGAAGGCAGTTGAGGGTTCATGAAAAGAATTACCCCACGCATGACTTAGAGCTAGCCGCAATTGTTTTCGCGCTTAAGTCTTGGCGTCACTATCTTCTTGGTGAGAAATTCGAACTGTTCACTGACCACAAATCATTAAAATACTTATTCTCTCAGAAGGATTTGAATTTAAGGCAGCAACGGTGGATGGAATTCTTAGCCTCCTACGATTTTGAAATAGCATATACCCCGGGCAAGGGTAACGTGGTGGCAGACGCCTTAAGTAGGAAAAGGTTGTCCTTGAGTCCGTTGTTTGTTGAACGACAAAGCTTAGAATTCATCTCTATGTTTGACTTTAGACCCTCCGTTGACTTAGTACCCGGTCTGTTAGCATCCTTGGAGGTTAGACCTACACTTCTAGGACGGGTTGGTGAGGCACAGCGAGACGACCCACAGTTGGTTGAGATAGTAGAAAAGCTCAAAGGGGGGAGTCGTCAAGCCATCTTCGTAGGTATACCCTAGACGATAAGGGTTGGTTACAAAGGGATAATAGACTTTGTGTACCACAAGACGAAGACTTAAGGAAGGCCATTCTTGATGATGCTCATCGCTCAAAAATGACCATTCATCCCGGCGGGGATAAGATGTACAAAGATATGAAGCGGGTTTTCTTTTGGGCCGGTATGAAAAAGGATGTGGCCGAGTACGTCGCTAGATGCTTGGTGTGCCAACGAGTTAAAGCAGAACAAAAGAAACCCGGTGGGTTGCTTCACCCATTAGAAGTTCCACTATGGAAATGGGAAAGCATCTCAATGGATTTTGTGGATGGATTACCAAGATCAAGGAAGGGTAACACGGGGATTTGGGTTATAGTAGATAGACTTACTAAAAGCGCCCATTTTATTCCCGTGAAAAGTAAGAGGACTGCTCCGTGGTTGGCTTCTGTATACATTAAGGAGATAGTTCGTTTGCACGGTATTCCTTCTAGTATAGTAAGCGACCGTGACCCCATCTTTACTAGCGAATTTTGGAAGAGTTTACAAGAGGTGGTAGGGACTCAGCTATGTTTGAGCACCGCATATCATCCTCAGACAGACGGCCAGACCGAGAGGGTGAATCGCATTCTAGAGGATCTTTTAAGGCTTTGTATCCTAGACTTTGGGGGTACATGGGAAGAGCACCTTCCGTTAGTAGAATTCGCATATAATAATAGCTTTCAGTCTAGTATTGGCATGGCACCTTTCGAAGCTCTTTATGGAAGGCCTTGCCATTCGCCTACATGTTGGTGGGAATCTACCGATAAAATCCTACTTGGGCCCGATATGGTTAGGGAAACCTCGGAGAAGATTGAGTTGATTCGAAGGAGGATGAAAGCAGCACAAGATAGGCAAAAATCGTATGCTGATAAGAGGAGGACAGGTCTTGAGTTTGACATTGGGGACATGGTTTTTATCAAAGTATCTCCGTTACAGAATGTTGTTCGCTTTGGGTCCGTGGGGAAATTAGCACCAAGGTTTGTAGGGCCGTTTCCTGTAAAAAACAGGATTGGGAAGATGGCATATACGGTGGAGTTGCCTGAGAAACTTAGTGGAGTACACGACGTATTCCATGTATCACATTTGAGGAAGTGTTTGCACAAGACCGCGGAGGTGGTAGAGCCGAGCTTGCTTAAAGAGGTGGAAATAGAGCGTGATGCAACAATTAGACGAGCTCCTACATGCATTCTTAGGTCGGAGATCAAAAAGTTGAGGAATCGAGAGGTCAGACTGGTTAAAGTGCAATGGGGAGATGATGAGAGCAACGCAACTTGGGAGACAGAAGAGAAGATGCGTTCGTTGTACCCTTTTCTTTTTGAGGGTATGTCTTTTAATTTCTCCTTTATCGCTTAGCTTATCTTATCTTATCTTTAGTATGTCCTCTCATTAGTATCTTTGACCTTTAGTTAGGATAATCCTATGGTTGAAACATGTGTTTGAGACATGTTATGTATGATAGATGCAAAATGGATGCAAGTGTTTGCTAGTGGTTGCTCGTGGATGCATATATACACACACTTTAGGCATTAGATCGGCTTTGTCACTTCATATTGCATATTGCATATATATGGATGTATTTAGTATAATGGATGTATAATGGTTGTACCATCATATGGATGCTGCATTCGGTTGAATGGGTGTGCACGCATATAGAAGTAGTATGTAAGCAATTAGGATCTTTTGCGTACATAATGGATTCATGACACTTACATAATTTGCATTAAGGAGGTCAACTGAATCAGTAGACCGCCTGATTTCGCATTAGGTAAGGACATGTACACACACTTGCATATGATCATAAAGCATTAGAAGTCTTTTAAGGACAATGGATGCCTGTGTATGATGGATGAGTAGATGGACGTTTGGATGGTAGGATATACATTCTTCCAGACTTGAAGATTTCGGGGACGAAATCCTAAAAGGAGGGGAGAATGTAACACCCCGAATTTTCTATTAACACTAAAGTTGCTAAAATATTAATAAGTGTGTAAGAGAGGGGATGTATCTAATATGAATATAAAAATATTAATAAGTGTGTAAGAGAGGGGATGTATCTAATATGAATATAAAAATATTAATAAGTGTGTAAGAGAGGGGATGTATCTAATA
Source organism: Allium sativum (assembly GCA_030737875.1). Lineage (NCBI taxonomy): Eukaryota > Viridiplantae > Streptophyta > Magnoliopsida > Asparagales > Amaryllidaceae > Allium > Allium sativum. The sequence goes on along the minus strand of CM060919.1, from coordinate 351,368,061 downwards.
TGTATATAAAAACAATAATAAGTAAAGGGGGATGTATCTAATATGTACATTGTAGAATATATATATATATTTATGACATGAATAGAAGTTTATTAATATGCTGAGTGTTTGCTGAGTCACTTCTGACTCATTGCTGAGTCAACAAGATAAACCCCATCTTGTCTGAACGGCTGCGGTTATTTCTAGGTTAAATCTAATGGCCTAAATGAATTCTAAAATCTATAAATAAGTGGGTAGACCCTAGACCTAAATCACTTGTAAAATTAGAGAAGCTACCGTCATGCTGCTGCCATGGAGTTCAGCATAGCCGTCACAAACTAAGAAGAGGAAGCCTAATCATCTACAACTAAATCTACACAAATCAAATCAAAAGATCTCTCTTTCTCTAATTCTTTTCTTTTGTTGGTGAGTATGATGATTCTCACAAGACTATTACAAACTAATTTGACTCAGTTATGAATGGATCACAAGAAAGTGATGTGATTTGTAATTGTAAATTCTATATATTGTGGATCTCTTATTATGTTATTATGTTGTCGTATGATGTAAATTATATATGCTATGTCATGCTATGTTGTAAATTCTCTTATGCTATGTTGAGAATCATGTCAAGCTATGTTATACTATCATACTATGCCATGTTATAAATCATGCTATATTATGTTGAAAAATCATGATGTTGTTGGATCATGCTTAAAGTTATGTTTTTTTTTTCTTAATTTAAATGGATCTTGTTTATGGGAATTTGCCTATTAGGTTAGGTGTACCCATAAACTTGAAACTATAATTAAATAAAACTTGATTATGGGAATTTGCCTATTGAGTTAGGTGTACCCATATAAAACCATGTTGTTAAAAAATTAGATGATGTTGATTCACACATGTTCATATGTAAGTTTATGAAAATTGATTGAGATCATATTAGGTGAATTTTGAACAAGTTGACACCTTTAGATCCATGACATGTATAATCTATGCAAGTTGGACATATGCAAGTTTCACCCCTTATTATGATTCATTTGGTCACATATACATGTTGTTATTATGATAATCTCTTTTATGCTATGAGTTAGGCTATTCGAGTCTAACATATATTTTGCGAATAAACGTTCAAACGTGGGGTAGGGGTAATATTAGGAATTAATAAATTGGGTGCAATTTTGTAAGATGTTGCATACCATGAATGAATGTCCATAATTGAGTCAATTATGGACATTGTTAAAAATTGGAAGTAATTAATAATTCAAGTAGGGAATTATTAAAATTGGGGGAAAGTGGATTATTATTAATAATCAATGCTTAGGACACGAGGTTGGACCCGTTTGTGATGTAAACCTGCCCGGACCTGCCCGGCAAATCCAGTAGTCACAAATGTCGGCCCAATGTGAGAGGTCCTAGGCCCAAACTAAAGCATAACAGTTGTAAAGACACGAGGTTAGACTCTTTTATGGTGTAAGACTGCCCGGACCCGCCCGGCAAATCCAGCTGCCATAAATGCCAGTCTAATGTGAGAGGTCTTTATGAGGTTATGGCCTTAATGAACTAAGAAATACTTAACCAGATAATCATGTAATGTGGGACATGGGGGTTAAGTAGGTGCCTTGGGTGGCATGAGGAATCTGGTGGTTGCCTTTAGAGGCATTTGAAATACGATTAGACTTAACCAAACACACATGTAAATGAACATGACTAAGTGGGTTAAGTGGGATGGACTAATGGGGACAAGCTTAGGTGGAATGCTTGTGGTAAATAGTGGGGGCCCATTTCAACCAGTATCCCAAAACGTATCTTTGTGGGCTCGACACAAGTCGAGGACGGGACACGCATACTGGGTTTGACTATAAGAGGCCAAAACAGGGAGCGGTGGCAACGCAAGTCCAACGGGTTTCATATGCGTGTGTGGACCCGGGCTGGTAGGTAAGACGTTGTTGCATCGTGTAGGTATAAGCCGTGCATGTCCGTTGTATCAGGTTGCCACTTTAGGGAAGTGATACACCCCACTGTGGGGCCAGCATGGGTATCTACGAGTTAGGGAGCCGATCGAATAATGGGAAGTAGGGTACACCTAGTGGAGATAGGGGCAGGCGACACCTATGTAGTCAGCTAGGGGTACGTAAAGCTATTGGGAAAGTTTCTAAGTGAAGCTAAGTGGGATGAATCTTTAGGGTGACTGGTGTGGTGCAGTATAGTGTTTATCCTTTAGTATTTAGGAGCGCCTATAACGTTGCCTTTAGCGATTGTCTATGTCCTTAATCTGCTCTTCATAGACATTTTCTTGTTTTCCAGCTTATGCCTTAGTCCAGTTATTTTGGTAATAGTATTGTAGAATTATCATATTCACCAGACTTTATGTCTGACCCCCTCTTTTCCATCCTTTTTCTCCCTTCAGGTCCGCAGGTTGGGCCATGTTCTAGTGGAGTTTAGTTGGATCGCTTATCTTCTGGAAAGCTTGGACTGCTGAAGTAAAGTCCAGCTTTTTATCTTTCTTTTTAATGGCTATTCATGTAATGGGATTATGTATTTGTTTTATCAAGATAGATATTGTACTTGACATTGAATATGGTGTTATGATGTAATCAAACATGTTTTGACTTCTGCTACAATGAAATAAAGTTTTTTGAATTTCCAAGTACTATTTTATATCTGTCTTGTTGTAATTTTACTGTTCTATATTCACTTAAAACCTCCATGGAAGTTAATGCATTCCCTTTGTGAGTGACATTAATGGACGTGGGGTGTTACAATTCTTATCGAATAACTAACACCGATTAACTTAAATGGATTTACTCTTATCGAATAACTTATTCGATTAACTTAACTCGATTTTCTTAACTCGATTATCTCAACTCGATTACTTAACTCGATTACTTAACTCGATAAATCTTAACTCGATAACTTAACTTAACCCAAATCGATTAACTCAACTCTAATCGATTAACTTAATTTGATTTACTCCTTCGAATAACTAATTCGAATAACTTAATTGATTAACTCTTTCGAATAACTAATTCGAATAACTTACCTTCGAATAACTGATATTCGATTTACTCTAACTCGATTATCTTAACTCTAATCGATTTACTCCATTTCGATTCAACTAAATTCAAATCGATTAACTTAACTCAAATTGATTAACTCCTTTCGAATAACTAAATTCGATTTAACTCTTCTCGAATAACTAAATTCGATTAACTCAAATTGAATAACTAATATTCAATTAACTCTTACGTGGTTAACTCTATTCGAATAACTAATTCGAATAACTCTAATGTGTTTAACTCTATTCAAATATCTAATTCGAATAACTCATTTCGAATAACTAAATTCGATTAACCCTTTTAACTTTACTCGAATAACTATATTCGATTAACACCTTCTTTCGAATAACTATATTCGATTAACTCTTCGACTAACTCCTTTGGATTAACTAACTTCGAATAACTCCTTTGGATTAACTAACTTCGAATAACTCCTTTGGATTAACTAACTTCGAATAACCAATATTCTATAACTACTCTTCGAATAAATAATATTCGATAACTCTTCTCAAATGAATAACATTTGATTTCTCTACTCGAATAAACTATATTCGATTACTCTTCCCTCGAATACACTATATTCGACAACTCTACTTCGAATAAGTGATATTCGGCAACTCTACTCGATTAACTCCACTTGGATAACTCTAACTGGTCAACTCTAACTGGTCAACTCTAACTGGTAAACTTTAACTGGTTAACTCAAATGGTTTAACCTAACTGGTTAACTCAAATGGTTTAACTCTATTCAAATATCTAATTCGAATAACCCATTTCGAGTAACTAAATTTGATTAACTCCCTTTTATAACGTTTATTCATTTCAAAAGATTTCCTTTTTACCACGTTTATCCATTTATAAAGATTTACTTTTTACAACGTTATCCATTTATAAAGATTTACTTTTAGTAATGGTTCTTCACTTTATAAATGTCCTTTTAATAACGTTTCTACTTCTCTATATAAGTCCAGACTTATATATATTCCATTTATCAACGATAAATAATTTATTTAATTTATAAAACATTATTTATAAATTAATCTACTTCAATTTATCTGTTTAAAACAGATCTCCTATTTAATATCTCATTTAAATCCATATCGTGTTATACCGTGTGCGAAGCACGTGTTTAAATCTATCCTTGTATAATTCTATTTATTTTCCAAATAAGTGTTCCTTTATTTATTCCCTACATAAATATTCCTTTATTCCATTTATTTATAATCTAAATAAATGTTCCTTTATTTATTTCCTAAAATAAATATTCCTTTATATTCTAATTTATTTATTTTCTAAATAAATGTTTCTATTTTATTTCATTTATTTTCTAAATAAATGTTTCCTTTTTCATTTATTTATTTTCAAATTAAATAAATGTTTTCCTTTTATAAAATCCTATCGATTTTATAAATAAGATTTATTTTCAATATAAACATTGAAAATCCCCTTATCAACATTTCGGTATGTTATGGTATTCAATCATATCAAATCACGATATTCAATATCGTCCAAGCACATATAATCGCCCACAGATTTTATATCACATCATATAACAATATATGGAAAACAATAAAATAACTGTTGAGGAATCCAGTCGGATTCCTCCAACCTGTTTCCCTGCATCACAGATGTTAGACAATATAGATAACATCACTTTCAGTTCCATATGATATATTCTGTTAAACAGAATCAATATAGAAATTTAACTAACTGACTAGCAGTTCAATCAACCAATCAACACACAGTCAAACAGACAATTTTAACAGTTCTAACAATGCAACATGAAATTATAAACTGTTCAGAGTTAGTGAGATTTACTCACCTTGGACGATCGTCGTTAATAACGACAACCATCGCTTGATTCAGCGGGACAATTTATTTTGCTATAAATTGTAACGGACCCCAATTGACTCGCGGTTAGTTCCAGTGCGTAGTGCTCGTCCATACGATCCCAACGCAACTTGCGGTTCGTCAATCTGATATCGTATGACGATGTTATACCATTCAGAAGTTAGTATACTATTGAATTTTAATATAAACTTTAATTAAAGATTATCGGGCCTCACATATTAAAACTCGGCCCACTATCTCTCTTGCATTGAAAACCCAAACCCGAACCCGCTTATATGTTCTTCCCCAAACTGAAGAATCGCGGTCCTCCAGTATTCACTTTCACCTAAAACCGATCCCTTTTGACTACCATTCCTCAACAAAATTTAAAGTTCACACCACCACTGCACTTCTCATTAATCTCTTTTGCTTGCCATTGCCACAACTATGAAGTCGATTCTCCCTTGCCTATCGCGACCCTGTACTTCGACGCAGCAGAACCAGGCAAACCATCGAACTCATTTGACGCGGAAACCTTCACAAATTGGCCAGCGCACTCCATTGGATCACCTGAGTTCGGATTCGAACTCGAATTCCACCATCACTTCACCGAAACAAACACCATGACACCCCTTGAACTCCTCCGACAACCATCGTTGCTGCTCCATACTTCCTGTCCGATCCCACAACGCAAACATACAATGCCTCGTTCACCAAAAGCAATAGCACACCACTCTCGATCCTCCTCCTTCCTTACTTCTTCACTGCCCCAACGTCGGACCATCAGACAGCCCATCGATCACCCCTTTCTTCTTCCCTCACACAAATGTAAACCGCTTATACCATCTTCTACCCAGAACCGCACGTTCTTCAGTAGTATTCACCCACAACATTCACTCCAAAACCGTTAACTCCAGGCCTCCCCACTATTTAACTCAAAATTGTCCTTCCTTATATATATTATATATGGTTTAAATTTATGGGAAGCTTGCGTTTATCGGAAATGAGAACCGAAGTAAAATGAAGAGGAAGAAGGTTGCGTTTGTACTTTGTATTTAAAAATATATGTGGCAAAGAGAAGGTGCGTGGCTGTCATGATGGTTACGTGGATGTATATATATCAATGATACTAAATGGCTAAGGACGGTGGTACGTTTCATGCATTGGAATTATATGCTAATGCTGGGAAGGTTTTCTTTGTCCTGGACGTGTAAGAATATCGACCCTACTTCATAACAGAAAGATAGTGTATTTAAAGTTTGAGTCTATTTCAATGTACCATGTTACCTAAATTCCATTAAGGTACAGACAGAAATCAAGATACCGTTGTATCGAGCTCGGTTCCACGATCCCAAAAATATAATAATACCGGTAGATGGACTCATATTGTGAAACCCCGAAATGTCGATACAGGGTGCCAAATACTCCAAATAAAAAGTTACTTATTTAATTAATTAAAAATTACAGTAAAATTCTAAAAATTAAATTATCACTACTTCCCAAAAGAACCTTGTCTAAATTCAAACCCGATATTCAAATATATTGAAAACTCTTTTATAACGTAAAGAAAGCGTTGCTAATTATAAAGGAATTCCACAGCGACTTTTCTGAAATTTGATTTGGACATAACTCAAAATCTACACGATGAAATCCTGATTTTTCTCTTCCACTGGAAAGATATACTCTACCAGCTCCACACGTTTCTTGTTTCACAGAAATCCGGCTTAAAATGAATCATGTACATTTAGTTGAAGTTCAAATCGCCAAATTGCGAACTGCCGCGACGTTTCAGGTTCGTTTTAATTATAATTATAAATTATAAGTTCGAACGTTTTACTTTAAGTTATCGATATTGCCAAATCGATATATAAATAATTAAATAAATTAATTATTCGACAGCTAACAAAACGCGCCATTACAGACTTCCCCCCTTAAAATAATTTCGTCCTCGAAATTGCTAAGTTAGAAAAATGCTACTAACTCTACTAACTAGATTTTAAAAATCTTCTTTTGTTTACCTCTAAATTTCAGTTTCGACTGGACCCATTTAATTTTAATTAATTTATTAATTCATTTCCGACCAACTAAAATTTTCAAAAATTCTAAAAAAATTCTAGCACCTTAAATTTTCGAAAAATTTCGCCATAACCTCCTTTGTACGGCTCAATACGTCAACCCACAACTCGCCTCTCTAGGCCTCCTCCAATCCAAAAGGAAATCAAAATAGCCAAGCGGCTTGCCAATTCGGCTCATAGAATCCAAACTCATATATGATATAAACTTGTACCTTTTTGTCGGGCATTTAACTCTATCCCTTGCATCTGCTACCACTTCAACATATACCAATGTTATCTATTCCAATTGATCTCCAATCAGTTCATATCCTCAAATCCAAATCGAATTTCATTCGAACTCTAATATCAAATTCCAAATTATTGACTTATCAATTTGGTTCCATTCTAGATTATCTCTAATCCAATTCAATTTTATTTAACTCGGTTCAAGTTAAATTTCAATTTATTTTTACCATCTCATTTTATTTAACTTCATTAGTTAAATTTTAATTCCAGAACTTAAGTTCCTGGGTTTCTTTCAAATCAATTTGAAATCATAATGCCAATTCAAAACCTTTGAATTTCTAAACAACTTGTTTTCTCAAAACGATTCAAAAACAAAACCTTTGGCAGTAATCCGTCACTTAGAACTCGAAAATGAACACTGATGATGTCTAGATTCATCATCAGAATCTATTTTCCAGCTATCGAAGTGAGTTCAATACTATATCATTTTCAATTTGAAAAACATTTTCAAAATCTCCCAGGAACTTAAAATTTCCTTATTTTAATTCCAAATATGATTTAAATTCAGATTTAATTCAAACTATTTCATATATTACATTCATATGAATTCTGATTGGTCATTTATAACCATTTCACCCTTTTATAATCTTATTCGATTATAATAACAACCAACACAATCAATATACTATAATAATTTCAAGATATATATTTCTTCTATAAACAAATATATTTTGGGAAAAATTATTTCATTTACCCTCTTTCAAAACATATCATGACGGTTCATCGTATTCGAGTGTTTAGTAACCCTTATCGATACAGTGGATCAACTGATCGACCAGAATTCATAAGCCACTCAACCAATGAGTCTCCACAATATAAAACCATTTTATATTGAATAACAATTATGCGCTCATATATATACATTCAAACTCAATCTAGGATATTACTAATCCCATCTCTATCGAGTTATGCCACAGAGCCAAGGTAATCACTTAACTTAAGCTATGATACCAACTGTAACGGCTGGAAATTTTCGACTCCTCGAGAGTCGAAAATTCCGAGACGTTAGTGAAAGAAAGTAGAGGGTGAAGAAGAAAAGATAGAACTAATAGAATAGAAGAAGAAGAAGAACTTACATCATCAGAGTAAACACGAATCTCACAGCGGAACGAATAAAATATAACATAACTTTGAAATACAAATCAGTACTCGTATATACATACCATTTCAAAGTACAACACTTAACAACACAGTGGAATAATAATAGCTATAATCCTGAAGCCTCCTGCTCCAAGCTCTCCAAGTGTATCTGTAAAATCCCGACTACTTGACTGCCCGTACAAATTTAGGCACCCAAGAGTTTAGGGAAAACAAACAAAATAAACTCCGGGTCAGTCATGGGACTGGTGTGAATAAAACTCCAACACTTGGTTAAATAAAGGATATCTTTCTGATATTATAATAGTGTCTAAATACAATAGATATTAATCTAGCAGAACGCTTGCATCTCACGTTCCACATTCATAGTATACAAATAAAACCGTGAGCACTTATTGGAGATTGGATTCCAACAGACAAGGTATGGGAGCACCTTCCGATCAGTGTACTCTAGAGGAGATACACTAGGGTTCAACAAGAACGTCTTGCAACCCGGCCACACATGACCGTCCACTCATTTAGCTTGAGTGTGACGAATATATTATCACCGATGGTTGGGATCAGCAACCATCCTTCCCGATAAGGGACAGCATTGAAATAGATTATAAAGAAGTACAATTGAATATTCTCTAGATGGTGATAATACACCCTACTTGGGTATGGCCCAACTAGCCATGCTGCCTAGCCCAACTTCTGTTATTTCCCGGTTGTGAGGTTTTGAGGTCACGTTTATCACTTTGACAGATTATTGCTTCAATTACTTTGAATGCCACATCGTCATACCTGCCAAATCATTATCGATTTCTCAAGGCATCACGGGTATAAAAGCTAAGAGAAACGAATTTCTCCGCCACCCAACGTAATACGTTTGATGAGATCAACATATATGATTCGTTAAGAATACTTTGTCAGACACTCGTCCATATACGTTGTCCTGGGACTGAACAAACCGAAGGCACTATTCAGTGAATCCATCCTACCTAGGCTTTTCACAATAGCCCTTGCACTTCACTCCGTCTTCAATTATCTTCAGCGTACTTGATTCACAACGCTTATGCTAATATGGAGTGGTTCTTCGGATAATAATCCAACCGGTCTCTCCATATTTACAACGTAAATATGGTCAAAACTTTGATAGTCTGTGATTAAACTATCAAATGAAAACATGTCGGTGTACAAACAACGATCTTATTTCCAAATGGAAATTCGATCGATCAATCATCATATACATATATATGTTCATATTTCATTATTTCATATATTTAGAAAATATATGTTATTAATCATTGGAAAACATTTCCATAGCTTATTTTCACATCACTATTATTTCGCAACTATCAGTCCCTAACTGTAACTAGTATGAGAACAATTCTCTAAGTATCAATCCGGAAGGTCAAAACCAACATCAGATCGTCACTTAGAAAACCGTTCAACTTACCCTCTCCAGTCAGTTTCTGAATTTGCTTAACTCTATTTCTTAAATTCTTATCATGAAAACATTTCATTTTCTATGTTTAGAAAACATATCTGACTATATTTGGAAAACGTTTCCAAAACTCATTTACGGATTTCCAATGAACGTTGTATAAAACATCGTTACGCTTAATCCATTAATCGCTTATTACTTAACTATATTTCAAATCAACCTTTTCTATCGAACCACAACTATTCCTTTGTCAATTCTGAAGTCAATCAAGTTGGGGTATAATTACCTCTCAGACCTTAATTGAACAACGTCCTTTACTGTGAAATAGATGAAGCTCGTCACTCACTTTTTCCAATCATCTGTTTACGCAAATTCTCGGATTCAGGTTACGAATCTACTTGTTATATGAAAACGTTTGATTATAACTATAACGTTATAATTCCTACTTCTGCAATATCTAACCTAAATTATAACTTTATCTCCTAACTCGAATAATTTAACAGACACCTAATTTCTAAATCAATAACTAAATCTTGATTTAAACCCTGGAAAGTAAATAGTACTTTCCCGAATTCGCTATAATCGAATTCGACGTATAACTCTCTTTCGAGTAATCTCTATTCGATTAACTCTCCCTTTTTAATAACTTATATTCGATAAACTCTATTTCGATTAATCCTATCGAATAACTAATATTCGAATAACCCTTCTTGGTTGGCTCTATTTCATTAACTCTTATCGAATAACAAATATTCGATTTTCTCAAATGTGTCAATTCTTATCGAATAACTAACATCCGATTAACTTAAATGGATTTACTTTTATCGAATAACTTATTCAATTAACTTAACTCGATTTTCTTAACTCGTTTATCTCAACTCGATTACTTAACTCGATTGCTTAACTCGATAAATCTTAACTCGATAACTTAACTTAACCCAAATCGATTAACTCAACTCTAATCGATTAACTTAATTTGATTTACTGCTTCGAATAACTAATTCAAATAACTTAATTGATTAACTCTTTCGAATAACTAATTCGAATAACTGATATTCGATTTACTCTAACTCGATTATCTTAACTCTAATCGATTTACTCCATTTCGATTCAACTAAATTCAAATCGATTAACTTAACTCAAATTGATTAACTCCTTTCGAATAACTAAATTCGATTTAACTCTTCTCGAATAACTAAATTCGATTAACTCAAATTGAATAACTAATATTTAATTAACTCTTACGTGGTTAACTCTATTCGAATAACTAATTCGAATAACTCTAATGTGTTTAACTCTATTCAAATATCTAATTCGAATAACTCATTTCGAATAACTAAATTCGATTAACCCTTTTAACTTTACTCGAATAACTATATTCGATTAACACCTTCTTTCGAATAACTATATTCGATTAACTCTTCGACTAACTCCTTTGGATTAACTAACTTCGAATAACTCCTTTGGATTAACTAACTTCGAATAATTCCTTTGGATTAACTAACTTCGAATAACCAATATTCGATAACTACTCTTCGAATAAATAATATTCGGTAACTCTTCTCAAATGAATAACATTTGATTTCTCTACTCGAATAAACTATATTCGATTACTCTTCCCTCGAATACACTATATTCGATAACTCTACTTCGAATAAGTGATATTCGGCAACTCTACTCGATTAACTCCACTTGGATAACTCTAACTGGTCAACTCTAACTGGTAAACTTTAACTGGTTAACTCAAATGGTTTAACCTAACTGGTTAACTCAAATGGTTTATCTCTATTCAAATATCTAATTCGAATAACCCATTTCGAGTAACTAAATTTGATTAACTCCCTTTTATAACGTTTATTCATTTCAAAAGATTTCCTTTTTACCACGTTTATCCATTTATAAAGATTTACTTTTTACAACGTTATCCATTTATAAAGATTTACTTTTAGTAATGGTTCTTCACTTTATAAATGTCCTTTTAATAACGTTTCTACTTCTCTATATAAGTCCAGACTTATATATATTCCATTTATCAATGATAAATAATTTATTTAATTTATAAAACATTATTTATAAATTAATCTACTTCAATTTATCTGTTTAAAACAGATCTCCTATTTAATATCTCATTTAAATCCATATCGTGTTATACCGTGTGCGAAGCACGTGCTTAAATCTATCCTTGTATAATTCTATTTATTTTCCAAATAAGTGTTCCTTTATTTATTCCCTACATAAATATTCCTTTATTCCATTTATTTAAAATCTAAATAAATGTTCCTTTATTTATTTCCTAAAATAAATATTCCTTTATATTCTAATTCATTTATTTTCTAAATAAATGTTTCTATTTTATTTCATTTATTTTCTAAATAAATGTTTCCTTTTTCATTTATTTATTTTCAAATTAAATAAATGTTTTCCTTTTATAAAATCCTATCGATTTTATAAATAAGATTTATTTTCAATATAAACATTGAAAATCCCCTTATCAACATTTCGGTATGTTATGGTATTCAATCATATCAAATCACGATATTCAATATCGTCCAAGCACATATAATCGCCCACAGATTTTATATCACATCATATAACAATATATGGAAAACAATAAAATAACTGTTGAGGAATCCAGTCGGATTCCTCCAACCTGTTTCCCTGCATCACAGATGTTAGACAATATAGATAACATCGCTTTCAGTTCCATATGATATATTCTGTTAAACAGAATCAATATAGAAATTTAACTAACTGACTAGCAGTTCAATCAACCAATCAACACACAGTCAAACAGACAATTTTAACAGTTCTAACAATGCAACATGAAATTATAAACTGTTCAGAGTTAGTGAGATTTACTCACCTTGGACGATCGTCGTTAATAACGACAACCATCGCTTGATTCAGCGGGACAATTTATTTTGCTATAAATTGTAACGGACCCCAATTGACTCGCGGTCAGTTCCAGTGCGTAGTGCTCGTCCATACGATCCCAACGCAACTTGCGGTTCGTCAATCTGATATCGTATGACGATGTTATACCATTCAGAAGTTAGTATACTATTGAATTTTAATATAAACTTTAATTAAAGATTATCGGGCCTCACATATTAAAACTCGGCCCACTATCTCTCTTGCATTGAAAACCCAAACCCGAACCCGCTTATATGTTCTTCCCCAAACTGAAGAATCGCGGTCCTCCAGTATTCACTTTCACCCAAAACCGATCCCTTTTGACTACCATTCCTCAACAAAATTTAAAGTTCACACCACCAATGCACTTCTCATAAATCTCTTTTGCTTTCCATTGCCACAACTATGAAGTCGATTCTCCCTTGCCTGTCGCGACCCTGTACTTCGACGCAGCAGAACCAGGCAAACCATCGAACTCATTTGACGCGGAAACCTTCACAAATTGGCCAGCGCACTCCATTGGATCACCTGAGTTCGGATTCGAACTCGAATTCCACCATCACTTCACCGAAACAAACACCATGACACCCCTTGAACTCCTCCGACAACCATCGTTGCTGCTCCATACTTCCTGTCCGATCCCACAACGCAAACATACAATGCCTCGTTCACCAAAAGCAACAGCACACCACTCTCGATCCTCCTCCTTCCTTACTTCTTCACTGCCCCAACGTCGGACCATCAGACAGCCCATCGATCACCCCTTTCTTCTTCCCTCACACAAATGTAAACCGCTTATACCATCTTCTACCCAGAACCGCACGTTCTTCAGTAGTATTCACCCACAACATTCACTCCAAAACCGTTAACTCCAGGCCTCCCCACTATTTAACTCAAAATTGTCCTTCCTTATATATATTATATATGGTTTAAATTTATGGGAAGCTTGCGTTTATCGTAAATGAGAACCGAAGTAAAATGAAGAGGAAGAAGGTTGCGTTTGTACTTTGTATTTAAAAATATATGTGGCAAAGAGAAGGTGCGTGGCTGTCATGATGGTTACGTGGATGTATATATATCAATGATACTAAATGGCTAAGGACGGTGGTACGTTTCATGCATTGGAATTATATGCTAATGCTGGGAAGGTTTTCTTTGTCCTGGACGTGTAAGAATATCGACCCTACTTCATAACAGAAAGATAGTGTATTTAAAGTTTGAGTCTATTTCAATGTACCATGTTACCTAAATTCCATTAAGGTACAGACAGAAATCAAGATACCGTTGTATCGAGCTCGGTTCCACGATCCCAAAAATATAATAATACCGGTAGATGGACTCATATTGTGAAACCCCGAAATGTCGATACAGGGTGCCAAATACTCCAAATAAAAAGTTACTTATTTAATTAATTAAAAATTACAGTAAAATTCTAAAAATTAAATTATCACTACTTCCCAAAAGAACCTTGTCTAAATTCAAACCCGATATTCAAATATATTGAAAACTCTTTTATAACGTAAATAAAGCGTTGCTAATTATAAAGGAATTCCACAGCGACTTTTCTGAAATTTGATTTGGACATAACTCAAAATCTACACGATGAAATCCTGATTTTTCTCTTCCACTGGAAAGATATACTCTACCAGCTCCACACGTTTCTTGTTTCACAGAAATCCGGCTTAAAATGAATCATGTACATTTAGTTGAAGTTCAAATCGCCAAATTGCGAACTGCCGCGACGTTTCAGGTTCGTTTTAATTATAATTATAAATTATAAGTTCGAACGTTTTACTTTAAGTTATCGATATCGCCAAATCGATATATAAATAATTAAATAAATTAATTATTCGACAGCTAACAAAACGCGCCATTACATTGAGCTTTGTGGGTTTGTCTTCTGCCACTTTGGAGCGGTGCACACATTAGAATAATGCCCCATCTTACCGCAATTAAAACAACTTCCCTTGGGTGGCTTACTAGCTTGTTGATTTGTGGATGCTGCATTGCTGGACTCAGGTTGGCTCCCAGAAGTCTTGCGTTTGTTTCTCGCTTGACTCTTGGCGCGGTCTAGATCTAGGTTCCTCTGGTCCAAGTCTTCATAGTGGCAGGCCATTTCCACCAAGTCTGCAAATGAAAGTTTGATGTGGCTCATGGCTCTGTCCTGATACTTACGCTTAAGCCCATGTATGAACCTTTTGTTCTTTGCCTTGGCAGTCGTGATAAGCTCTGGTGCGTAACGAGATAGCTGCGTGAACTTCATAAGGTAGTCTTGGACGGAGAGGTCTCCCTATTAGAGATTGGCAAATTCATCATGCATGCGTTCCATTGCTTGTTCGGGGATGAACTTTCCCTTAAACAATGTCTTGAACTCATCCCAAGTCCTTACTACATTTTGGTCCTCAGCGGTGATGGCATCCCACCATAACTCTGCCTCATCTTGTAAAAGCCAGGTGCCAATAAATGCCTTGTCATGATCTCCGAGTCTCAAGCCACCTAAGATCTTTTAACACGTTTTCAACCAAGCCAAGGCTTCTGTCACTGTGCCAGTTCCTGAAAAGGTTTTGCCTCCGAGATTCTTATATCTCTTCGCCACTCGGTCCAACTCGAATGGTTGAGCGGCTGGTGGTTGTATCAAAGGCCCTTCTGCAACAGGGATTTCCCCGCGTCCTCTGCCTCAGCCTCCTTAGCCTCCTCGGCCTCCTCTAGCTGTTGCTGCTCGGGTAGCCATCTATCAAGTTCTATATAAGCAAGAAAAGGGTCAAGCTCACAAAAACGATAATTTTAATATATGGTAAAGCAGAAGAACTTAAGGAAAGACAATGATGTACCGATCAAATTATTTTTGCTATTCTGCTTAGCTCATTCTAGGACATTACTAATCCTATCTCTAATGAGCTACTCGCCTTAGAACACTACTGATTTTATTCTGACGGGGTGTTTAATGTGTTAAATTCCAGAACTAAGATTAACCAAAGCTCTGATACCACCTGTGACGATCCCAAAACCGCGTACGATGGTATTAAGGATAATCATTGGAATATAACACATTAACCATCATTAGCAGAGTACAAATAATAGCATAAGCAGCAAATAAAATAGTTTACATAAATATGAGAGCGGAATCATAATATGTCACAACATCAGAGAGCACAGTGTAGGATACAACTTAGTGCATAAACATATATGATCAGTCTACATCTCCATAAGCGGTACATATACACCAGAGGGTACATAAAAGAAATATCAGTCTACATCCCCAGAAGCGGAATCATATACATAGATAATAATGGCGGAATATCAATAGTCAACACTGAGAAGTCAAGCGTTGCCATATAAGCCAAAGGATGCACTCCTGCTATAGTGCCAAAGCCAAAATATGTCCTGCTACGTGGTACTAGGTTTCCCGTTTGAAAACAAGGGCACCCGAGTTTGCAAGGTGAAACAAACTACGAGTGAGTCATGGGACTGGTATGAGAAATCTACTTAACTAATTAAACAACAATAAAAAGGCAAATCATAGGACCACGCCACTTTCGCGAAACGGGTTCACTCCAATGATTGCCAGTGCATGAAATAAAGTAAATTATTAAATCATCGCAATGCTTTTTATAAAAATGAAGCCATTATAAGACTCAAGTCCCATCACACAATGCAACGCAAGCCGGAGGATAGAGTTTTACCTTATAATGACCAAGAAAGGCTTGATACGTATAAAACAAAAGTGTTTGATATTATTACTAGTGCATATATGTTTCAAAAGCAACTTCCATCATAAATATCAATCATAGACGGCATGGGTACCATATATCATGTCGCCATACTAGTAATACAGTCAAATCCGCAATTTTGTATTGGAAATTGGATTCCATCATGAGTTGAGGCAAGGGGCAAGCTCCTCTCCGTTCGAGACACTCTATCAAATATCTCAGGACCACACACAGCGATCCTTGTATCCTCCAAGGTCGGTCCTCTCTTACTTTTGAGGATTGGCAATTCCTGAACACACGTTTCCCAGTCCTATAGGACCTATATCCAAGGCGCCTCGCATTCCAACAACCACACAGGTAAAAAAAAGTATATAAATGTCAAGGCCATGCTTTGATCATCAACCACAAGACTTTGCTTTTCAACAGAAGCCTTGATCATCTGCCACTTAGGCATGCCACACAGGCAATTCACTCCATGCGACTGATTTCTATCGATATATAACCTCTGAGCTCGTACGTCTCAGAGAAGGGCGTTAAGCAAGAGAATAAATTCTCCGCTGCCAAACAGATATATATTTGATAGAGATCAATCAGGACAGAACAAAATCCAATGTCAGACACACGGTCCATTTACAAGTTCGTTTTGGGTCTGAACGAAGCCGGAGGCACCATATTCCTCGCATATCCGTTCAATCAACAAATACGTCTGGACGGCTACCACTTCTGCCCCTTCAAGGTAGCTACTCCAACCATGAGCATCAGTAGCGCCCATCCATCCGATGTGAAGATCGTTGGTCTTGAACCGTCATCATCTCTTCGACTTCTAATCGTCGATCAATTATTTGAAATGAGAATTAACTCGGCCTTTTCAAATAATTCACGTATATTTAGATTTTCAAATCAATTCTTTCCATGGTTAAATTATTCGACATTCACATTTCAGTTCTTTAGTATAATTTTCATGTCAAATACATTCAACCATCAAATATCAAGCAAACCAAGTAGAATCAGTTTATTTCCATTCTATATCGTCTATAATATTTTATAACGATATATTGCCATTTTTATTTATTTAAAAACGGTCCTATTTAATCAAACGACGATTCAGGTCGTACCGAGGCACTGGTGCTGTTTTTCCCTAAATTTGTTTTACACATATCTGAAAATCTGACCATTGGATCTCAACAAAGTTTATATCGTTGGAAAGATATTCCCAAAGCGAACCTAACGGTTCCAATTTCGTGGAAATCCGATGGTCGGATCTTTCGGTATAATCGTTTGAAGTTACGATTTCAAAACGCGAACTATAGGGGCTCGATTCGTTTTATTTAATTTATATTTATATATATAATTTATTCGACGATTTCAATATCGTTTTCACTTCAAATATTTCACAAATGCCTTTAAATTTCAGAAAATTTCACCATAACCTCCTTTGTACAGGAAGGGGTTTGGAAATTTATAGGGCCATATTAGGTACCCAATAAATCCTAATAAGCATGCATATATTTATAGTGATATATTCCGGTGTCCACAGGGGATGGTGTATAGATCATAACTCCAGAGAATAAATTCTCGTAACCCTATAAATGGTTTTTGTGCCTTAATTACTAGAGAGACGTGTTTGTTGTCATCTCTAGACCCATGTGGGTTTTTTTATTAATCTTGCAATTTACCGTTATAATTTATATAGTCCAGATCAGTCATCGGTTCAACCTGTAATATATAGTCATCGTCATACAAGCCTCTCGCTCGTATGGTAAATCTTCAACCTCGTCACACAAGCTCGAAATGCTTATGTGGTATATGATGATGTACGTCTATCTTCAAGAAGTATGCCATGTAGTGTAGTTCAAAATTAATTGTTATTATCTTATGGCGACGTTTATTATTACACACAGAACAACCAGCACTCTTCATCCAATGACATTCACAGGAGTTGATATAATAATAAAATTGTGCATCCAACTCATTAAGGTTTACTTATTTGTCGGGCACGCAAATAAATTCTTTACTCAACAGCTGATCCATTTTCCTGTTCAACACATGTATATATATGTGCAAAACTAAGCTAAAAATAATATTTCTAGCGAAGAAAGGTTTATTTCTATACCAGGTTATTTTTAACACTTCCTACACATGTTAAAAATAATATTTTCAACCCACACATATTTATTTGAACAAGTGGTTATTTTTAACACTTCATATTTTGCATAAAAATAATATTTTTGGCAAACAAAAAAATATATTTCAACGCATGACTATTTTATTTAGTTCACATACATGTTAAAAATAGTATTCATAGCAAACAAATATTTATTTGAACACTTGTGTATTTTTAGCGAGTCGTTTACATGATAAAAATGATATTTTTATCATCAAAAATATTTATTCAACACATGAACATTTTTAGCACTTCATATTCGCAATAAAAATGTAGATTTTATTGTTCAATCTATATATCCAACACATGAATGTTTTCGACTTCACACATACGATAAAAATATGATTTTTATCGTTCTAGTCCTTTATTCAACATATGAATGTTTTCTATAGTTTATATATATAATAAAAATGTGATTTTTATTGTTAAAATAATTTATTTAAAACACGAATAGTTTATATAGTTTATATATGTGACAAAATGTTATTTTTATCTTTCAAAGAATTTTATTCATCACATGAATTTCCATTCAACACATGAATTTCTATTCAACACATGAATTTCTATTCAACACATGAATGTGGTTTCAACACATGAATATATAGTTTCAACACATGAAAAAAAATTTAACACATGAATATTATTGAAAATTTCAGCAGCATAATGGCAGGGTATTTAAAACCGGCACCGTCCCGAGTACGGCTCCTCGCTCTACCTTAAAACCTCGCAGTTTTTTACAGTGGTGATTCCATACATCTAGTTTGCTCGCAGGCGAGTATGTTTTTCTTTTCCACAACCTATTCTAATTTTGTTTCAACCACAAACGGGTATTTTTCAACCACAATGGTATTTTTCAAACACAATCCAAACGATATCAACCACAAACAATCCTATCAACTATTCGCATTATTCACCAAATTTTTCACGCCAATTCACAATCAAAAAATATCGTCCATGGTTTGTGGACGAGGGGAGTATATATATATATATATAAGTATATTTTATTTCCATTCCAACACACATATGATTTGTACAATGCATAATTTATACATCGCTCATATAACTTATACAACACATGTACATGAGGTATACAATGTGTATATAATTTATATTTCGCTTATATGACTTATATAATACATTTCCATTCACATTTCAGTTTAGAAATCTCACATTGGTTTGTTGCTTTGCTAAAAATCATAGCGAGATCAGAAAAATCCACGGACACTTCTAGAATGTGGAGAGCATCGACACGGTCCTGATGTCTCCTATTTCATCGAATTTCGTCAACATAGCAAAAAGATATGATTTTTATTGTAAAATCATAAACCATAGCGCTTTAAACCGCTATAGAACAATTTAAAATAAATTAAACTGTTACCTTCTGAAATTCTTCAAAACTAGGTTTTGATTTTTCATAAAATTCGTAGCACTATACTGA
Organism: Allium sativum; assembly: GCA_030737875.1. Taxonomy (NCBI): domain Eukaryota; kingdom Viridiplantae; phylum Streptophyta; class Magnoliopsida; order Asparagales; family Amaryllidaceae; genus Allium; species Allium sativum. The sequence continues at coordinate 351,348,084 of CM060919.1, read as the reverse complement.
AATCGAGTAGCATCACGGTGTAGGGCTTGGCGAGGCGCACACGCCGAGGTCAGGGGGGTCCCACTCGCACGTGGATCGAGGGCTGGGCGGCGGTTTGAAGACGCGACGTTCGTGGCGGTGGATCTCTCGATTGGAGCGACGAGAGGAGGAGCACCTGGTATGGATTTGACGAGGGAGGAGAGCTCTTCAAAAAGTTGAACTGGGTAGGGGTGAAAGGGTGAACGGTTTCGCCGGAAAATGGTCGGGAAGGGGGGAAGCTCAATCCGCCATCGAGCGCGAGTAACGGGGGATTTTCTGAGATTTTTTTATAAAATTAAATTATGATGGAAAAATATGATTGGCCCGTGCTTTATTTAATTTTTTAAATAGTGTTTCTCCATATGAACTCCAATCCAAACCCAACGATTGTCGCCCCTAGCTAAATACCCCAATTCTGAACACAATGGGATATGTTTCGTAAGCCAATTCGACTGTTACAGTCAGTTATTCTTCAAATTAAAATATAAAAAATTCAATATTTCATTTGAACGTACATTTCAATTTGCCGGGGCCACATACTAATTCGAAAAATTCCAAAAAAATAAATCTAGCTATGTTTTGACGATACGGTCCCAAAAAAACTAGTTTCATCGAATTTTGAGACTGTTTGAAAAATGGCCATTTTCTGGTCGACCCAATTTAACAGAAATTGACCAAACACATTTTCCTTTGCCATGCTCACATATTAACTTCAAAAATTATGGAATTTGAAAACTAGCAAGAATTTGACATCCCGCATCCAACAAAAGTGGTTTCGTCGAATTCCGAGGTCGTTTGCAAAATGTCCATTTTCAAGGGCTATATATTCTCTATAGCGACCTTTCTGAAAATTCATTTGGCCATAACTTTTGATTCCCGCCATGAAACTTCGATTTTTCAGATTCATTAGAAAGATATTCATAAACAGATTTAAATATTTTTGGTTTCACTAAAATCGGTTTTATTTTGCACCCGGTATAGTCAGTTAAGGTTTGCATTCAAATTTTTAAACTACCGCACCATTTCTAGCTCATTATTTTATTGAAATATTCTATTTCAATTTCCCTAATCTCTTTAAAATAACCAATTTAAAATTTTTAAATTGGCTCGTATTTTCAGGGTTGTTATAGTACCTAAACCGCTTCTAGGGTTATTTTGATAATCATGTCATGGGTTTATTTCAAAGCACCCTTAAGTGTTTATTCAAGAGTACCCACCTCCATTATTTGGCATCTTTGTGACTTACTCCAAAAATATTTTGAACTAACTTTTATACTACATTTTCAGCTGTGATTTACACCTTTTGATCCTTCGGGGATTCAAATCTATATTGGAGAAAGTCTTTAGGGTAATAATTGATGATTTATGCAAGTTACTTAATACTTTGTGTAATTATATATGTTAGCAAATATTTAACATCGAAGATCCCTTTATCCTCCTCCTTAATGTTGACAAGCATTGCCACATTAAATAGTAAACCTTCTTTGGATTCTCAATTTTGACCATTATCACATTATTGCTAGAAAATATAGTAGATGTATTTTAATTGTAGGAGGATAATGCTCTTATTAGCTGATGATGCATTCATATTGTATTGCTTATTCCCTTCCATTGATTTGAAAACTTGGAGAAATTTTCTATTATTTGAATATGCACATGACTTCAGGTCATTCAATATGGTTATCAGTCAACTTTTTGAATTACTAAATAATATATGCATAATTTATAATATGAGCTCATAACAACTTCAGATTGTTAATTAAATATTCACATACATGTGTATATACGTGCGTCCACATATTACATACGTAATTGATTGGCATATTCGAGCTATCGATTTTAGAACAAATTGTTTATAAGGTTCCAATCATTAATTTTTGCTTATCAAGCAATGTCAACGTGAATCATAAAGATCGTATCATAATATCCAAAACATCTAGTTTGGAACTTTATTGATTTTTGGTTCAAATAATATACACAGCTTCAAGTTGTTAAAATTTATTCTTTAATACAATATGTAAATTTAAATATATAAAGCAAGATACAATTCATTGTGAAAATTATGAAATCTTTAGATGCATCATCATTGCCCCATATGATGTGACTTCTTTAAGTAAAATGTTATTATTTCACACACTTTGAATTAGGCTTCAGGCTTTTATATTATGAAGTATTTCAATTTCATTGATTGAGGAACTTCGAGTTCCTATGCATATATACACATACATATGTATATCTAGTTTATAAATTTATGGTGAACATCTATTTCTCAATCTTTTAACATACTTCTAATTTAGAAGCTTTTGCATTCTTGCTAACTATCAAGATTTCAAACTTGTAAACTTTATCAAAAAGTTTTTTTTTCATAATTCAAGACTTCAGTTCTAAGACTCTAAGTTATACAACTCGTTCCATTACATTAGATATTAGTTGCTAAATACATCAAATAATAATACATATGTCTATTCTTATTCCAAACACAAACATTCCTCATTTAACTTACAATAACTAATGCATTTAATACATTTATGATAACATGGTAATATAATATATTATCATAATGATACATTTAATGCATTTAATATAAATACAGTGGAAATAACCGCTATGTGGTTCAAATATACGAATCAAGTAAATTTTACTAAAATGAACAGAATAAATTTTGGATCTAGCAACAGTATTGATCAATGATAAAGATGAAATGAATAACTTATAGTTGTACTGCATTCTCAATAATCATATTTTCTAAAATACCATATATATGTATATATGCATAATGTCTAATCGAGAATTGAGTAAAAGTGCATAATCATAGAACCAAAATTTTACATTCTTTAATATGAATAATTCCATAAACTCGCAAATCCATACATAAAATTCACAACATAAAAATTACGTGTTTTGGATTCAAATTATACAATCCATATAAAAATCTTTCAGATCGTTCTTTTTACATCAAAATTGCTTCTTACCATCATAAAAACTGCAGTTTTTAAAATTACCATTTTACAACAAAAATTGGTTTTGCATTCACTTCCGATGTGCAAAATTAAGATCAATATTTAGATCTTAACTTAATATGATCTTAAGGATGCATATTTTCTTTATAAAAGTTTTCCTAAAAAACAATAAAATATTTCTTCTGGAAAATAGAATTTATTATAAGTAATTATCATATGATAGTCATTTTACTATTTTCTTCAAGAAAATAGAATTTATTATAAGTAATTATCTCTTCTAACAATAAATTTCTTCAAGAAATTATGTGCAGCATAAAATTGGAATATAAGCCTTTTTCCTTTTATTGGAACTTTTCCTTTCATTGCCTTTTCGTATCCTTTTATATTATAGGTCATTTGCTATATATTCAATGCAGTTACATGCTTTGAGGCTTTATTTCATCTTTCTTATTTGCATATGAAATTCGGGTTTCTCATTCGCATATGAATTTTGGGTTCCTCATTTGGTAGAATTTGTATATGAACTTCAGGTCCTTTGCATATTAACTTCAGGTTCCTCATTTGAAAGAATTTTTTTATATCATGAGTTTTCAATTTCACTTTTAGTCATAAATCAATATTGACACTACAAGAAAAATGATTTTTTGTTGCCAAAATCAGTGGCATTTATTCGCAAATGCAAGGAAAGGTGTTTTCACTCATAATGTAAACACGACAAAAAAAAATTCACTTCCTCGCCTAAGAAAAAGTAGTGCATGTGATCCAAAATAAATGTAACAGGCTATTTTCTATTCCTTTCCTGCTCATACTTAGAAATTTTAACCCTCGTTCCTTTTTCCCCAAATCCCTCTACCGAAGAAATTCCCTTTCCCTAAATCGCTCTGCTGAAGAAATCGCACCGACTAACTTTCCTAGTATCATCGTCAACTCCGTCGTACTCCACTGAACAACATCGTAGAAACCAGAGAAAATCTCAACTCATGGTATATGTATATTTAGGTATGAATTCTTTAACTCGATTTTGTGATTCTATTCGGATTGTGTATGAAATATTTGAATGCATGTTATTTTCTCATCTCCTATTGTGCTAGGTTTTGGTTATGGTATAGTCGATTAACCATAATTGCAATCATTCATTGATCTGTAATCCGTCCTTTTTGATTTTCTCATCTCTTATCTTGTTGGGGCTCGGTTATGGTATAACTGCTTGATTTTCATGTTTTATTTGGATGCTTTTCTGATAGGCTATTTTGATGATTGTCATTATTGTGGATCATGTGATAGTTTATGTTATATATGCTACAACATTTCAATTTAGACTCTTTAATTAAATAGAAAATGTGTTTCAAATCAAAAACAAAAGCAGTTGTTCTTGAATTTAACCTTATATTTATTATTGTTACAAAAAATTTAATGTACAAATTTCAGTGAGAATATGTTGTACGCTTTTGATGTGATGGAATTCTCTTTAATTATGGGGAGTAATGAGACATGAAAACCATTTAGGAGTTTTGAAATAGACAACCTTTCTTGTCTTATATGTGAATCTAGGATCTGTAAGATCTGATTAATGTACAATGATAAGCTGATGATATCATGTATGGTGTACATGGGTATAAGTATATTTAAATCAAGGTTAATTTTTTTTTTTTGGATGGTCCATTTCGATATGAAATATTCTAGACAAATTTGGCCCCTCTCTTGTCGAATTCCCGGCTCTGTCCCTGCTCTCATTTACGTGATACTTATCAAGTCTTTGTTAATTGAGTTTAAGTTAGGTTAACAAATATCTATGTTTATTAGTATTCAGACTTTGTTAATTGAGTTCAAGTTAAGGTGAAAAAATTATCTATGCGTACCAATAGTTAGTGGCCTCAACTGAATGATATAGTACTGGTACACAAGGTTCAGTGCTAGGTTGAGACTAATTCATTAAGAAGCATGGGTTCATCTAGCACTGAATTTTAAAATATAATTGACAACTCTCCAAAGATAATAGTAGTGTTGGAAATTCTTTTCCTTCTCTCCTATAGTTGTTCCTGGCGGATTTGTATTTGAACATATAATTAGACTCGATGAAGTAGAATTAGGTAGTTAGTGCATCATTTATAAGATGTTTGAATCTCTTTTTGGGTAATAACTTCAATGTGTAGTTGTTGTTTTTTTCTAACAACAGATAACCAATTTATACGTCAAAGATTGGAAATTTATTTTCATTCATATGTCGATGATGGAAAAAGATTGGGTTTTTTTAAACACGTGATAAAACCATGCTTAACTTAGTACGTATTTTGAGAATTAGAACATATAATCTACTATTAAAACTCATTTTTTTATTTTATTTTCACTTTTGTCGTAGAACTAGCATAGAGTACCGACAAGGGGCAATGAATTTTGTGCATGCTGCAAAGAGGAACGTAAGAAATGTAGAAAAAAAATTATGCCCTTGCAGAGATTGTCGGAATCTTAGTCGCCACGATGACCAAATTATTGCTCATCATTTAATTATAAAAGGAATGGATCCTAGATACATTGATGGTGAACGGTTAATCACGTTGAAGATATAAATGTAGAGAAGGAAAAAAAATGTTTGACGTTTATGACAATTCACTATGAAGATGAAGATTTTATGAATAATGATGTCTGTGATGATGATAAAGATAATGTTGATTCTCGAAGACAAGAGGAAGAGTTACTCAAAAACTTGAAAGATGCAGAAACTCCATTATATCCTGGTTGCATAAATCATACAAAATTATCTGCCATTACTGTTTTGTATAATCTTAAATGCGAGATTGGCTTGTCAATTAGTGGGTTTGATAAGCTTTTAGCCGTGCAACATCTATTTCTGCCGAAGGATAACATCCTTCCCAAAACCTTATATGAAGTCAAGAAATTTTTTAAAGCGTTCGACATGGGTTTTGAAAAGATACATGCTTGTGAGAATGACTGTTGCCTTTTCAGAAAAGAATATAAAGATTTAGAAAATTGTTCAAAATGTGGTTCTTTGAGATGGAAGAAAATTCAAGATACCGAAGAGGTTATACAAGGTGTTCCACTTAAAGTATTGAGATATTTTCCAATCATTCCGAGATTTAGAAGAATGTACAGATCTCAAAAGTTGGCAGAAGATTTAAGATGGCATTTTTTTAATAAAAGTAACGATGGAAAATTGCGTCATCCTGTGGATTCTATGACATCGAAAATGGTGGATGAAAAGTATAAATCTTTTTCATTGGATCCACGCAATCTTAGGCTTGGTCTTGCTACAGATGAATTCAATCCATTTTCCATGTTGAGTTTGAAATATAGTTGCTAGCCGGTAAAGCTTGTGACATATAATCTCTCGCATATGTTGTGTATGATGAAGAAAAATATTATGTTGAATTTACTTATTCCAGGTCCGAAGCAACCCGGGAATGATATTGATGTATATTTGGCACCTTTGGTGGAATATTTGCATCACTTGTTGTGACGAACCGCACTTCCACCTACTTCAAACTGACCAAAAATACCGAAACCCACGTCGATTCAAGGTAAGCATAAGTACGTTTCGTTAAGATTTATCAGAGCAAACACAGCGAAATACAAAGCTCACAGCGGAACAAATAAAATATAATAAGAATAAATTATTGCAGCAGAAACATTTTCGAATACAAAATATGATTTTACATACCATTATTCCATAAAGACTTAACATAATATACTGATAATAGGGTACGTCTGAAACTCCATCTCTCTCTGGAACTCCAAGTCTTTAAGCTTGAACCCGATCTCGATAACTGAAAAACAAACTAACAGACTGCTGGAATATTTGCATCACTTGTTGTGACGACCCGCACTTCCACCTACTTCAAACCGACCAAAAATACTGAAACCCACGTCGATTCAAGGTAAGCAAAAGTACGTTTCGTTAAGATTTATCAGAGAAAACACAGCGGAATACAAAGCTCACAGCGGAACAAATAAAATATAATAAGAATATATTATTGCAGCAGAAACATTTTCGAATACAAAATCTGATTTTACATACCATTATTCCATAAAGACTTAACATAATATACTGATAATAGGGTACGTCCGAAACTCCATCTCTCTCTGGAACTCCAAATCTTCAAGCTTGAACCCGATCTCGATAACTGAAAAACAAACTAACAGACTACCCATGTGGAAATTGTAGGCACCCGCAGTTTGCAAGAGAAAAACAAACTACGAGTCAGTCATGCGACTGGTGTGAGAAAATTTTATTAACTAATCTTATACTTAGCCTTATTTTGAATACGGTATCTCAGGACCACACCGCATGTCGCGGAACGGGTTTCCTCCCATGGATACGCGCACCACCAACTACCAAAAAGTAGACTTATGAAGCTAACAATGCAACCAACAATATGCAGTTCCTCAAACTACCCATTTAGGTTTAATCCCCAAATTTCGATTTTCCACATCCCATTATCTTTACAGAAATTATTCCTTTGGACTTTATACCTGAATTATTACTTTCAAATCATTTGAAATACATATATAGCTTTCATATCAAATTAGCTTTCACTTAGGGATTTCAAACCAAAACATATTTGGAAACCTCAAATATCTACTATACAAGCATATTAAAGTATATGCCACCTGATCGAGAGATCCTCCTGATTACCAGCCTCCAGGTACACCTTACCGTCACGATAATAATCCAGTTATGTCCTCTCTCCACCTCGAAAGCGAACCTTCCATATATATCCCCGACTTTTCATCACCAGCGTCGTTACCCGATCATTGGTAATACATAGAAATCATTTTTATATCCCAAAGTGGGAAAAACCATTTCGCAATAATAATAATAATCACAAGTACTTTCAAACAATAGTACTTCACATCAGCAATTAACACATATGATCAGTCACTATTAATCATATAACCTTTGAGCTCATACGTCTCAAAGAAGGGTATTAAGCAAGAGAATTAATTCTTTGGCACCAAGCAGATACATCATCAATAGCAACTAATCGGTTATGTGATGAACTACAATGTCAAGCACATAATACTTCTCTAAATCATTTTGGAAACATCGGGTTCAATCCTAGAAATCCTTTCTGTTTTATAAACATTTTTATAAAGCATTCCCTGTCCCAAATCGGGAATAACACATCCTTTCATTTAAGAAAATCTCATTTCAAAAATCATTCATTAAATTTGAAATGAATCAACAACATCGCTAAACACCTTATAGTCAAATCGTGAAGTATTTCACAAGGTGCTAGCATACAAGTATTATCTACCCAACCCCATGCTAAATATAAAAGAAATTATTTGCTCATGAAATGGTTGAGAACAATCCAACCAATCAATATATCACAATAATGAACTTGTGTTATCAACCACATATAATCATATAAGCTCACTAACAATTATCGATATTAAACTAGGTTGAATTTTTTGGGATTAGTTCCCTTAACCATATATCCAAAATTAAATCAAGGCATGTATATTTATGATATTCCATAAAGGTGTAACTTTGTGAACCTAACATAAGGTGTTTCACTTCCAATTTCCATAAAGATGTCATTTTTACTCCATGAATCTATTTATGAATCATTAGCAAACATATATCATCAGTATAACCACATATAAACCATTAATTTCCTAAGAGACATATCATCAAGCACCTTATAGGCATTAGATAAAACTAGCAAATAAACCCCTTTATAACTTGAAAATTATAACCTGAAATTAAAATCTACTTTCACTATTTGAAAGCTCTCGTAAATAGGAATCAAACGTACTTTGTTTCATGGAAATCCGATTTAAATTGCAAAACTTATAAGAGTTTAAAGTTGTAACTAAAATATGCAAATTTCCATTGTGTGATTAGCTCTATTTTGACCGTAATAAACATTTTTCTACAATACTTTAAAACACCTTAGGAAACCATTTTGTACTTATATAAGCCATTCAAAAATTTAAATTAACTTTCCAAATTATTTTGGTATTCAACTTTTATTTTTCTCTTAATAAATTAAATTCCAATTTATTTCTAATCTCAACTAATTTCAAATCAAATTTTAATTATCCATCTCATCCGTCGGATCAGTTAGGGATAGCCAGGAAGAGCAGGAAACTATATTTTCCAAACCCAAGCCTAGACACTCTCCTCGCTATCATCCTTGAATGTTACGGTATTTATTTATTCATTTAAAAAGACTTTATCATAAATTATTATCCTTCAACTTCAAAAATGTTGCTTCTAACTAGGAAGCAAATTTGCCGATCACTAATGTAATACTATAATTGATGCGTCATGGTATGTGCGAAACAACAACCATTATAAACATTCATAGCAACCATCATTAACATAATTAAATAATAACTGTGCACAAGTGTTATAACACTAACGCTTAATTGTTTGTGTATTCTAAACTACACAACCATCATCCATCATAACAAACATCATACATGCAATCATTAAATCAAGCAACAAAACCCTTTAAAAATTCAGTTTTTCTCACCCCGTGAAGTCCAAGCTTTTGCCTAAGGGTCCCTGGCTCCTAGTCTTGCCCTCCTTTCCCTTTTTCTTCCTTTTTCTTTGCTTTTTTTATTAATGATTTCGGCCACGGCCATGAGCTTAAGGGAGAGGGAGGAAGAAAAAGATGGAAGTGAGATTAAAGTGGAGGGGGGAAGGTCCTTTTATAGCTTAGAAAGTCACATGGATTGGTGACATGTCACAAATCTAAGGGAAGAGAAATGAATGGCTTAGATTCATCCTTATCCATTTTCATACTTATCCAAAAGTGTGCTTTCTCATGTGTTTTCTCATCGACTTTCCAATATCATTTCGGGGTATCAAACGATAACGGTTTTCAGAAATTCTTCAACCATATTGTCCGGTTTCTAACGTACTTCAATCCTATGTGTAAAATCCAAAATCGGATTTCATTTGGATTTTTCAAATAATTTATTTTAATTTTGTTTTCTTAATAACTTTCTATATCCAATATGGGATTTTCCCAGACTTCATACATAGCTAATATTCTATGTTCTAGATTTTTCTAGATAGATCTCAGGTTCCGGTTTAGTCGTTTGGACTATCAAATTCCAATTATCGTCAAAATTTAATTCAAATTTTGGCTTTTTATTTTTTCTTTTCCCTATACGGATGTCGTTTTACGTGAAATTTCTCTGAGTACTAAAATTCACTATTCCGGATCCAACGGAGGTGGTCTCACGATCTAGCAATATTCCGTTCTCAAGATATCCTCAAAATCGTCTGTTTTTAGTTCAAATTTTGGATCTTTTGTGAATTTAACATATCTAACGGATGTCATTTTTGACGTAACTTGGTTGGTTACCTAATTTCATCATTCCAGAATTAATGAAACTGATTCCATCGAAATCCGAGTTTGTTAGCTACCACTTCCTTTGTAAACGTACTATTATTAATCCAAAATTCATTCATTTTGAACTATTTCAATTTTATTCCTGCCCAAATCCAAATTAATTCCGATCTTTATGAAATTTGAAAATTTTAAATTGGTTCCAAATTTCTGGGTCATTACACGTGTGGTCTAATGGAGTTAATGCTTATGATGCGTTTAGCAAAAATTTATTTAAATTGAATGCAATTTTGCTGTGAACGTTTAATGATTTTCCTGCTTATGGTAATCTTGCTGGATGTCGTGTGAAAGGGGAAAAAGCTTGCTCATTATGTGGTGTCAATACTCATTCTCATTGGTTGAATGATAGTTGAAAGTTCGCCTATATGGGTCATAGAAGATTTCTACTTCCTTCAGATTCACGTAGGAAACAAAGGCATTATTTGATAACACCATATAGACAGATAGTGCTTCTAGACTGTTTACTAGGAGAAACATCTATGCATTGTTAAAGGATTATCCAAATGCTTTTGGGAAAGGAAAAGAAGAGAAAAGTAATGAGATAAAGTGTGTTTATGATGAAGAAGATGAATATGATGATACGAACGCTTCCACGAAGATGGAGATATCAAGTTGGAAAAAAAGATCTATTTTCTTTGATTTGCCTTTTTGGGAGGTTACTGGTTAATCTATTTATTTTTCATCATTTTAGTATAAGAAAAACCCAATAATGCGTTATAGTTATGTTTTTCGCAGGAACTTTCATTACATCACAATATAGATGTGATGCATGTGGAGAAGAACATTGGTGATATCCCATTGGGCACGATGTTGCATGGTAATAAATCCAAAGATGGAACCAACAATAGGAAGGATTTAGAGGATTGGGGAATTCGACGTGAGCTTCATACACAACCTCGTGGGAATAAAACATATCTTCCACGGACTCCATATTTGTTGTCAAAATCCGAGAGAAAAATATTTTGCAAAAGATTGTACGATTTTAAAGTACCGGATGGCTACTGTTCAAAATTAAAAAATTGGATTTCGTTGTCGGATTGCAAAATTAGTAAATTTAAGTCACATGATTACCATGTATTAATGCAACATTTATTTCCAGTAGCATTCAAAGGATTAATGGAAAAGAAGGAAAGAAAAGTAATAATTCGCTTATGTTCTTTTTTCAACAAATTATATCAACGCGTTCTTGATAGAGAAAAGGTAGAATAAATCAATGTTGAGATTATTGAAACTTTATGTGAGCTTGAAATTTTTTTTCCACCATCTTTCTTTGATATTACTGTACATTTATCAATTCATCTTGGAATAGAAGCACAAATTTGTGGACCAGTTCATTTTCGTTGGATGTACCCATTCGAAAGATATATAAAGACACTCAAAGATTATGTTAGAAACTATGCGCAACCAGAGGGATGTATTATAGAATCATATCTAGCAGTAGAATGCATGTTGTTTTTCAATGAATTTTTGAAAATATTCGGACATATAGAGGAGAAAGGAGCTCTAAATGAAGAGTATAAAAATAGTGGAATACTCGAGGTCAATATCGAAGACAATTACATTGCTAGCTGATGAGAAAGAAAGTGCTCATTTAGCTGTGTTAATGAATATAGCCGTGGTAGAACCATTTATGGAGTAAGTTTATGTTACATATTGTTTTAATTATTTTTATATGTTCGTAATGATATATATAACTTATAATCAAATGTTTAATGCTAGTTTTCATTTAGAGGAATTTGAAAATTCAGACCAGTGCACGAAAAAAATGCGACCTTACTTTGGGAAATACATGTCAAAATTTTTGCCGATTGGATTAAAAGGAAGGTTAGTTGGATTTCAAATATATTCTCATACGACTATTAATATTACTATAATATTTACATGCTAAATGAAATTCGTTGTAGATACCTATTACCTCCAAGGATCATCAAGACATCTCGAAATGGATTGCTTATGGTCCAAAGGTTGATGCCATGTTTTACAAAGGATATATCATCAGTGAGCAACGTTTTCATGTAAAATATCTAGGGAGATAAACTCAAAATTGTGGGGTGGATTTTGATGCGACTACTGAAACGACCCAGACTTCCCGATCCCCGAAGAGACAGAGGAGCCCAGATTGCTTTGAGAATACGACGCATCAGAACACAAACGATAGAACATTTCATTGTTATTACAACAATCACATCAGAGTACAAGATATCAGAGTTCAAATAATATATAGTGGAAATACAATATCAGAGATTAAAATCACATTTTAAATACATAAACATAATGTGCAGCGGAAAATATCAACAACCACAACTGTAAGAGATACACAGATACAAAGCTTTCCGAATATAGCCCCAGCTATAAACCAGGATCCTGTTAAATAGAAATCTATAAAACCAAAACTACTAGATGCCCGTGTGGAAAATATAGGCACCCAGAGTTTAGGTTAAAAAAATAAACTCTGAGTCAGTCATGGGACTGGTGTGAGAACTAAAACAATTATTAAATATTTACTTTAAAAGTTGGGAAATCATGGGACCACGCCGTATAACACGGAAAGGGTTTTCTCCACATGAATCTCAATTTAAAATAAAACAAAGCAATGCTTTTTGGAAAATGAAGCTACTATAAAACGCAGGTCCCCATCACACAATGCAACACAAGCCGGAGGATAGAGTTTTCTCTTATAATAGCCAAACATGCTTGGTATGTTTAAAACAAATCATGTTGATATTACTATAAGTGCGTATTGTCAAAATCAACTTCAAATATAAATGTATCAATCATAGACGACATGAGTGTCCCATGCCACTATACCGCCATATAGTTTTAAACTAAAACCGAAAATTCATGTATTGGAAATTGGATTTCCATCTATGAGTCGAGGCAAGGGATCATCCTCACCGATACGAGACACTCTAGCCCGTGCCTCAGGATTTAGCCGCAACTGCAACTGTATCTTCAGGGTTGGTCCACACTTACTTTGTGGATTAGTAATTCCTGAACAATACGTTTCCCTGCCCTATAGGGCATAAAATCTGGTCAGTATGTCGACCATATCAAGAGCCACTAGGGACTCAAATCCGAGGCGCCTCACAATCAATCATCCACATAAGTAAAAATGTCAGGGATCCATACCATGAAACCACTTCTACCTAGAAAGAAACGCTTGCACTCCCTGTAGTCACTATCCCGTTTTTAATTCATAGGGGGTGAGGCTCGCGAATTAGCGCTATACACAAAGATATGCTATTTAAAGCCATGCTTTGATCATCATCCACAAGACTCTGCTTTTCAACAAAAGCTTTGATCATTTGCATCTTAGCATGCCACATTGAAAATTCATGCCATACAACCGATTTCTGTCAATATATAACCTCTAAGCTCGTACGTCTCATAGAAGGGTATTAAGCAAGAGATTAAATTCTCCACCACCAAATAGATATATATTTAATAGAAACTAATCAATACAAAATGAAATCCAATGTCAGACACACATCCATTTACAAGTCCGTTCTGGGTCTGAACGAAACCGGAGGCACCTTATTCCTCGTCCCATATGTCCAATACAGGAGAGAGGTCCTCGCATATCCGATCGATCTCCAAGTACGTCTGGACGATCACCACTTATTACCTTGTCTTCGGTGTACAGCCCAATCAAGACATCAATAATCATCCAAACGATGTGAAGATCTCTGGTCTTTAACCACTGTCTTCATCGTCGACTTTTAGTCGTTATATTAGTTATTCAGAATGGTTTAAACCCGGTCTTTCTGAATCACTCGCGTATTTTATAATCAATAATCAAGTGTTGTAGAAACACATCATCACCTCATTCCAATTTAGAATATTCTATTATTCAAATGTTCACATTCTTAGGGAAAGGTTCCCATTAATTTTATCAAAGATAAATTCTTTTAAACTTATTCTTTAATCTTCCTTTGGATATCAATTCCAAAAGATTTTATTTTATCCTTCAACAATTTTAAACCAAATTAAGGTTGATAAAACTAATCGCGATTATCGAGCCTTACCGAAGTAATCATTTATTTCATTTTTCCAATCCCAACATATTCATCCCATGGAGCAAAACTGGTAATATTCTATATCTAACACCCACTGTGTTATCAGTAAATTTAACTACCATTTCACGTTCAAATCTAATTAAAGATTTAACTATTGCCTGGAGTAAAACTAGTGGTACTCCATTCTCGATCATTTCTTGAATTTGATAAATTTATTTACCTCATTCACTTTCCAATCTAATTACATTTTTTAAACTCCATTTTTAGTTTTTTAATCCCAATATTCATTACTTAATGATTGTTCAACTTTAGGAAAATCGGTCCTGTCTTCAACTGGGTTAAAGAACCAATGTCATTGAAAACACAGTTCACGATAAACCCAAATCTTCTTCCATTAACTAAGGAATCTCCACGGAAAACAGATCAATATATAATCAATATAAATTTCTGTATCAGACTAGTAATATAAATGGAATAACGGCAAAGCCTTTTAAATTCCATATATAGTAACTGCCTTCATTCCCAGAAGCTCATCTCGATTATTATTAAATCGAATTCCATTCATTTCCAATTTAATGTATTACATTGGAAAACTTTACTTTGGAAATTTTCCATTAAATCTTAATAAAAGATTTACAAGTTCCAAATCTTAACTTCGCTGTTAATTAGGTTAAAGAACAGATGTTATTTAAAACATTGTTCACGATAAACCCAAAATCCAATTTGATATTAAATATAAGCATCTGAATAGAAATTAATATCGGCTTATATTCAATATCAAATTCTGAAACCAACGGATATCGTATTGGGAATAACGATATCTGTATCTTCCAAATTCCTCACAATATCCATATAATCACGGAATCCAATATCGAAATATTCCAAAGATTATTTCCATTCAAATTCATTACAATTTATACGTTGGAAATTTTTTGTTATATTGAAAC
Organism: Allium sativum; assembly: GCA_030737875.1. Lineage (NCBI taxonomy): Eukaryota > Viridiplantae > Streptophyta > Magnoliopsida > Asparagales > Amaryllidaceae > Allium > Allium sativum. The sequence goes on along the minus strand of CM060919.1, from coordinate 351,332,758 downwards.
CATTTTCCAATCTAAGTTATTATTTCTAAAAATAATTGGATTATTATTCCAGTTATAAACTAGTTCATTTAGATAAAAATATATTTTTATCTTTTCAAAACTGGAATTTTTCATCCAAATCATTAATTATGATTTTACATGATTTTTCCATATTTTTAGTAATTTTATTAAGGCCCTTATAGCCGGTTTTCAATATCGACCATCGAACTGCATCCATAGCGACCTTTTCTAAAATTGATTTGGACATATTTTAAAATATAGCCGTTCAAATTTAAATCTCTTATATTCACTGGAAAGATCTTTTCGATACGAACCGAACGGTTCCATTTTAGGAGAATCCGACAGTCAGATCTCCCGTTACATCAATTTGAAGTTAATGGTTGAAATTCGCGAACGGTCACTGCATGGCGCGTTCTATTCAAACCATTATATATATATATATATATATATATATATTATATCGTCGATTTCCATTCAAAACGTATTTTATAAATCATTTATAAATTCATTATAAAACGATTTCAACTTCATTTTCAAATTTTAATTAAAATTGAACATTCCATCTCACTATAATATTAAAATGATAATATTTTCAAAATATTAGATTTTGAAATCAATTCCTTTCAATATTCATTATAAAATCGATAGAAAAATCCGTTTGAGTTAAAATGGTGAATATCTACTTACTCGGCTTCATATATTTCAATATTTTCGTGTCCATCCAAAATCGGACGTCAAAATCAAATTTTGATTATTCAATGATTATTGTTTTAAAATATTCGTTATTTTAAAATATTCATTATTTCTGAATCGGAATGCGACTCAGTCAATTACCATATAATTTCAGTTATATGGATTTCATACATCACATGTATTCAACAATAATGATAAATAATCATTTAACAATCAAACATCATCCAAAGTGCATTTTACAACTGTATAAGAATTAAAATAAATAAATAACGATGATCATAGTCTGTCCATCAAACGATTAACATATAACTTAATACTGGGATTAGTGTATGTCAAATATCATCTTAATACCCATGTGGGGTTTTCAAACAACAACAGACTATTTAAAGAAATCATTGGTTAATAAATTTAACCAATTCTAATTCGATTTGAATTATTTTTTTAATTAATCAATTTTCACTGTTTAAATTATAAATACATATTTATAATTTAATTTCAACTACCACATTAATGTTAACATTATTTTCAATATGTTAAACATTACAATCACAACACATATCACCAAATCATCTATATAAATAAATACTCGACTACCCAATGCCATTTACGGTGCCATAAGTGGCCATTCGCGGAGTATGAAATGCGAGTGTTGCTAATATCCATACATCGCTTCTAGTTTATCTGATTTGTGCGAATTCGTGTGTTGAAATCCAAAAATAAATAACGTACAACAGATAAAAATTTATAGTGGCAATTTCTATATATTTACAGTCATTAAAATAAATTAAATAACTGTACAAAATTTTAGTGAGAGAATTCTCACGTTAGGTTACACTACACCATTCTTCGTTTCTGAATTTTATTCTCAAACTAAATTAAATGCACATTTAATTAAGTTGAAAATCCAATTTGCTCCATTTTTGGTCTGCTCAGTTAAATGTTGTAGTGTTCGTTGTTGCGAATTCAACGTAACTGAAATCGTCGGATTTGGACCTCGTATGAAAAAGTTACGGGCTTTTAAATATTTGATTACAAAAATTAAAATAATAATTAATTATTTATTTACATTTTCTTTTCCCTCTTCCCGAAAAAACGCACCCTGTTACCCCAATAAAACCCATTAGCTCCAATCGAACTTTCTACCGTCGCTCCTCCACCAGACCTCAGACCATCGATCAGGCCGCACCACGCGTAGGCCTCAGCAACGCCTTCCACCTCCCTTGACAACGACGAGCTCAATGGCCCCATCCCCCCTGAAAACACGTATGAACTGCACCCCTTCGAGCTCGATATTCGAGCGGCTCACCCCACGATAATTCATCTTCCACATATGGATTCGAAGATCATGGAAAGTTCTACGATATTTGTTCAATGAGTTTTGAAATTTATTGATTGGATTGAGTGTAATTTGGGCTCAAAAATCTGATGATTCAGCCATTTAAAATCGTTCGTGGCAGCTAGAACAATAAGGAGAAAGTGAATTTAGGGTTAGGATTTTCATACATACATACATATATATATATATATATATATATATATATATTGTTTTAATTCGAAAATATGTGTTTTGCATACGAATTCCAAATCAAACCCAACGACTGTCGCCACTAGCTAAATACCCCCATTTCGGACACAATGGGATATGATTCGTAAGCCAATTCGACTATTTCGATTAGTTTTTATCAAAATTAAAATATAAAAAAATATAAATTAATATAACGGTCAATATTGAATTTCAACGTACATTTTAATTTACCGGGGCCACACACTGACTCCATAAATTACCAAAAACTTATTTCTAACTATGTTTTGACGATGCAGTCCTAAAAAAAATCTAATTTCATGAATTTGGAGGCCGTTTGAAAAATGGTCATTTTCTGGTCGATTAAATTTAAACTGAAATTAGCAAAACACGTTTAAATTTACCACGCTCACATATTAGTTCCAAAAGTTATGAAATTTGAAACCTAACCATAATTTGATATTCCAAATCCAACAAGAGTGGTTTCGTCGAAAATGGAGGTTGTTTGCAAAATGGCTATTTTTAAGGGTCATATATCATATTAATATATATATATATATATATATATATATATATATATTCCATAGCGGCTATTTTAAAATTTAAACTGGACATAACTTTCAATTTATGAAGTGAAATCTCAGTTTCTTGCATTCGTTAAAAAATTACAGTTCAAAATATTCCAATGTTTCTTGTTTTACTGAAATCCGATTCATATTGAATTCTGTACATTCAACTGAAGTTTAAAATTGAATTTTCAATCTACCGCGACATTTCAGGCTTGTTTTATAATTAATATAAATTTATACGTTCTAACTTCAGTTTAAATAAATTTTAAATCGCTATTGTTTAAAATAAATCATTTTAAATATTCAAAATCCATTAAAATAGCTAAAATAAAAATTTTAAATTGGTTCAGAAATTCCAGGTTGTTACAATTTCCCCCACTTAAAATCTTTTCGTCCTCGAAAAAGTACAGAGCTGAAAGTTGTTTAGCCAACCAACTAAACTTTCATTCTGGCTTTCATTCTTCAACTTTTCAGTTTCTAAGAACTTTCAGATTTCTCAAATATTTGGCTAACACCCTAAATTTTCGAAAAAATTCGCCATAACCTCCTTTGTACGGGGAGGGTTTGAAAAATTTATTGGGTCATATTAGCACCCAATAAATCCATTAAAAGCATACACAATTTTTGTGATCTATTTGTGTACAAGGAAGAACGTGTAAAAGTTGAAATATCAGACCTTGCCCAGCGTTGGAAATAAAATAATCCATATGTCGTATCTAAAACAAGAGTGACGTGAATTTTTGTCATCTCAAGACATGTGTAGGGTTTTTATTAAATCATTCCCCTAGCACTGTTAAATGTATTCCTTAACTACGTCCAAAATCAGTCTTCTATTCAACCTGTAATTCAGTCCCCGCAATACAAGCATCTCGCCCGTACGGAAATCCAACCTCATCATATAAGCACCAAATGCTTATATGGAATATGATATGCTGTCTTCATGTAGTATTCCATGCGGTGTAGTTCAAAATTTATTTGTTGCTATCCTATGGCATGGTTTATAATCTCACATAGAACAACCATCACAACGCAACCAATTTAATTCACAGGAGTTTATATAAATAATAAAATTGCGCAACCAACTCATTAAGGTGCACCTGTTTGTCGGGCACGCTATTTAATTCTGTACTTAACAGTAAGTCCATAACCTGTTCAACAAATATATATATATATACATATATATATATATATATATATATATATGTATGCAACTCCAATTAATTCTCAATTTGACTCAATATTTGATTCGATTTGGCTTTACTTATCATTCATTCTTTTATTGGTTTTATCAATCCAATATTTTTATTAGTTGAACTAATAATCACACATCACAACCAGCAATCAATTAGTTGATTAATTTTTCAAACATATAACTTTAATATACTCAAAATCATATTTTCAGTGCCAAATCACAAACAATAAAAACTAACTAAGGTTTCGGTTCTCACGCCAGTCAATTGGAAATATATAGATATCCCACTTTCGAAACTTGAACATAGACGTTGATGATGAGGCCTCATCATCCGAATCATCTCCGGGCGACTAGAGTGTGATTCTATATCTACCCAGTATATTTGAGGCTTCGGATATACGTTAATTACGCGTATATTCAAAATCTTCATATACCCGATAGCCCAAATTCAATATAAAATAAAATATTCAAATACGAATAATAGATATAAAATTTCAAAACTAAATTTGTTTTTTTATAAATAATACTCTTCAAAATCGTTCTACGTTATTACTAACCCTATCTCTAACGAGTCATTCTTATAGGATATTACTAATTCTATCTCCAATGAATTCGTTCATTCGTTTCTAACGTGTCTTGTTCTCGAGCTCAGTAAACCAAAGCTCCTACACCAACCTGAAACGACCCAGACTTCCCAATCCACGAAGAGACGGAGGATCCCCGATTTCTTTGAGAATACGATGCATCAGAACACAAACAATAGAACATTTCATTATTATTACAACAATTACATTAAAGTACAAGATATTAGAGTTCAAATAATATACAGTGGAAATACAATATCAGATATTAAAATTACATTTTAAATACATAAACATAATGGGTAGCGGAAAATATCAACAACCACAACTGAAAGAGATACACAGATACAAAGCTTTACGAATATAGCTCCAGCTGTAAACCAAGATCTTGTTAAATAGAAATCTGCAAAACCAAAACTACTAGCTGCCAGTGTGGAAAATATGGGCACCCAGAGTTTAGGTTAAAACAATAAACTCCTAGTCAATCATAGGACTGGTGTGAGAACTAAAACATTTATTAAATCTTTACTTTAAAAGTTAGGAAATCATGGGACCACGCCGTATAACACGGAATGGGTTTTCTCCACATGAATCTCAGTTTAAAATAAAACAACGCAATGCTTTTTGGAAAATGAAGCTATTATAAGACTCAAGTCCCATCACACAATGCAACGCAAACCGAAGGATAGAGTTTTCCCTTATAATAGCCAAATATGCTCGGTACGTTTAAAAAAAATCATTTTGATATTACTATAATGCATAGTGTCAAAATCAACTTCAAATATAAATGTATCAATCATAGACGACATTAGCATCCCATACTACTATGCCGCCATATAGGTTTACAACTAAAACCGAAAAGTCACGTATTGGAAATTGGATTTCCATCTATGAGTCGAGGCAAGGGATCTTCCTCACCGATTCAAGACCCTCTAGCCCATGCCTCAGGATTCATCCACAACTGTACCTGGATCTTCAGAGTCGGTCCACACTTACTTTAGTGGATTAGTAATTCCTAAACAATACGTTTCCCTCCCATATGGGGCATAAAATCTGGTCAGTATGTCGACCATATCAAGAGCCACTAGGGACTCAAATCTGAGGCGCCTCGCAATCCATCATCCACATAAGTAAAAATGTCTGGGCTCCAAACCATGGCACCACTTCTAGCTGGAAATAAACGCATGCACTCCCTGTTGTCACTATCCCGCTTTTAACTTATATCGGGTGTGAGGCTCGCGAATTAACGTAACACACAAAGCTATGCTATTTAAAGCCGTGCTTTGATTATCATCCACAAGACTCTGCTTTTCAACAAAAGTCTTGATCATTTGCATCTTAGCATGCCACATTGACAATTCACGCCATATCACTGATGTCTATCAATATGTAACCTCTAAGCTCGTACGTCTCAGAGAAGGGTGTTAAGCAAGAGAATAAATTCTCCGCCACCAAATAGATATATATTTAATAGAAATCAATCAATACAGAATGAAATCCAATATTAGACACACATCCATTTACAAGTCTGTTCTGGGTCTGAACGAAACCGTAGGCACCTTATTTCTTGTCCCATACGTCTAATACAGGAGAGAGGTCCTTGCATATCCGGTCGATCTCCAAGTACGTCTGGACGATCACCACTTATTACCTTGTCTTGGGTGTACAGCCCAATTAAGACTTTAGTAATCATCTGAACGATGTGAAGATCTCTATTCTTCAACCACCGTCTTCATCGTCGACTTTTAGTCGTCGTATTAGTTATTCAGAATGGATTAAACCCGGTCTTTCTGAATCACTAGCGTATTTTAAAATCAATAATCAAGTGCTGTAAAAACACATCATATGCCTCATTCCAATTCAGAATATTCTATTATTCAAATATTCACATTCTTAGGGAAAGGTTCCCATTAATTTTATCAAAGATAAATTCTTCTAAACTTATTCTTTAATCTTCCTTTGGATATCAATTTCAAAAGATTTTATTTTATCCTTTAACAATTTTAATCCAAATTAAGGTTGATAAACTAGTTGGGATTATCGAGCCTTACCAAAGTAATCACTTATTTTATTTTCCCAATCCCAGCCTATTCATCCCATGGAGCAAAACTGGTAATACTCCATTTCTAACACCCATTGTATTATCGGTAAATTTAATTATCGTTTCATGTTCAAAGTTAATTAAAGATTTAACTATATCCTGGAGTAAAATTGGCGGTGCTCCATTCTCGATCATTTCTTGAATTCGGTAAATTTAATTACCTCATTCACATTCCAATCTAATTACAATTTTTTTAAAACTCCATTTTTAGTTTTTTAATCCCAACAATCATTACTTAATGATTGTTCAACTTTTGGAAAATTAATCATGTCTTTAACTGGGTTAAAGAACCAATGTCATTGAAAACACAGTTCACAATACACCTAAATCATTTTCCATTAACTATGGAATCTCCGCTAAAAACAAATCAATATATAATCGATATAAATTTCGGTATCAGACTAATAATATAAATGGAATAACGGAAAAGCCTTTTAAATTCCATATATAGTAACGGCCTTCATTCCTAGAAGCTCATCTCGATTATTATTAAATCGAATTCCATTCAATTCCAATTTAATGTATTAATTTGGAAAACTTTACTTTGGAAAATTTCCATTAGATCTTAATAAAAGATTTATAAGTTCCAAATCTTAACTTCTCTATTAATTGGGTTAAATAACAGATGTTATTTAAAATATTGTTCATTATAAACCAAAAATCCAATTAGATATTAAATACAAGGCTTTGAATAGAAATTAATATCGACTTATATTCAATATCAAATTCTGAAACCAACGGATATCGTATTGGGAATAATGATATCTGTATCTTCCAAATTCCTCACAATATCTGTATAATCACAGAATCCAATATCGAAATATTCCAAAGATTATTTCCATTCAAATCCACTCCAATTTATACGTTGGGAATTTTTGGTTATATTTAAACCATTTTCCAATCCAAGTTATTATTTCTAAAAATAATTGGATTATTATTCCAGTTATTAACTAGTCCATTTAGATAAAAAAATATTTTTATCTTTTCAAAACTGGAATTTTTCATCCAAACTCTTTCCAAATCATTAATTATGATTTTACATATTTTTCCATATTTTTAATAATTTTATTAAGGCCCTTACAATCGGTTTTCAATATCGACCACCGAACTGCATTCATAGCAACATTTCTAAAATTGATTTGCACATATTTTAAAATCTAACTATTCAAATTTAAATCTCTTATATTCATTGGAAAGATCTTTTCGATACGAACCCAATGATTCTGGTTTTAGGAGAATCCAAAGGTCGGATCTCCCATTACATCAATTTGAAGTTAATGGTTGAAATTCGCGAACGGTAGCTGCGCGGCGCTTTCTATTCAAACCATTATATATACATATATATAATATATATATATCACCGATTTGCATTCCAAATGTATTTTATAAATCGTTTATAAATTCATTTTAAAATGATTTCAAGTTCATTTTCAAATTTTAATCAAAATTGAATATTACATATCATTATAATATTAAAATGATAATATTTTCAAATTATTAAATTTTGAAATCAATTATTTTCAATTTTCATTATAAAATGAATAAAAGCGATAGAAAAATCCGCTTAGGTTGAAATGGCGAATATCTACTTACTCGGCTTCATATATTTCAATATTTTCGTGTCCATCCAAAGTCGGACGTCAAAATCATATTTTGATTATTCAGTGAATATTATTTTAAAATATTCGTTATTTTAAAATATTTGTTATTTTAAAATATTCGTTATTTCTAAATCGGAATGTGACTCAATCAATTACCATATAATTTCAGTTAGATGGGTTTCATAAATCACATGTATTCAACAATAATGATAAATAATCATTTAATAATCAAACATCATCCAGAGTGCATTTTACGACTGTACAAGCATTAAAATAAATAAATAACGCTCATCATAGTCTGTCTATAAATCGATCGACATACAACTAAATACTAGGATTAGTGTATGTTAAAGATCATCCCAATACCCGTGTGGGGTTTTCAAACAACAACAATCTATTTAAAGAAATCATTAGTTAATAAATTTAACCAATTCTAATTCGATTTGAATTATTTTTCTAACTAATCAATTTTCACTATTTAAATTATAAATGGATATTTATAATTTAATTTCAACTACCAAATTAATGTTAACATTATTTTTAATTTGTTAAACATTACAATCACAACGCAAACCACCAAATCATCCATATAAATTAATACTCAGCTACCAATGCCATTTACGGCGCTATAAGTGGCCATTCGCGGGGTATGAAATGCAAGTGTCGCTAATACCCATACATCGCTTCCAATTTATATGATTTGTGCGAATTTGTGTGTTGAACTCCAAAAATAAATAACATACAACAGATAAAAATTTATTCTAGCAATTTCTATATATTTACAGTCATTAAAATAAATTAAATAACTGTACAAAACTTTAGTGAGAGAATTTTCACGTTGGGTTCCACTCCGCCATTCTTTATTTCTAAATTTTATTTTCAAACTGAATTAAATGCGCATTTAATTCAAATGAAAATCCTGTTTGCTCCATTTTCGTTCTGGTCAGTTCCATGTTGTAGTCATCGTTGTTGCGAATCCAACGCAACTGAAATCGTCGGATTTGGACCTCGTATGAAAAAGTTACAGGTTTTTAAACATTTGATTACAAAAACAGAAATAATAATTAATTATTTACATTTCCTTTTCCCTCTTCCTGAAAGAACGCACCCTGTTACCCAAAAACCCCATCAGCTCCAATCGAACTTTCTACCGCTGCTCCTCAACCGGACCTCAGACCATCGATCAGGCCGCATCACGCGATAGCCCTCAGCGACGCCTTCCACCTCCCATGAGAACGATGAGCTCGACGGCCCCATCCCCCCTAAAAACACATTTGAACCGCGCCCCTTCAAGCGTGAGATTCGTGCTGCTCACCCCAGAGTAATTCATTTTCCACATATGGATTCCAAGATCATGGAATGTTCTGCGATATTTGTTCAATGAGTTTTGAAATTTGTTGATTGGATCGAGTATAATTTAGGCTAAAAAATCTGATGATTTTGGCCATTTAAAATCGTTCGTGACTGCTGGTCTGATAAGGAGAAAATGAATTTAGGGTCAGAGATTTTCTAATATATATATATATATATATATATATATTATTTTAATTAGAAAATATATGTTTTTGCATACAAACTCCAAATCAAACCCAACGATTGTCGCTCCTAGCTAAATACCCCCATTTTGAACACAATGGAACATGTTTAGTAAGCCAATTTGACTGTTTCGATTAGTTTTTATCAAAATTAAAATATAAAAATTATAAATTAATATAACGGTCAATATTGAATTTCAACGTACATTTTAATTTACCAGGACCACATACTGGCTCCAAAAATTACCGAAAAATTATTTCTAGCTATGTTTTGATGATTAGGTCCTAAGAAAACTATTTTCGTTGAATTTGGAGGCCGTTTGAAAAATGGCAATTTTCTGATCGATTAAATTTAAACTGAAATTAGCAAAACACATTTAAATTTACCACGCTCACATATTAATTCCAAAAATTATGAAATTTGAAATCTAACCATAATTTGACATTCTGGATCCGATAAAAGTGGTTTCGTTGAAAACAAAAGTCGTTTGCAAAATGACTACTTTTAAGGGCCATATATTATATTAAAATATATATAAATTCCATGGTTACTATTTTAAATTTTAAACTAGACATAACTTTCAATTTATAAAGTGAAATCTCAGTTTCTTGCATTTGTTAAATAACTACAGTTCAAAATATTCCAATGTTTCTTGTTTCACTGAAATCCGATTCATATTGAATACTGTACATCCAATTGAAGTTTAAAATCGAATTTTCAAACTAGCGTGCCATTTCAGGCTCGTTTTATAATTAATATAAATTTATATGTTCTAACTTCGATTTAAATGAATTTTAAATCGCTATTATTTAAAATAAATAATTTTAAGTATTCAAAATCCATTAAAATAGCTAAAATAAAAAAAAAATTGGTTCAAAAATTATGGGTTGTTACAACTACTATGTGTAGAGCAAGTGCAAAAGATATGTCCCAACCGGTTGATGTGGTCACTTATTATGGAATATTGACAGATATTATTTTATTAGATTACCATTTGTTTTATATTCCAGTTTTTAAGTGTCAATAGGCGTATAAAGGAAATGGAGTAAAAGTTGATGTTTATGGGTTCACTCTTTTTAATTTACATCAAGCATCATTTTCATGAGATCCATACATACTCGCATCTCAAGCAAAACAAGTATTTTATTCAAGAGAGAACGATGATTCTAATTGGTATGTTGTAATGAAAGCACCATCAATAAGTTTTACTAATTTAGAGGATCCCGACTGCATCGAGGAAGATATCCAAGTGGTGGAAGATGAAATAGCCAAAGTGGATGACGAAGATGTTAGCTACGTTAGAGAGGATTGTGAGGCATACTTGAGTAGATTATATGTCCTACTTGAGCATCGTTGTTCATTTGCTTTAGTGTTGGTTGTTTTTTGTACTCGTATTGATTTTCTGTAGTGGTGGTTGTTTATTGGGAAAACACATGAAACTTGGCATTTGTGTTGCACCTGAAACTATGTTATATACATTTCTGTTGTACCAAAATTTCTGGCATTTGTTGGCCACACGGTCTGAACTATTCTTCATTACACGCACATGCAGTAATACATTTTGTTGCCTTATCTGTTCGTTCCATTAAACCTGAATTTGTCTGGTCTGGTCTTGCATTTTTTTTACATGTGTATACTTTATATACATATATGTGTATATACATATACATTGTGCTCCCTTGTCCGGTCTTGCATTTCTTTACATCAAACCACACAATTTAAATTATATATGTATTTATGACTGTATATACATGTGCATCAATGCGTGTGTGTGTATATATATATATATATATATATATATATTGATCATATTTAAGTGTCAGTTGCTTATTGGTTTATACCGTATTTTGTTTCACTTTTAGAAAAAGATGTCGACAAGCAATTTACGTACTCACAACCAGATAAAGGATGCAGAAGATCCCAAAAGAAAAAGTCAAATTGGAAGCGTAAGTCAAAGCTAAAGCATAACATTCAATGCGAAAGAAAACCAATCAATGTTAAGAAGCAAGCTGTTGACCCACTTTTTAGCAAAAGATGTTACGGATCGAAGCCCAATATCAAAATATTCATGAAACCACATCGACCGACCCCAACGGTCGACTCCTTCTTCAAAAAACCCAAAAAAGATTCGGCCCGAATTAGTTTCCTTCGAGCAGCAGCATACTACTCTCTGGAACAATTGCTCACCAAGATCGACCGAGTCAGGTGTTTCCACAAAAGATGGATCGATCGAATATCTCTTGACTGACGTGAAAATATCCGGATGAATCATTCATTACTGAGCTCGATTCTTAATGATTAAAGGCGGTCAACCACTTCCAGGCAAGGCTCTACTTTTGATACACCTCATCTCGAGTGACACGTAAGCCATAATTCTCGGGGATACTATTAATTAACAATAGACCAGGTCCCACCGCCGTAACTACTACAAATGATTGAGCGCCACGTATCCGAGATCTGCAAAAGAGGCAAGCCATGTGCGGCTCATCCAACGCCTCTCTTCACATATAAATACCTCTATGCTAAAAATAGAAAGGGACTTTTGGGGACCTTCACTTCTCCACTTCCACTCTTGGGTAAGAGCTCTCTCTCACTCTTAAGCTCACACTCCATGGCTAACTGCAAAAATAACCAACTCTCCCTCTCTCTTTAAATAGAAAAGGTGTTGTACTTGTACTCAAAAGAAAATCAATATATGTAAATTGGACATAGACACCATCTTTGCCGAACCACTATAAAAAGTTTTGTGTGTTCCCTCTTTTTTCTTTACGTTGCCGTACTCTATGATTGTTGTTCATGTGTCCCACGCACAATTGGGGGTTGACTGTCACAAGTGACCAACTCTTTAGGTCAACACTTTGGCGCACCAGGAAGGGGACACGCACTGACATACCCCACGACCTTCTGCCTTCTCTGATCCATAGCGAACAAGCGAAGAAAGATGTAACATCTTCTCGCCCTGCAAACGTTGCAGAGGCAAGTCAGGAAGCCTCCTCTCATGAAGACGTGTCCCGGTATTTTACTCGGGACGACATGGATAAGAATATGGCCAAGTTCAGAGGCCAGATGACATCTTAGGGTAAACTCCTCGAACAACAACAATAGTTGATGAGCAACCTCCTCGCTCGGATGGAAGAGGGATCTAACGCTTCAACATCAATTCCTCCACCGGGCGAAGCTGGGGCAACAACTAATCTTCGGCCTGCACAAATACGAGCCGCAGATCAGGCCACACCTTTGATTCCTCCTAGCTCGACCGCACTCCTCGACTGACCATGGCCAGGAGTATCGCTTCCAGTGACCAGTGCAGCCGTAAATTCTCAAAAGGCCCACGATCAAAGATCTAGATCGTTCGATCATTTTTCCTCCACTCCAGGGAACAGCTCAACCCCCTGGATCAACTGAACAACAGCTGGGTCGACTGGGATCTATGTCATTCCCATTACAACCCGGCATCTTACCACAGACTCATTTTAGCCTCTCCTTCAACGAAGAGCTGGTGGAGCCTTCCCTTTGAACCGGAAGATCACTCTACCGTGCGGTTCTCAACATGGAGGAGGAAAACACTACCATAAACCCTTCTAATGTCGCTTCGGGCAGGGCACCAGAGAGCCCTGAACATTACATGCTATGTTGGATCATCGCGGACCTTCCATCGTGGGCATGGCTCAGACCAATTCTCATCAGGTTCAAGAGGTTCCTGTCTGCCTAGAACCAACAACTGCGATGTACCCTTGCCCTTGCCTTTACTCAACTCTTGGAGGTCGAGCCCAACCAAAGGCTACCCTTCTGAGCATGCTTTCGGCGGATCCTGGTACTGGAGTTCTTCCAAACGCAGAGCTGGATTTAAGGCAATGGCTCCTCGGAGATGGAAGCCAACTTACAAGTATTATCAGACGTTTCACCTAAGGCACTTTCTTAAATGGTTATGGATGATATCCACCCCAACCCCTTCACCAGGTAAATCAGAAACTTCCATAATCCGTCGGACTTCAAGTTTCCAGCTATCGAGCCCTACAACGGTCGGACCGACCCGACCATTCATCTCATGCGATACATGCGCCATATGGAAGTACTCACCACATCGACCAATGTTATGGCCAAGTGCTTCCCGCTCTTCCTCACAGGTTTAGCCGACATGTGGTTTTGGCAGCTAACAACTGAGTCGATCAGTAGCTGGAACATGCTAGTCACCCACTTCATCGAACAGTTCAGAGTCCACATCTCCCGACTGAAGAGCATAATGTTCCTGACCTCCATCAAGCAACGACTGGGATAGACACTTCGATCTTTCCTATAAAGATTCAACGCGGCCGTAGCATCATTCTATCGACTCGAGTCGTCGATGGTGCTAATGGCCGCCATTGCAAGCGTTCAGAATTGATCAGAATTCAAGATGTCTTTAACCATAGATCCTCCCAAGGACATTGAAGACTTCTACTCCGAGGCTGAGCGGTTCCTACGACAAGAAGATGCCATCATTGAGATGGAGAGCCTCAAGGTACTTGCCGCCAAAGATGGAGGTCCATCCAACACCAATGGCCAGAATAAAGGAAGAGGAAAGGCCTTGGAAAAGAATGAACGCAACGTACGACCATTGAGAGAGGACAAGTATGATCCGTACATCGAGCTCAATTATTCCCTGCTAGACATCTACCTTCACATGTGAGGATCTTTGCCTTTCCCAAAACCTCCTCGAATAGAGCCGACCCAGAAAGAGCTTAACTCTGGAAAACACTGCATGTCACTCAACGTAACCGGTCACATCGTAGGTGAACGCTGGCACTTGCGTGACCTCATCGAGGATAGGGTCAGATAGGGGAACTGCCCGAGTATGTCAAGAAATCCACGTAGGACTTGTCGCCATAGTCCTGTGCCTAAACTCCTCAGGCCGGTCCTCGAGCTCCTAGAAATGGAAAGGACCCTGAGCCCAGCAATCGTGGCATCATCATCAATTAATATGATTTAGATTTCTTATTTCCAATATATTTTTATTTCTTTCAATAATATGGATAGGCCGAAGTACACACGTGCGAAGTTATGATTTAGCTCCTAGGCATGCTCTGGATTTGACTCTCACTCAATTAAAATTTATTTTCATGTCATTGTAATAGCTCCTTAGCAGAAATAAAATTTCTTATGCAAACATGGATTATGTTTGAATGATTTAAGCCGAGCATGATTGACGCTTGCCAGCCCAAATATGGTCAGTTCTAAGCCACCGTCTGTAACACAAGGTCAAGGCCTCCCACCATATTTAAAAGTACTCCTCGAGCCGAGTATGGTCAGACTTCTCTAAGCCGAGTATGGAGAATACTCGCCTCTTCCCTAAGTGGAGTGTGACAACCACTCAAGCATTACTTTCCCATCACCATATCCAACTGACTCCAATTGTTGAATAAGTTGTATAAGCCGAGCATAATTAACACTAGCCATAAGCTGAGTATAGATAATACTTGCCATCTCCATAAGCCGAGTATGGATAGTACTCGCCACCTCTGTAAGCCGAGTATAGATAATACTCGCCGTCTCCATAAGTCGAGTATGGTTAATACTCACAACTTCAGAAAGCCAAGTATGGATAATGCTTGCCACTCCTCCAAGCCAAGTGTGATTACTGCTCGCCAACTCTTTAAGCCAAGTATGGTCAATACTCGCCCAATCAAGACTAAATCCTTCCCCAAACCAAGAATGGCCCACATAATCTTTGTAGGTATTGGATCTTATGGCTAAAGTTGACGACTATTTTCATAGTATTATCGGCCTTAATACGGCCCTCGATGGTTTTCGCTTTTCTAACCTTAATACGATCTACACCGATCATCGGTTTTCTGGTCTTAATACAACCTTCAGGATCGTCAGATTTCTAGCCTTAATATGGTTCGGCGCGACCATAGCTACCCGAATATTGGACTCCAATGCAATATTCAGAACACACCTCCTCTACTAAGAAGGATGCATTCCAAGGGGTAGAGTGTTGACCCACTTTTTGGTAAAAGATTTCACGATTCGATGGATCGAAGCCCAATATCAAAAGATTCATGAAACCATGCCGACCGACCTCAGTGGTCGACTCCTTCTTCAAAAGCCCAGAAAAGATTCGACCCGAGTTAGTTTCCTTCGAGCAGCAGCATAGTACTCACTGGCACATTCGCTCACCTTGATCGACCAAGTCAAGTATTTCCACAAAAGATGGATCGATCGAATATCTCTTGACCGATGTGGAAATATCCGGATGAATCATTCATTACTGAGCCCGATTCTCAAGGCATTAAAGATGGTCAACCCATTCCGGCCAAGGCTCTACTTTCTATACACCTTATCTCGAGTGCCATGTTAGCCACGATTCTCGGGGATACTATTAATTAACAGTAAACCGGGTTCCACTGACGCAACCAATTTAAATGATCGAGCACCACGTGTTCGAGATCCGCAAAAGAGGCAAGACACATCCAGCTCATCCAGTGCCTCATTTCACCTATAAATACCTCTATGCTGAAAATAGAAAGGGACCTTTGGGGACCTTCACTTCTCCACTTCCACTCTTGGGCAAGATCTCTCTCTCACTCTTAAGGTCACACTCTACGGCTAACCCCAAATATAGCCAACTCTCCCTCTCTCTTCAAATAGAAAAAGTGTTGAACTTGTACTCAAAAGAAAATCTACATATACATATATATATATATATAAAGTGGACATAGGCACCATCCTTGCGGAACCACTATAAAAAGTCTTGTGTGTTCCCTCTTTTTTCTTTACATTACCGTACTCTGTGATTATTATTCGTGTGTCCCACTCACGATTGGGAGTTGACCATCACAAGTGACCAGCTTTCGACGTCAATACAAGCCATTATTCACAATGAAGACAAAGAACAAACTATCCTAAATGACCAAAATGAAGAAGGACTCCGCTCATAAAATCAAATCTTTCTTAAGAAAACTGGTGATGATGAGCTGAAAATTGGGAAAAAAGTGCAACTGAAATCGGAAGTACATCACGGAAAAGAGGCGGTAGAGGTCCAGCAAAAGCAAAAAGTCTCTCGTTATGCAGTCAGGATTGAATTGAAGTTGAGTTTAATGATCTAGTATACCAATAGGGCAAGGGTCGGTATATTTATCCTCTTTTCTTGGACTGCTTGTGTGGGAGCAGGTTCCATACACTATCGATGATTGGAGGAATATAATTGTTGACTTAAAAGAAGTTTTATGGCAGTCGGTTCTGGTATGAAGTCAGACTTAATTTTGGTTACTTAATTAATTTTTCTTACTTAATTTTGGTTATTTATAAATCTTGAATATGTGCTTGATTCGCTTTGGGTGTCACTTAAATTTTAACATGTAAGTAAAATTACTTGATAGCTCAAATAATATTTCAGAATTCATGCAACAAATTTTAATATTCTAAAGTTGTGTACAGGCAATAACAAAAAATTACATTTCTTATCCTTTTGTCTTAGCAGCTAGCTAGGATTGATGCTTCTTGATTACCCAACTAAATGACTATTATCCTTAGCCACGTCAAAGTTTAATTCATTATTTTTTACTATAGCACTTTGCTTGAGATGGTAAGGTAGGTACTTTAAGCAGAACATGCATGTTGGAGTATACTGATTTATAATATACGCACTTTCTTTGTACTCCAATTCGGAGCATATGCACAAGTGAATTATAACATCAAAATAGATTAAGAATTCATGTAAAATAGAGAGGTCATTCATAAACCATGAAAGTTATGTGAGCGATGTGTATTTTCCAAAACTATACACTAAGAAGCAACAACAACAATAAAACCGTGTACTGATAGATAGTCAGGAATAAGATAGTGGTTATTTGCTGGTTAATGTACGATAATAAGTTGATAATATCATGTATGGTGTACGTGGGTATAATTGTATTCTAGTTCATGGTTAGTTAGTTTGATTTTTTTCTCTTTGAATGGTTCATTTCGGTATGAAATATTCTAAGCAAAGTTAAGTCGAGTTGCGCTTAAATTCTTGACTAGTTAACTAGTCAATTTGCATTTTTTACTTTTTTTATAATATATTTAACACATCACCAAAAAAAATTGGCCTCCCTCTTGTTGATACTAGAAATGGTTATTTGCTATTATTTGATTTTAATATCATGTTTTCATGTACTAATTCAGGTTAGATTTATACTAGAAGAGGAATGGAAAAGAAAAGCCACATTTTAACAAATGGGAGTACTTTAGAGACCGTCAAAAGCAAATTGGTTCAGACTCTACAAAAAGCGGGGAATGAAGAGGAAAGACTTAAGCTGAAACCTAACAACATCAAAAACATGAACGACTGGAGAAAGTTTGTGAAGGCGAAAACAAGTGTGGAGTTTAAGGTAAATCTAAAATAAAATTCAATACTTCAGCAACAAATTATTCCTACGCTCATCTCTATTAGTATGCTAATTTTAACATCTTTCTATATTTCCAGCAAAAAAGTGAGAAATATTCGGCCCTTAGGTATGCACAACTTCCACATACAACCGGTCATAAGGGAATGGCTAGAATGATCGAAAACTTGGTTAGTTAATTAACTATAGCTTTATTTAATATTATTTTATACCTGTCAGTTTATTTATTAAATGTTATCCTAAATTTAGAAAAAAGAAAGTGTAGATCCGTCATCCGTACCAAGAGCTGATGTGTGGATCAAATCTCACATAAAAAATGGTGAACCGGTGTTTATGGAAGCTACAAATACTATTGTATAATTGTTTTAAATTTTATCGGTATTTTGTTTTTGACACTACGATATTTTTACTATTGTACATCATTTGTGTGTTTCTATTTATGTAGAAGGAGATTAAAAAGTTTGGTAGCGTGTCCCATTCTAGCTCGATATAGAATGTCAATGGATATGCTCTTGTACATGTATTGGGAGAAGTAGACCGGGAAGGTTAAGGGCATTGGGAAGGGGTTGCACTTTAACCAAGCTAGTTGTGATTCAGTCCAAAGATAAACAAGTGTCATGGTGTCGAGAGGAAATAGCATAATTGAAGGGAATGATACAAACTTTGATGAACCAGAAGGTAAACTTTAAAATTAATTTATATTCGTTAAATACAAAATTCAGCACACTCTATAATTTAAAATACCAAAAAGAATAAATTTTGGTGCTTTACTGCAGGGTAAAGAAAGTTTGCAAGGGACACACATGAAATGGTAAAAATAGTAATTATATTACTCAATAAATAACATTTAAATTTTATTTTTGATCCAGTAATGTTTTATTTTAAGTATTGTGTCATCCACTTGAGTGCTCCTAACATTAAAATATCGTGATATTTGTGCTTTGCAGCAAGGTAAAGAAAGTTCAGGAAAGAGCTCACCTGAATCGGTAAAAATAATAATTATATTAGTCAATAAATAAAGTTTATGTTTTAAATTTTAATCTAGTATTTGATACAATTTTCGGTTGAGTAATTGTAGAGTAATGACAAAGTATGTACGTTGTTATATTGGGATGGAACCTCTGGAGTTGTTGCCTATGGGAGGCTGTTGTCCCTGGACCCAAATGACGTTGTCAATGGCATTCGTCTTGGATCAATGCTAGGAGCATTTTTATAAATTATGTGGATAAACTAGATAATTATTATTTATGGAGACCTACACCTAAAATGACAGTATTAGAAGATGTTATGAATAAGGTAGTATTTGGCCATCAGTTTGCATCAAGGTAGCACTACGAACACGCGTGAACTATGATGAAGCCAGTACCGTAAAATTTCACTTCTCGTATTATATTTATAGCTATTTTGTGTGTGTATAGAATAAATATACCTTGTATATATCTTCATGATTATATTTATTAACAGATTCAGATTTGATTCAGAATAAAGGTACTACGTATATTTATTTATAGTTATGCGTGAATTGTAAATGGAGAGTTGTAAAGCTATTAGCCTATAGAACCATCACTACATAGAACTAATACAACATTCTCTTGTTTTGAAACTGTCATGATTAGAAGTATCATTGCTGATATTGAAGTATATTATCATTTTTAGAGTACCAGCAGCATCCAAGGTAATTGCAAGATTTATGGTTAGAATGAGGGTGTAGGTGTAGTTGTCGAAGGAAGAATGTTCGCCGATGATCCAAAATATACTACTAATGGTATTCCGCTCGGTCCGTCTGCCGTTGTGATTTGGGTGGACAACATAATAAATAAAGATGCTTATTTATGGCGACCCACATCTAATATGTCGTGCATTGGGATGCAGTTGGTTGGAAAGTAGCATGGACAAGATCAAAAGTAGAAGCTTATAAAGAAAATCCAACTAAGAGTCATCATGATAGTGAAAATCATGCGAATTCTCCCTCGAAATATGCATATATGTTCATGAATAAATCATAACATGTAGTATTAATTTTCAACATTAATCACTGTGTATGAAAGTTATTTGACACGTATGTATATATTCTGCATAATAATCTTTTTTTCTTTTAGCCGATTGCAACAATGAAAAAATGCCAAATCCAAGTTGATAGATGTGGGTGGAATAGACGTAGTAGCTGAAGGAACTATTGCATCAATTGATCTGATAGCGATGGTCCATTGTCTTCCATTGGGAATGGATGCTGTAAAAGTTTGAGTTGAACATGTGATAGTTCCAAATGAAGAGCTATAGAGACCAACATCAGCTTTGACTTGCATGGAAGATGCCTTCGGTGCTCCCATAGCTTGGACAATGGAAAAATCGTTATTGAAACAAAATAAAAGGTATGTAAATTTTTTTAATATATATATAAGGAGTTACTACGGTATGGAAGATGTCTTATAGGCTTATAGACTTCTGGAACATGTTTTATGTTTTAGAAACAACAGTTTGGCTTTTTATTGTGGTATGGACATATAGGCTTCTGGATTATAGATACTTATAGACTTATTTTACTGTGGTCTATTCTATGTTTCAGAAACCACAGCTTGGCCTTTTACTGTGGTATGGCCTTATAGGCTACTAGAACATGTTCTATGTTTCGCAAACCACAGACATGCCAACCAAGAGCTGATTCTCAATGGTATTTATGTTCAAATATGTTTGCTACTATAAGAGGTACAACAGAAATATAAGGCATGTATTATAATTTGATATAAACAAAATGGTGAACTGAGGTCCAACCTGTAATGGAATTATGTAGTTCAAAATCTCAAGACAGAACAGTTACACATGCACTTGTTTCTTTCAATCAAATTTATATTTCTATCATTATTGTATGCAATGGACATTAGTTAGGGAAAAGTTGAGGTTGAGAAAAATTCAGGTGTATACAATGCTATGGTTATCATTATATTAAGTGAAATGAAAATATTTGAGGTCCAAAATGATACCCGACATTTGTTTTGGAAAATGGTGATTTTCTGAGTAAAATCCAAGCATATCCATAGTGTTCTCATCCGCACTGTAACAACCCTGAATTTTGGGGTAAAATTAAAAATTTACTTTAAGTTATTTTAATGAGTTTTGATATTTAAAATAATTTATTTTAAATAATAATGACAAATAAAATTATTTCCTTAATCCTACGGTTAATACGAATGATATAATTCCTGCATTCCTACAATCCCTTAGCTACATGCCCATGACGATACCTTGATTTATCTAATTGTATTATTAATAAATTTCATTTATCTCTAATAAATGAAATATTTGAAATTTATGTTTAGCTTGTGGAAGGGAGAACTAAAAATTTACATAAATTGCACCATCAAATAACTACCTTGTATGTATGCCAACATGTTAGAATATATATTCCTTAATTTCAATGTTTCTCAACATTGCAGTATAATGCATGATAAATTCAGTTGTTTTAATTTCATTAGTTACTATGTATATCATTCATATAGTAGCTAAATTATAGCTAAAATTGGCATTCCATATTGATATGAAAAAAATATGGAAAAAGTAGTATTATTTCTTTTAAATGTTCATTCAAACCTTTCCACTTTTATCTTTCCTAATTAAGTGTAACACTAGACTGGATAGTTTATATATACACATTATATTTATATATATATTAATTTGATTTAACATTGAACCTATTAAATGTATGTATGAAATAAATTATGTCTATTTTAAATTTAATATTGACATTAATTGTAATATTGCCATTAATTGTATTAACTTGATTGAAACATTTCTATCTAAGAATAATTATGTGTTAACTAAAATCAATGCGTTGTTTATAGAAAACTTAAATTTATCTTAAAAAGAATATTCTAATAAAATTAATTGATTTAAAATGGAACCATGAACTAAGGAAACACATGATTTTTTAGCGTATGGATTTAAAATCCATATTTATCCGTATGCTATGTAATAGTAGTCACATTATGTTTCTTTTAATTATGTATTAATGAAACTAATGAGAATAATTTGAATATATGGAGGCTAATGAATTTAATACTGTGACATATATATTATAAGATTTGACTGTTTTATCTTTTGTATTTATTAGTAGTTTTCCCATTTGTCATATATTAAATTGCCTATAAATTGATTCTAATTCATTCATATGTACAGAGTTATCAATTAACCATACTTGCATATTATTAACTATTATGTCACACAATTGAGGAATGAACATATTTGCTATATATATTAAAAAATATTAAATTTCCATATCTCAGCACTGTGTATATATTCACACAAATGGATGTATTTGATGCACCTTTATAATACCATAAATTAAGTTTCATTCAAATTTTCAATTAAAACAATCTACATGTTGTCCTTTATTTATTTCGTTTACTTATGTGATATGCCTTCTTATTACACTTACCTACATGCTAATACAGTATCAATTTATGCCATGAATAATTTTGATTAATAGCATTTATGAATCAATCAATACAAATTAAAGAGAAAATATAAAAGCTTTCTTTCTCCATTTTGTGTAATTTATGTATTCAGTTAATTACTTCTTTAGGGAAAGAAACTTAAAGTTTTTTTTCATATATATACTAGTTAGGATAAGTTTACGGTCAAAACACAAAACCCTATTCTATAATACATAGCCGCCGCCCTTTACATTTTCAATGGCTGAAAACGCACAAAAACAATTTGTTAATTCCTCCTAGTCTACCACAAATTAAAATATGAAATCAAGACAAATAATCAAGAGCAAGGCTTCGAAGTGGCGGGTTGGATGGTGGACTCGGTGGTCTTGGGGCGTGCGATGGGGGTGACTTGAGCGTGCGTTTTGGGTTCATTTCGAACGATCCAAGGAGAAGGACGAAGACTGCCGGTGTTCCCTTCACTAATCAAAAATTCGATGAAATTTGGTGAGATTCTTTATTTTATAATTTATGAAATTAAATTATCTTTCTTGTGTTATTGATGTTTGTATGTACATGAATATGGATTGGTGATGAATGATTGATATTGGTGATGGATGTTTATGTAGTTATTGGCAGTTCTGTTCATGTATACGTTGTGAATGTCATTGATTGTGGAATGAATATTGATAGGTAAACTTGTGTAAATAAAGTTCATTCTTTATTTCTATATTCTTGAGAATTTATATTTAAATTTAAATTTATAATTTCTATTGTTGTTTCAGAAAAATGGGTGTTATTTAGATTTGCAATTTTGTACCAAAATTTCATTTTTTTCATGTTTTACATGAAAACATGAATTTTATACAAAATCGTTGAACTAAATAAATATTTTATTTTATTGAACTACATGGAAATGAATTTTTAATTAAAATGTTGATTTTTGATAAAAATAATATTTTAATCGATTTTGTCAAAATTTGGGCTTTTATGCAAAATTGTCTTTTTTTTGGACAAAAAGAACAAATTTTTGTTTTCTTATTCTTTCTGAAAATAAAGATAACATCTTTATTAACATGGAATTTTAGAAAATAAAATTGGTTTTTAGAATTGTTTATATAATTTATATTTTCAATATAAATTATAATTTTTAACGTTTCAGGCACGTGCAGTTCATGTTTTGAGTTTCAAACTTTGAATGACTATAACGGAAGTCCAACCGTTGGATTTTTCCAAAACTGGATCCGTTGGATCCGCTTTGGAAAAATCTTTCCACCAATACCAAGTTTGAAAATTTTCAACGGTTAGATCTTGAGTTATGTGTAATTCAATTTTTGGAATAACAGCGCTATAACTACACTTGACCTGTAACGTCGTTTTAATGAAACGAATAATTATAAAAATAAAGTTTGGATCCTTATTTTTAAAGAATAAAGTTTTGATTTTGTTTTGGACTAGAATGAAAAAAATTTGATCTTTATTTTTAATAAATAAAGTTTTGGTTTTTATTTTTATTTTGAAAATAAAATAAGGTTTTTGTGAACATGAATTTGTTTGGACTAAAATGAATGAAAGTGACGTTCTTTACTTTTAAAAGGACTAGAATGATAAAGTGTTATTCTTTATTTTGGAAAAAAAAATTAAATTGAATAAATTTATTCTTTATCTATGAATGGATTAAAAAGGAAAGACTTAAAACATGGACCGATTACATTAAATTGAAATGATACAAAAGGGAGTTTTATTCTAAATCGGTTCCATTCAAAAGAACGTAATTAATACCTATTAGGTGAACATCGTTAATTGGTTATACCATTTATGTCATAATTTAATGCACTTGTATACACTGCCATTTACAAGCGACCTTGGCTTGTTTATGTGAGTGGACGATAAATTTTTACACATCGTCCAGAAGCACAGTTTATTTTATAATATGTGAATTGTGTTGGCTGAAACCCCACACGGGTTAAGGGTTGACATTTGAATACACGTCACCCTTGGAATAATTAGAAATGCACTTTGGATGGATGTTTGAAATTGTGATATAATTAATGTTTGATTTGCCGTATAATTAATTTATATGGAAATAGTGGGTCTCATTCCAACTTTGAGTTAAATAAATAAATATTCATTTAATGCAATTAATTGGTAATTAAATTTAGGAATTGTGTATTTACTGTTTTAAAGTATAGAATAAAAGCTTTTGAATGAATGTAATAAATTCCCTTTTTTTTATTTCAATAAATGAAATTAATTGGCAATTGAAGTAAGGGATGATGTATTCGCTATTTAAAAAGGAAATGATAAAGAAGTTTTGAATTGATCATATTTCATTCCAGTTTTGAATGAAGGAAATTAATTTCCATTTATTACTCAATTAACGAAATTAATTGACGATTGAATTGAGAAGATCAAATCTTATTTATTTGGAAAGTTACAAAACATATCCTAGAAATGGGTAAATTACCTTCCAACTTTAATAAGAAGATTTGAAGTTAAAAGATACCGTTTTATGTTAACATTTAAATTGGGAAATTGATTACATTTTAATGTTGAAAGGGAAGTTTTTAATATCACCATTGAAACTGTTTTTTTTTTTTTTGGAAAATAATTATTATTATAATATCATAATAATATGGAAAGTTAATATGTATTGAAATGGAATAATAAAGTTTTATATGAAAGAATATTTCAAGTAAGGAATGATATTAAGTAGTCGGATATTTTAAAATATAAAATATTTTAAAATAATATTCTTGGATAATATTTATAATTAAAAATTATAATTATATTTGGACACGAGGTTAGGTCACGTTTATGGTGGAAGTCTGCCCGGACCCAACCGGCATATCCAGCAGCCATAAATGTTGGGCCTAATGTGAGAGGTCCAAGTATACATATATGAATTGGGTTTTGACTCGAGGTTAAGCCCAACTGTGGAATAAGTCTGCCCGGACCCAACCGGCATATCCAGCATCCACAAGTTGTAGGTTTAATGTGAGAAGTCTGGCCCAGTATGAAATTGAAATATAATAACGAGTTGGGCTTTTTAGTCCGTTTTAAAATGATAATGCCATTTTAACCTGTATGAAATATCTTATTCATTTGAAAATGAATATTGAAAGAGTTAAATTTCAAAATAAATAATATTTTGGGAAAGGGGATTTATTTATTTTTTTAAATAAATAACAGGAAGTAAAAGTGGTTTTATCATAACCACGTAATTTCAATGAATATTTGAAATAGGCTTGGGTGGAAATTAAGTACGGATTATTTCAATATTAATTTCCGTAAATAAAACGGTTATTATTTTGGGAATTTGGAAGATACTTATTATCGCTATTTCCGAAATGATTGCCGTTGGTTTTGGAATTTGATATTGAATTTGAGTCGTTCTAATTTTTATTTAAAGTCTTATATTTAATATCAAATTGATTTTGGTTGATTAATGTTTGAATAACATTAATTCTTAAAACCTCAATGAATAGTGAAATGAATATAAATCTTTTAATTAAGATTTGAACAAAATTTCCTAATTTAATTTATTAAATTGGAAATAACAGAAAAGTGAATTTGGGTTTATTGTGAATTATGTTTTAAATAACATTTATTCTTTAACCTAGATTTATGATAGCATTAATTCCCTAACTATTGAATAATCATTTAATAATGATTTTTGAAAGTAAAATCTAAATAAGGTTTTGAATAAAATCTTTAATAAGATTTTAAAAAGGGGAATTAAGTAAATTATTGAACTAAGGAAATAAACGGTAATGGAGTTCCACCAGTTTAACTCCAAGCGTTAATTAAATCTTTAATTAGATTTAAACGGAAAAGGTAATTAAGTTTACCGGAGACTAATTGGGATTAATAAATTGGTAATTTCGGTAAAGCGTAAAATTCCGATTAGTTTGAATAAACCTTAATTTGGTTTAATATGGATAAATAGAGATTAAAGAATAAATATTAAAGATTTATCTTTGATAAAATTTATGGGAACCTATCCCTAAGAAATCGAATATTTTTAAGGAATATTCGGGATTGGAATGAGGCGTTGGTTAAATTTTATCAATTTATGTTTTTAAATCAACGCGAGTTATCCAGAAAGTCCGGGTCCAACCCATTCTGAATAATGAATACGACGATGAATAGTCGAATGATTGAAGACGGTGACAAGACCGACAATCTTCACATCGAATGGATGTTGATGCTATTGAGGCCCATGAAGGGAGTAGCTACCTTGAAGGGGCTGAGAGGGCGTCCGTCCGGACGTAGTGTTGATTTGTACGGATTGACTTTCGCTCAGACCCAGAGCATAAGTTATAAATGGATTGCGTGTCTGACGTCGTACTCCGCTTAATGTCATGTTATTGATTTTCTGTCAATATATAAATGTTGGTGGTGGAGAATTCATTCTTTACTTAACACCCCATTTATATATTGATGGGTGATCAATGGTACGGTATGGATTGACGATGTGGCATGCCAAGATGAAGATGATCAAGGCTTTGTTGAAAAGCAGGCCTTGTGGATGAAGACTATATCGTTACTTCGTAAGCCTCACAAACCGGTAGAGTCTAAAACGGGGGAAGGGAACGCAGGGAAAGTGGCACGTTTCTTTCTAGTTAGTAGTCATTTTACGTATGTGGATGATGAAACGAGGCGCCTCGGATAGGTCCTATAGGACCGGGGAACATGTGCTTAGGAATAACTAATCCTCTAAGCTGTATGTGAGGACCGGCCCTGCCATTTCCAAGGGTTCACTGCGGGGGATCCTGGGGCATTAACTAGAGTGTCTCGAATCGGTAAGGAGCTCCTCCCTAGCCTGGACTCATGATGGAAATCCAAATTTCCAATACGAACCGACGAATTTGATTGTATTACTAGTACGGAGGCATAATATATGATACCTATGCTTCCTAGGATTAATACATTTATTTTGAAATGCTTTCATATACACTAATAATAGTATTAGTTTCGTATTTGGCGTATTTAGCATGTTTAACCACCATAAGGTAAAACTCTATCCTCTTGGTGTGCGTTGCATTGTGTGATGGGACCTGAGTCTTATGGTGGTTCCATTTTTCAAAAAAAAAATACATTGCGTTGTGTTACGTTTTATTTATCTGTATTGACACTATAGTTATGCACGGCAATCCATTGGTACAACCCGTTCCGCGTTAGCGGCGTGGTCTTTGGATTTGCCTTATTAGTATGAGTTAAGTTATTTAAGAATTCTCACACCAGTCCCACGACTGACCCATGTTTGTTTCCCCCTTTTTGCGAACTTGGGTGCCCTCTCTTCCACACGGGCAGCCGAGTATTTATCTACAGGTTCTCTTTTCAAGCAGGATTCTGGGTTGAAGCTTAAAGCTGTGTCCAGAGTTTAGATTTCTTTCCGCTGCAATGTTTTAAATTTAATGTTATCTTCCGCTGTAATATAATTCGATGTACTTTGATATTTTGTACTCTGATGTAAACATTTTGTTCTGTTTATAAAAGTTTGTTGTTTTGTTCTGATGATTGTTGTATTCCCAAAGTTAAAGTATTCGGGATTTGAACGGTCTTTGTCGATCTTTCGGTCGATTAAGGACGGGCGAAACCCGGGTCTTTACAGTTGGTATCAGAGCTCAGGTTAGCTCAAATCTTTGGGGTACAACTCATTAGAACGGAACAAAAGACTCATCAGAGATTGGATTAGTAATATCCAATAAGAATACTCATTAGAGATGGGGTTAGTAATGCCCTAGAATGAGTTAAGAGTTACAAATTTATAATTAACGTATTTTTGATAATATATACAATCTAATTTTAGAAAATATGATTTTTAAATATATAAAAGTTATATTTTAAAAGTTAATCAACTAATAAAATTATTGAAATGAATAAAAGAAGGAAAGATGAGTTAATAAATTAAACACTTTTAGCTTCGTTCCTTTTCGAGGACGAAAAGATTTTAAGTGGGGAAGACTGTAACAACCCTAAATTTTGGGGTAAATTTAAAAATTTACTTTAAGTTATTTTAATGAGTTTTGATATTTAAAATAATTTATTTTAAATAATAATGACAAAAAAAAATTATTTCCTTAATCCTACGGTTAATACGAATGATATAATTCCTGCATTCCTACAATCCCTTAGCTACATGCCCAAGACGATACCTTGATTTACCTAACTGTATTATTAATAAATTTCATTTATCTCTAATAAATGAAATATTTGAAATTTATGTTTAGCTTGTGGAAGGGAGAACTAAAAATTTACATAAATTGCACCATCAAATAACTACCTTGTATGTATGCCAACATGTTAGAATATATATTCCTTAATTTCAATGTTTCTCAACATTGCAGTATAATGCATGATAAATTCAGTTGTTTTAATTTCATTAGTTACTATGTATATCATTCATATAGTAGCTAAATTATAGCTAAAATTGGCATTCCATATTGATATGAAAAAAATATGGAAAAAGTAGTATTATTTCTTTTAAATGTTCATTCAAACCTTTCCACTTTTATCTTTCCTAATTAAGTGTAACACTAGACTGGATAGTTTATATATACACATTATATTTATATATATATTAATTTGATTTAACATTGAACCTATTAAATGTATGTATGAAATAAATTATGTCTATTTTAAATTTAATATTGACATTAATTGTAATATTGCCATTAATTGTATTAACTTGATTGAAACATTTCTATCTAAGAATAATTATGTGTTAACTAAAATCAATGCGTTGTTTATAGAAAACTTAAATTTATCTTAAAAAGAATATTCTAATAAAATTAATTGATTTAAAATGGAACCATAAACTAAGGAAACACATGATTTTTTAGCGTATGGATTTAAAATCCATATTTATCCGTATGCTATGTAATAGTAGTCACATTATGTTTCTTTTAATTGTGTATTAATGAAACTAATGAGAATAATTTGAATATATGGAGGCTAATGAATTTAATACTGTGACATATATATTATAAGATTTGACTGTTTTATCTTTTGTATTTATTAGTAGTTTTCGCATTTGTCATATATTAAATTGCCTATAAATTGATTCTAATTCATTCATATGTACAGAGTTATCAATTAACCATACTTGCATATTATTAACTATTATGTCACACAATTGAGGAATGAACATATTTGCTATATATATTAAAAAAAAAAAAACTAAATTTCCATATCTCAGCACTGTGTATATATTCACACAAATGGATGTATTTGATGCACCTTTATAATACCATAAATTAAGTTTCATTCAAATTTTCAATTAAAACAATCTACATGTTGTCCTTTATTTATTTCGTTTACTTATGTGATATGCCTTCTTATTACACTTACCTACATGCTAATACAGTATCAATTTATGCCATGAATAATTTTGATTAATAGCATTTATGAATCAATCAATACAAATTAAAGAGAAAATATAAAAGCTTTCTTTCTCCATTTTGTGTAATTTATGTATTCAGTTAATTACTTCTTTAGGGAAAGAAACTTAAAGTTTTTTTTCATATATATACTAGTTAGGATAAGTTTACGGTCAAAACACAAAACCCTATTCTATAATACATAGCCGCTGCCCTTTACATTTTCAATGGCTGAAAACGCACAAAAACAATTCGTTAATTCCTCCTAGTCTACCACAAATTAAAATATGAAATCAAGACAAATAATCAAGAGCAAGGCTTCGAAGTGGCGGGTTGGATGGTGGACTCGGTGGTCTTGGGGCGTGTGATGGGGGTGACTTGAGCGTGCGTTTTGGGTTCATTTCGAACGATCCAAGGAGAAGGACGAAGACTGCCGGTGTTCCCTTCACTAATCAAAAATTCGATGAAATTTGGTGAGATTCTTTATTTTATAATTTATGAAATTAAATTATCTTTCTTGTGTTATTGATGTTTGTATGTACATGAATATGGATTGGTGATGAATGATTGATATTGGTGATGGATGTTTATGTAGTTATTGGCAGTTCTGTTCATGTATACGTTGTGAATGTCATTGATTGTGGAATGAATATTGATAGGTAAACTTGTGTAAATAAAGTTCATTCTTTATTTCTATATTCTTGAGAATTTATATTTAAATTTAAATTTATAATTTCTATTGTTGTTTCAGAAAAATGGGTGTTATTTAGATTTGCAATTTTGTACCAAAATTTCATTTTTTCATGTTTTACATGAAAACATGAATTTTATACAAAATCGTTGAACTAAATAAATATTTTATTTTATTGAACTACATGGAAATGAATTTTTAATTAAAATGTTGATTTTTGATAAAAATAATATTTTAATCGATTTTGTCAAAATTTGGGCTTTTATGCAAAATTGTCTTTTTTTTGGACAAAAAGAACAAATTCTTGTTTTCTTATTCTTTCTGAAAATAAAGATAACATCTTTATTAACATGGAATTTTAGAAAATAAAATTGGTTTTTAGAATTGTTTATATAATTTATATTTTCAATATAAATTATAATTTTTAACGTTTCAGGCACGTGCAGTTCATGTTTTGAGTTTCAAACTTTGAATGACTATAACGGAAGATCCAACCGTTGGATTTTTCCAAAACTGGATCCGTTGGATCCGCTTTGGAAAAATCTTTCCACCAATACCAAGTTTGAAAATTTTCAACGGTTAGATCTTGAGTTATGTGTAATTCAATTTTTGGAATAACAGCGCTATAACTACACTTGACCTGTAACGTCGTTTTAATGAAACAATAATTATAAAAATAAAGTTTGGATCCTTATTTTTGAAGAATAAAGTTTTGATTTTGTTTTGGACTAGAATGAAAAATTTTGATCTTTATTTTTAATAAATAAAGTTTTGGTTTTTATTTTTATTTTGAAAATAAAATAAGGTTTTTGTGAACATGAATTTGTTTGGACTAAAATGAATGAAAGTGACGTTCTTTACTTTTAAAAGGACTAGAATGATAAAGTGTTATTCTTTATTTTGGAAAAAAAATTAAATTGAATAAATTTATTCTTTATCTATGAATGGATTAAAAAGGAAAGACTTAAAACATGGACCGATTACATTAAATTGAAATGATACAAAAGGGAGTTTTATTCTAAATCAGTTCCATTCAAAAGAATGTAATTAATACCTATTAGGTGAACATCGTTAATTGGTTATACCATTTATGTCATAATTTAATGCACTTGTATACACTGCCATTTACAAGCGACCTTGGCTTGTTTATGTGAGTGGACGATAAATTTTTACACATCGTCCAGAAGCACAGTTTATTTTATAATATGTGAATTGTGTTGGCTGAAACCCCACACGTGTTAAGGGTTGACATTTGAATACACGTCACCCTTGGAATAATTAGAAATGCACTTTGGATGGATGTTTGTGATATAATTAATGTTTGATTTGCCGTATAATTAATTTATATGGAAATAGTGGGTCTCATTCCAACTTTGAGTTAAATAAATAAATATTCAATTAATGCAATTAATTGGTAATTAAATTTAGGAATTGTGTATTTACTGTTTTAAAGTATAGAATAAAAGCTTTTGAATGAATGTAATAAATTCCCTTTTTTTTATTTCAATAAATGAAATTAATTGGCAATTGAAGTAAGGGATGATGTATTCGCTATTTAAAAAGGAAATGATAAAGAAGTTTTGAATTGATCATATTTCATTCTAGTTTTGAATGAAGGAAATTAATTTCCATTTATTACTCAATTAACGAAATTAATTGACGATTGAATTGAGAAGATCAAATCTTATTTATTTGGAAAGTACAAAACAAATCCTAGAAATGGGTAAATTACCTTCCAACTTTAATAAGAAGATTTGAAGTTAAAAGATACCGTTTTATGTTAACATTTAAATTGGGAAATTGATTACATTTTAATGTTGAAAGGGAAGTTTTTAATATCACCATTGAAACCGTTTTTTTTTTGGAAAATAATTATTATTATAATATCATAATAATATGGAAAGTTAATATGTATTGAAATGGAATAATAAAGTTTTATATGAAAGAATATTTCAAGTAAGGAATGATATTAAGTAGTCGGATATTTTAAAATATAAAATATTTTAAAATAATATTCTTGGATAATATTTATAATTAAAAATTATAATTATATTTGGACACGAGGTTAGGTCACGTTTATGGTGGAAGTCTGCCCGGACCCAACCGGCATATCCAGCAGCCATAAATGTTGGGCCTAATGTGAGAGGTCCAAGTATACATATATGAATTGGGTTTTGACTCGAGGTTAAGCCCAACTGTGGAATAAGTCTGCCCGGACCCAACCGGCATATCCAGCATCCACAAGTTGTAGGTTTAATGTGAGAAGTCTGGCCCAGTATGAAATTGAAATATAATAACGAGTTGGGTTTTTTAGTCCGTTTTAAAATGATAATGCCATTTTAACCTGTATGAAATATCTTATTCATTTGAAAATGAATATTGAAAGAGTTAAATTTCAAAATAAATAATATTTTGGGAAAGGGGATTTATTTATTTTTTTAAATAAATAACAGGAAGTAAAAGTGGTTTTATCATAACCACGTAATTTCAATGAATATTTGAAATAGGCTTGGGTGGAAATTAAGTACGGATTATTTCAATATTAATTTCCGTAAATAAAACGGTTATTATTTTGGGAATTTGGAAGATACTTATTATCGCTATTTCCGAAATGATTGCCGTTGGTTTTGGAATTTGATATTGAATTTGAGTCGTTCTAATTTTTATTTAAAGTCTTATATTTAATATCAAATTGATTTTGGTTGATTAATGTTTGAATAACATTAATTCTTAAAACCTCAATGAATAGTGAAATGAATATAAATCTTTTAATTAAGATTTGAACGAAATTTCCTAATTTAATTTATTAAATTGGAAATAACAGAAAAGTGAATTTGGGTTTATTGTGAATTATGTTTTAAATAACGTTTATTCTTTAACCTAGATTTATGATAGCATTAATTCCCTAACTATTGAATAATCATTTAATAATGATTTTTGAAAGTAAAATCTAAATAAGGTTTTGAATAAAATCTTTAATAAGATTTTAAAAAGGGGAATTAAGTAAATTATTGAATTAAGGAAATAAACGGTAATGGAGTTCCACCAGTTTAACTCCAAGCGTTAATTAAATCTTTAATTAGATTTAAACGGAAAAGGTAATTAAGTTTACCGGAGACTAATTGGGATTAATAAATTGGTAATTTCGGTAAAGCGTAAAATTCCGATTAGTTTGAATAAACCTTAATTTGGTTTAATATGGATAAATAGAGATTAAAGAATAAATATTAAAGATTTATCTTTGATAAAATTTATGGGAACCTATCCCTAAGAAATCGAATATTTTTAAGGAATATTCGGGATTGGAATGAGGCGTTGGTTAAATTTTATCAATTTATGTTTTTAAATCAACGCGAGTTATCCAGAAAGTCCGGGTCCAACCCATTCTGAATAATGAATACGACGATGAATAGTCGAATGATTGAAGACGGTGACAAGACCGACAATCTTCACATCGAATGGATGTTGATGCTATTGAGGCCCATGAAGGGAGTAGCTACCTTGAAAGGGCTGAGAGGGCGTCCGTCCGGACGTAGTGTTGATTTGTACGGATTGACTTTCGCTCAGACCCAGAGCATAAGTTATAAATGGATTGCGTGTCTGACGTCGTACTCCGCTTAATGTCATGTTATTGATTTTCTGTCAATATATAAATGTTGGTGGTGGAGAATTCATTCTTTACTTAACACCCCATTTATATATTGATGGGTGATCAATGGTACGGTATGGATTGACGATGTGGCATGCCAAGATGAAGATGATCAAGGCTTTGTTGAAAAGCAGGCCTTGTGGATGAAGACTATATCGTTACTTCGTAAGCCTCACAAACCGGTAGAGTCTAAAACGGGGGAAGGGAACGCAGGGAAAGTGGCACGTTTCTTTCTAGTTAGTAGTCATTTTACGTATGTGGATGATGAAACGAGGCGCCTCGGATAGGTCCTATAGGACCGGGGAACATGTGCTTAGGAATAACTAATCCTCTAAGCTGTATGTGAGGACCGGCCCTGCCATTTCCAAGGGTTCACTGCGGGGGATCCTGGGGCATTAACTAGAGTGTCTCGAATCGGTAAGGAGCTCCTCCCTAGCCTGGACTCATGATGGAATCCAAATTTCCAATACGAACCGACGAATTTGATTGTATTACTAGTACGGAGGCATAATATATGGTACCTATGCTTCCCAGGATTAATACATTTATTTTGAAATGCTTTCATATACACTAATAATAGTATTAGTTTCGTATTTGGCGTATTTAGCATGTTTAACCACCATAAGGTAAAACTCTATCCTCTTGGTGTGCGTTGCATTGTGTGATGGGACCTGAGTCTTATGGTGGTTCCATTTTTCAAAAAAAAAATACATTGCGTTGTGTTACGTTTTATTTATCTGTATTGACACTATAGTTATGCACGGCAATCCATTGGTACAACCCGTTCCGCGTTAGCGGCGTGGTCTTTGGATTTGCCTTATTAGTATGAGTTAAGTTATTTAAGAATTCTCACACCAGTCCCACGACTGACCCATGTTTGTTTCCCCCTTTTTGCGAACTTGGGTGCCCTCTCTTCCACACGGGCAGCCGAGTATTTATCTACAGGTTCTCTTTTCAAGCAGGATTCTGGGTTGAAGCTTAAAGCTGTGTCCAGAGTTTAGATTTCTTTCCGCTGCAATGTTTTAAATTTAATGTTATCTTCCGTTGTAATATAATTCGATGTACTCTGATATTTTGTACTTTGATGTAAACATTTTGTACTGTTTATAAAAGTTTGCTGTTTTGTTCTGATGATTATTGTATTCCCAAAGTTAAAGTATTCGGGATTTGAACGGTCTTTGTCGATCTTTCGGTCGATTAAGGACGGGCGAAACCCGGGTCTTTACACGCACCTATATCAACTGTGCTCTTTTATTCAAGCATGGCTATTACCTAGGTCTTTTTGCCGCAAGTGTAGCTTCTTCTTTCCACGGTCGTATATTAACTAGTCTGGTTTCGACTGCTGTCGGCCATACCATTTATCCAAAATATTTGAAATTAATCATGATAGAACTACCCAAGAATCCAACCCCAGAGCCTGCATATTTGAGAAACCTGGATCGTTCTGCAAGATTCGCTATTAAACAACCTTTACGTGCAATGGAATTACTGACTGTTGTTTACTGCAAGAAAATGAGTGTGTCTGAAAGGTTTATATTATGTAGTGTTACGTTTAGAGTTCGACCTGCTATTTCTATTCTTAAGTTATGTTTTGTTATTTATTTTAGTAATTACCTGTCATTATTTTCTCAGTATTTTTCTCGGTACTTTGATTACAGGTAGATCATCTATTTTTGAAGACATCAGCAATAGCAGCACTACGGTATTTGCTCGGTAACTTGGTTATTTCAGATGTTAATTTATTTCGGTGTTTATTGTACTTTGGTTATGACAATGTTATTGGTAGTATTGTTGTGTACGTTGTGGATGTTTGAATGTATAGCGAACATTTTGTCTTGACACTTATGTATGTTGTGGACGTTTGAATGTGTATCTTGTGGACCTTTGAATGTGTACATATTTTATGGTTATATAATATGTTATGTTCAAAAGTGTATGTGTTTCTATATTATGTTATATAATTGGCGGCAAAATCAGGGGTAGGTCTGGAATATTATAATTCAAATTTGGGAACAAACGGCGACGGGAAAAAATGCTACAGAATATTAATTTTATTCGTAGCATTTAAAACCCACTACAAATAAATGGTTAAAGAAAACAAAAAACCGGTGCGGTGGTGCGTACTAAACGCTACAAAAAGTTAAGAGAACGCCATTAAAAAGAACCGTAATGAAGAAATCTTTTCAGTGGCTTTTAATAAACGCTACAAAAAGAATATTCGTAACGTTAAAAATGCGCCATTAAAAATATTTTTTTTAGTGGTGTTTGGGAAAAATGCAACAAATAGTCAGTGATTTTTAGTGGTATGTTTTCTTGTAACGATTATCAAAACGCCACCCAAAATGTTTAGTAGCGGTTTTTGGGCACTAAAAAAATCATTTTTCTTGTAGTGTGGTTTTGAGTTCAAATGCTACATCATTATACTGTATACCCATAATTCTATTGTGTATACATAAAGGAAAAAAATCATTTTTTTTAAATACATATCCTGTCTTTGTTGGGTATACATAAAAAATATTATAGTTTTCTTCAAGAGATATTCTGTCTTCAGTCTATCCAAAAGAATTACATACGATAAATCATAGTAGATCGGGAAAGATAAAATTAGATCTTCCTCTACACTATTAATAATGTATACAATACGTATATAATCAAATCTCCATAAATTGGATTTGGAAAACTCAAAGTAGATCCATAAAGAACTGAAGGAATAGATCTAAACACATATTTAGGATCAATAAAAATAATTAAATCTAAAACATTAGATCCATTAGAACACAATCTAGATCTAAAAAATAAATAGAAAAAGAGATAGAGAAGTTTAAATCAGTTCTAAAAGAACAGAAGATGTAACAAATTCATAGATCCATTAATCGAAGATTCTCAAACAGAAAATAACTATAGAACGAATATAGAAATCTATGAATTGACAATCCTCAAATAAAAATTACTTACACGACGAATTCATATATGTAGATCTTGAAGATTTCAACAAATAACTATAATAGAATCTAGTATTGATAACGTGTTATAAAATAAAACAGAATAAGTAATATAGGATAAGCCATTAGAGAGAACAGAAGAGATAGGGGAGAGACCTTTTATTTTTATTGATTCAAGTGTACTCAATTTCTATTACGTTGGCTCCTTTAGAGCATACCTAGTGGTTAGGTATTATAGGTGAATATTAAGGGGAGGCAGTGGTGTGAGTTATGCGTAACGTTCAGGATTCGATTCAGGATCTTGAACAGGACTTTAGCGCCTATTTTATGGGGGCCAGAGCCTGGTGCCTATTAAATTGGCGTTAGAGTCTGGCGCCCATATAATGGGCACCGGATTCCTCTCCCCCTTCACACGTGCAGCCTCCCCCAAACCCAATTATGCCTCTTTCATCCCTTTGAACGACTATAAATGGTCACTTTTATAAATTTACAACAGATATAAACGGTCTACTACGGCTATAAATGGTCATATTCACATTACAACAACTATAAACGGCCATATTTTTTATTGTTCTCTATATATTGGGATGAATAGCTCATTGTAAAACACACAAACTTCTCTAAGTCCACCAAAATATATATCCAACAAACAATGTCATTTCCATTCCAATCCTATAACGAAGCCATGAATACGAATATTTTAGATTTTGATTCTCAACTAGTCGAAGATTTTACTCCTCATTATGCTCCACCACTATCGTTCCATTCTTCTGGGCCAAGGATTGGAGACGAAGATAAAGATCTTTGTTTAATGTATTATCACTTTTCTAACGATTCAGTCAAGGGAAATGAACAAAGTGGTGAGGTATTTTGGGGAAAAGTTATGGTGGCATACACCAAAAAACATGTAGAAAAGACGAGATCAATGTCTACACTTTCAGGGTGATTTGGGAAGATTAATCGACAAACCCAATTCTTCGAATTTCAAGTTCACAAAATAGGAACCGCAAATCCTAGTGGAATGGGCGACGAATCCGAATTGGTAATAATTTGAAACAGTCTAACTTGTTTGGTGATTCTTCGTTTATCTAGCATGAAACTACAACAATATTTATTATTTATTCATTTGCAGAAGCAAATGGTGAACGACCAATTCGTGAAATTATTTCCTAGAGAAAATGGTGCCAAGAAACCCCATTACTACGAGTTTGCTAATTATTATGAATTGCTTGTTAGTAATCCCAAATGGAGTTCTAGCAATGCGAAGAGCTTCACAAATGTTCAAACAAAGGCTAGAGGACAGAAAAAAGAAAGTCTAATTTTGTATACTTTATGTTAGGGAGAATCTTCGCATATCAATTCTAATGAGGGTAAAGATGCAACCCCCTAATTGATGAAGATGCAAAACCTATAGGCCAACATGCCATGAAGAAGAAAAATGTTGTACAAACCTAGCTCGATTCTCGTTTGGCGAGATGCACGAGAAGCATGCCAGAGAAAATGAAGAACGTATAAGAAATAGTTCGGAAAAACTTGCGGTATTGAAACAATTGACCGAGATTGAATGGGGTAGGTTTGAGTTGGAGCGGGAGCAACAAGAGACTTTAGTAATGGAAAAGGATGTCACGGGAATGGATCCACTATCAATGCAGTACTGGAAGGATTACAAACAACGTATTGTTAATAGTCGTGCTGGAACTAGACATGTAGTTTAGTTATGGAGTGTTGTACCGCTTTTATTGTATTTGAGTTATGGAGTGTTGTACTACTTTTATTGTATTCAACTATGTACTGTTCTCTAGTTTGAATTGATCAATGGTATCTTATTTTCTTTAAGCCCATTTATATTTATCAAATAATTATTACCACATCAAAACAATTTAACTTACTACATAAGATAAGGCGAACATAGTACAATGAAAAAACGTAACAAAACATAGTTTCTGAAATATAATGGATACAACAAAACTTAGGATACATAGCTTCTGCAATTACTCCGAAAGAAATAAAACTTAGGATACAATGGATACAACTTAGGATATAATGGATACAACTTAGGATACAATGGGTACAAATACAAATGACGTTACTATATGAGTTGGAAGCACTAAATGATACAACAAACTAATTGTTTGACCGAAGTAAAGTAGGAAAATAAATACACAAGCAAACTAAATGTTAAGTATCTCAAGAGATTTCAAAGCAGTTCTAAGCTACCTAATCTCTAGTTTTAACTCGTTGGCATAAGAAATTCCCCTTAGACATAAACGGTCGCCAATCCATTCGGAGTAATTGCGGCCGTTTGGCCATAATGAGCATATTTGGAGCCTACGACCAATGTTTTCTCCATTCGCCCTTACCACCACCTCCACCGCGTACCTAGTGGCAACAAATGGGATATGAGTTCACCTCTTGATCGTTTGATGGTTGGGTAATTGTAGTCATACGTACCTATTGTTCATATAGAGGTTGATTGGCTGAGAATTGATCTATCACTTCTTGTGTTAGAGGGTGAGTAACGTTAGCTAGTTGTACCTCTGGTTCAAACACTGGTTAAACTACCAGATGACTAAAATCTGGGACATAACCAGTTGGTTCATGGAGTCTAAGTAGGTTTAGATCTAGGAAATCACGAGCAACATCCTCGTAGTGCTGCTCTTGGCATTCGATAAGCCAATCAATATATGTTCTTGGACTATCCGTCGGAGCTTGTTGATACCAAGGAAAGTCAGAATCCATAGACGATGGCCATGAAGGCATAGTTGTAGGAATTCAAAGTTAAGTTGGAAACAAAGTTTTTTGAGTGAGGTAAGTTGAGCAAAACTCATAGAAATATATAGTCGTCCCTGTGTACAAGTGTGTAAAACAAATCATGATGTGAATGGTCGCTGTTACTACTTTGCTTCACGTGTTGTGAATGGTCACTGTTACTACTGTTACTACTAGGCATAGTTGTTGTCTAGTGGGTAATGACACACTAGACCAACACAGTTATCAATAAAGGAGCACTCCTACTAATCATGACTCTACTAACACCCTGCCCCCCGTGTAATGACAAAACTCCACGCTGAGAAAATATGTAGATTTTGTGCTTTATTTCCTATTTCCTCTAGCAATTTTGGATAACGTGTTAAGAAGTCACAATCAAAATGTTTTTGTGGTTGAGTATGACCCTTAATTTGAACTCCTTTTCGTACTGAAATGTTTAATTTACACAGGGACGACCCTAATTTTTAACTCATTTGCATTCCTAAATATTAACAATACCTTTTAACTTGCGAAACAAACTTATTTCAATTTAACGATACAAGGACTCAAAGCTAAGGACCGAGAAGCATAGTCAATTCGCCGTCAACACCATAAACTAGACACATAATCATTGTTAAGGACCAAGCGACATGGTCTAGTCACCATCAACGTAGAAACGAGACATGAAATCATTGTTAAAGTCCAAGCTTCAGAGTAAAGTCGACATCAGTACTAGAAACGAGATAAGGAATCTCTGCTACAAGTCCATCATTCTTAAAAAACGCGCCACTTTCAAAAAACAATGCCCTATTTTCTATAATTTATCCAATGGAAAAAATAAGATGACTTGGCAATTTGTCTTGATTAACGCTACGATAAACAAGTGGACTTGCGTTATTAAAGAGGATCCTGCCTCTCTTCCTCTCTTCATTATTTTGAACTCTCCAATCTTTTTCTGCACTAAATAACTAGTCCAACCAATGTGCGTACTACAAAGATATGTGATTTGCATTACGTAAAGTAATATAAAAAATGGTATGTAAATAGAAATATGCAATAAACAAACCTGGTATGGAGGGTATAATCCAACTGAGGGCACTCCAGGATAGTCGGGATGATCTGGAAGTACTAAGGGCCGCTCAGTAATGGTACCCATGATGTCATACGCTCTGAAAGTACAATCAAGCTATATCTGCATAGGAGGCTGTGAAAACTGTGATGGAATAGGGTCAGATGAAACAATGTAACCTGAACTCTACCAATTTCCATATGAGGTCCTAAATGATCAAAGTCCCCCCTCCCCCCCCCCCGGCATAATCAGGACATACCAATCTCCGTGGAGCAACTCTAGCCCAATAAAAATCGTAATCTCCATCAATGAAGAATGGGATGGTATAAACCTAACCAGTATCCCGTAGAGCCTGTGTGTATTGCTCACCAATTACCCTACGTCTACCAAACATGTCATCAAAAGATAACGGATATCCCGGTATACATAAACCATTGGCGGTCTGATACGCACATCTATCGCCCAAATACCACATGGGAATATATGTCGGTGCATGTAAAGCTACCCTACAGGTAGATAGTGTACATGCAATCATCATCTGATGGTAGTCGGTCAAAAGACCTGCATCTGTCAAATGTGAGGTCCAAGGAGTGCATATGATATTTCCCTGACTACGCATATCAAGTTGTGCCCTATCCTCCATCAAATCATGACGTGCACCCATTGGAACATGATGTACGTACTGAATACTCTCCCACCCTCTCATCCTAGGAAAGTACTGCTCACCTTCCTGACTAGCCATCCCTGGCCGACTCGTACAAACCATCAAATCCAACCTGC
This sequence comes from Allium sativum, assembly GCA_030737875.1. Taxonomy (NCBI): domain Eukaryota; kingdom Viridiplantae; phylum Streptophyta; class Magnoliopsida; order Asparagales; family Amaryllidaceae; genus Allium; species Allium sativum. The sequence goes on along the minus strand of CM060919.1, from coordinate 351,290,903 downwards.
CTTTGATCTCATCCACCGATCTCAATATCGGTCAGCATATAAAAATCAACCAGAGTAATACCAAGCTCAAGGTCAGAAAAATGAAAACTGTGTGTGGTCGTCCACCACCGCTCAGCTAATGCTTGTAAAAGAGGTCTTCGAATGACTGAATCAGCCTAATTGATAAAAACTGACCAAAAGGACTTTGTTGTAGCCTATCTTTAATTGGAGTGGGATGTGTGTCATAAAATTGAGTAATGCACTTCATCCAACTACCACGACAATGAATGTACTGGTCCAATATACAATTAAATAATCAATGCTCTTCAGTTCACATAAAGCTATTTGGCACGTTCGATGGTATAAATCGCATATTACTACAAATCAATAACATTTAAATTGTACCGGTATCGCAGTCAATGCCGTATCGGCCCTATGTTGGTAGCCCTCTGGAAGATCATGAAGAACACGAAGCTCATCAGATGATACTCCAGGAGTTGGAGGAGTGTGCAATGGACCCGCTTGCTCATCTGAAAGCTTATGAATTACTCTCTATGAAATTTTAGTGGGACGTGGCGGCATTTCGATTTAATTCTTTATTAAAAACAAAATCAAAAAAAGAAACTTCGAGGAAATTATGAATAAAAATGGCGGGAGGGGGGTTATGGGGGTGCTAGCGCCTATTTTATAGGCGTCAGGGGTCTAGCGCCTATAAAATAGGTGCCAGGGTCTGCGCCCATTTTCCCATAAAATTTGCGCTAGACCACTGGTGAATATTTGCCCGTTAAGTGCGTAATATTCAACACCCTGAATATTACGCCCCTATCCCACTGGAGATGCTCTTATATATAGGCTTTGAAGCTGATGTTAAACTTATCCCATGATGTGGGACTAAATAGAATGTTACAAAAGCGTATTCATTCTTATATATTACAACAAATTATATTACAATAAGATTTTTTCAGTTGCTCCAATGAAAATGTGTTTAAATATTAAAATTTGCGTATATGTCAAAAAACTAGTGGTTAAATATTAAAATTAGTATTTAACATTGTGAAATACATGTCTAAAACTAGACATTTCATTTTACAATATCTAACCACCAATGACGAACACAGTACAGGCCGGGTGGGATCTACCCCCCCTCCCCCACTGACTTTTTTTTTATAACTGTAATTAAAACAAGTAGGGCGTACTAATGGTGACTGGAAAACAAAAATTCACTTGGCAACTCGATCCACAACCGCTCCCCACATTTCTCCCTCCTTTTCAGCCAGCCACCAGTCAATCAGAGCACATGATCCCTCCCCCTGCCCCCCTGACCAGACTTCATCTTCTAAAGCCCAAAAACAGACATCACTGTGCCCTAGTTTCCAGCCTTCGTGGTGTGATGACGGATTTCAATTGGTTGAAAGGAGACGTAATCGGACCAGAAATCAACTCTACAACCAAGATGATGGACGTACTATTTCTCCCCAATTCCAGACGCACACTCAAAATCGAACTACCCCAGGTCATTCAGCGAAGCAGAGGTTCAATACGGGGAAAGTGGCAACAGATAAACATTTCTAACTTATGTTTTTTTATTGGCTTTGACCTAGGTTTGTGAATACAAACAAGTTCAATATTACAGTTTGAATTCGAAACCTCTTATTTTCATGACTTGGTAATTTTCATGAGTTGACTTGGTTTTGATTGCCTATATTTATTTCAGTTTGTTGGCTTTGACTTTTTCATGATTGATTTTGGCTGGATAAATATTTTGGCTTTTGCTTGAGATTGACCATTTCAACATTAAATTTGATTTGAAATTCACTGTAAAAACAAAATTGCTGTGCCTTGATTTATCTTTGCCTTTCTTCTTTGCTCGGCCTTGTTTTACTTTGAATTTAAGTTTGGTTAATCAGAACCGATATTACATATGCTGTGTTGTTTACGGTTAAGATGTTGAACTTGTTGTTGCTTCACTTAATGTGTATCAAAAACTATACCATTGAGTGCTTGAATTGTGCATCTTTGAGCTGATTTGATCTTGTTACTACCTGTTAATGTTACTGTTTTGACTGTACATTGAAACTTGAAGCAGTTTCTTCTTAGAGTTTGCACATGTGTGCTTTTGGTTACCCTGTTTTGAATCTTGAAACTGTTTTGAACCTCTATCTGTCAATGTCGGCGCCGCTTCAGTAATCATGTGTTTCCCACGTTAGCTGAAGCGATGAATGATCCCTACGCCAAGACATATAAGGCAGCTGCACCATCAGGAGGAAAAGCAATAGTCCTTTGCCTTCCATTGCCAGCTCTCCAGATGAATCGGGACCGGGAAATGCTACAAACAATCGTCAAACAGCTGAGCAGTAGTTTCCAATGACTTCTAGCCGAGCTTGGAACGAGGTGGTTACCTAATATATAAAAAAAAACTATTTTTTCGTCCCGTTGAATGAGATTTCGGTGTACGTCACTGCTAACAACAAAATTGTCACATCATATTACACATGTCATTAATATCTACATATCATTTAGTTTACATCAAAAAGACCTATGCATTAGAGATGGTCTTACAGGGCATGCACCGGTCGTACTTACTGACATTTCATATTCTGGTGGACCTGCCACTTAGGACCAGCAGTTTGTGTTGTGAACATTATGTTAGTTGGGCAACCGTACTGGTGTTCTAAATTAATCTGTGAAACATGAATTTGAATGCTTTGTTATAAAACTAATTGGATCTATCCTTCTTTCCTTTTTGTTTAGTTTAAACTTCAAAGGTTCTTTCACTTTTATGTATTTAGGTTAGATGTAATTATGTAAATATGACTTGACTACCAATTCAGAGTTTGAAGAAGGAACCAAATGTAACATAATCATTTCGTTTAATGATATATTACAAAAATTACAATTTTGATTGTGCTGCTTACGGGAAAAACAAAAATCAAGCAAGTTTTATCTTTGTTGTTCAAACATTTCTTCTATTGAATTTTAGCATGGTGATATCTTAAAATTCTACCAAATGTACCGATTACTTTGAAACATGGAATTTTCTCATTCATAGTCTATTATTTGAAAGATATCTTAAAATTCTACCAAATTCTAACAAAAACCCACCTCACTTTCTTCTTTGATTTACGTTTCAGCCCATATGTTTTAATTAATTATGCAGTCTTAAGTTTAAGATAATAAAATAAATGTAATTAAGTATATTCATTTGTTTGGTCACTAATGACAATATGAAAATTTCAACAACATATATTATACCATATCAATAAAATATGATAATATTGCATTTTCATTAAACTAAAACAAATAAGTCACATGACATACAGTATAACATAAACAATAAGGAATTTTATAAAATACACTCTTTAAATTTTGAAATACACATATTTTCTTTCTTAGAAACAATGCTTAAGTAACATGGTTACTTTAATTCTAGTCAATTTGTAAATAATTGCAGGAAAAACATAAAATATTTTTGCTTTTTTTTTAAAAGGTCACTTTTTGCAAAGAAAATTCAATTTTTTTTTATAAAATGTAAGACTAAGTACAAACTTAAGTTTTGATATAAAACAAAAAATAATAGTAGAAAAATATCAAAAAATTTATCAATAAATTCAACATACATTACAAAATTATGTTTTTTTAAAGTGAAAACCTTTATTTTAAAATTCCTATAACCGCTTACTGAACTATCTCAGTTCTCTTCTAATGTCTTATATTTGAATTCATATATTAGAGTTAACCAAGAATCTTAAAACTGTAATTAAGGTTAGTAAACTATTAGTTGCTGATGTGTCAAATAAATCATAAAAATATAGAAAATTCAATATTTGCACAATATTCATGTTAATAAAAATGAGTATAGAATTCATTTGGGTATACAAATACATTAGTCATATAACATAATAATATGCAAAAGCAATGATTGCAAATTTAATCAATGATTCATCTATATCAACACGTTGATGCATTGCATTGTAAAATTATTATTTTAACAAAAGTGCCTACATTTTGGAATTTCTATGATTGCTTACAAAACCCACCTCAATATTGCATAATTTCGTGCATTTGCATTAATATATTTTTATTAGCCTTGTAATCTCGAATTTAATTTATTTGAATAAATTTAATTAATAAATATTAATTAATTTATCTAATCGGGGTTTTTAGGCAAAAGGACGAACTTAACCAAAAAATTATCCATAAGAACAAGAAGCTAAAATTTTAACCACAACGAAACTTTTTGGTGCAAAGGGAGGAATTCAGGGGCCCACTATCATTTCATACTTTACACTAAAGTTCGTCCTTGTGGTTTAACTTTTTACCCCTTTTCCTTATGGATAATTTTCTTTGTCAATTTTGTCCTTTACGCTATGTTCATGATTAATTAATTATCCTTATAAATTTTTCTATATTGTAGAATTCTATTATTAACTTTAAATATATAAATGTAGACATTTCTATCGTTATATACAACTTCATCGACTATTTCCAATTCTTTCATATTTAGATCCATGTATTTAAATTGTTTACGAAATCTCAAATTTAAAGTATTTTAATAATCTAAATATCAATTGTATATATATACGTACATAGTAATAAAAACAACAATAAAATTTTTGTGTTTTAACTATATAGATATATAGAACGCAAAAGTGTATTTATGTACATAAACAATAATAACAAAGTTAATCTGTAAATTAACTATATTATATGTATATTGTTAACTAGTCTTTTGGTCCGGTTCCCAGTAGTACACGAGGCGCGACTCAACGTATCATGTATGGTTAAAGATGGGAATGTCACCACAAAGCAAAGGAAATAGGTCAAGAAGGGATCGCGCCAACAAGGACCTCACCGCTCCTCCAAAACATCGCCAATCCATCACCTCGAACCCCAGAAGGGCAAAGGCCTTAGCCTCGAAGCTTATTGTCCTCTTTTCATGCACTCCTCGTACCCCTTCGAGGTACGAAATCCGTACCCCACAGGGTTCGAAATTCAAACCCCATGGGGTCCGAAATTCAAAACCCACAGGGTCCAAAATTCGAACCCACACGGGGTTCGAAATTCGTATCCCAGGGAGGGGTTCAAGTTCCTGGGCTTCGGCACATCGGGGTTCAAGATTTTCTATAGGGATATTCCTTGGGATGCGACATAACCAAAGCTTTCCCCGGTAAGCTCCCGGCCACGTCGATCAGCCAAAAAATAGCTGGTCGGCACACGTCGATCACCTATTTTTGGTTGATCACTCCATGATGCAAAACCCACTTCTTTTTATCCCTTTTCCCTATCCATTTTTTCCCTTCTTACTTTTCACCTACTCTTACCTACTCACACATACCCTCTTCTAACCTCTCCACTATAAATACCCCTTCACTTCCCACTTCAAAGGGGTTGGTCTGAGCTCTCTCTCTCTCAAGCTCTAATGGCTTCCATCTTCTTCTCTAAGGCCTTCTAGGCACCTCCCTTCATCATACAAGGGAGAAGATGAATGTGCTTAGACTCATGAGTATATTCATGAGGGTTTAGCCATGCTTTTGGACATTACACCACCTTCAGATATTTCCGGACCTCTCGGACATTGTTGACCAAGTCAAAATCTCTCCCACTCAACGAAGAAGAAGAAGGCCTCGACTCCGCCTCCTTTGGACACCGAGGCTCGACTCTGCCTCCTTCGGACACCGAGCCTCGACTCCTCCTCACTCGGCCTCGACTCTGCCTCCCTTGGCTACGCTACAACATCGGCAACTCCTCGATGACTCTTGTTGAGTAAGGAAAATCGATAACAAGGACTAAGAGGATGTTGTTAATCATTGTAGCTTCTTGTAATAGTCTTTTTGTACTTTGTTGTGATGGAATAAAATCTGTACAACCTTCAAAGTGGATGTAGTCCCTGATGGGACGAACCACTATAAATAAATGTGTCCTTTACTTCCCCGCAGATTATTACTGCATCTCTTATGCTTCTCTGCTTGGGACATAAAAGTTTCAAATTTTTGGGACTCTCTGGTGTTGACGACTATTTTAGGCATCAACATTTGGCGTGCCAGGAAGGAGGGAGTAAAGCGTGCGCCTACGATTGATTTTCTGTCACTTCCTTTGAGGAAAAACCTCGCCTTTCCCTCTATTCAGTCACCAAGACTTAGAACGCTCAACCTCCATCAAACAATGCCTTCGCTCTAACTCGACGAAGCTGATTTTTCCCATATATTCTTAACCACAAGTATGTTTATGCTATTCAGATTCCATCCTGTTCACCGAGCAGATTTCTCGATAGCGGCAAGAAAGGGGAAAATCCATCCTTGGTAGACCATCCACGACCTCTTCCCGACATCTTAACCACTGCTGGTGTGGCATTACATCCGCCCCCCGAGGTCTTGGTAGCTCAAGTATAGCTTCTCATGCTTACCCAAAGATTATAAGAAATCAAGCGATGGTTCGAAGCCCAGTCAGGCAAAACAGGGAGTTGGTCCAGCGACACTCCCAACGAGGCATCGCCCATTTCAAGACAAATAGAAGCTCTTCATAGAGAGAACTCAGATTTGTTACTTTGTCGCAAATTCCCTTCTCGACTTCGACACGCTTTAGGTCCCTTCTATAAACCTATGGTCGAGTCTGCTCACGATGGCCCCCGAGGTCTTGGTGGCTCAAGTATAGCTTCTCATGCTTACCCAAAGATTATAAGAAATCAAGCGATGGTTCGAAGCCCTAGTCAGGCAAAACAGGGAGTTGGTCCAGCGACACTCCCAACAAGGCATCGCCCATTTCAAGACAAGTAGAAGCTCTTCGTAGAGAGAACTCGGATTTGTTTCTTTGTCGCAAATTCCCATCTCGACTTCGACACACTTTAGGTCCCTTCTATAAACCTACGGTCGAGTCCGCTCACGATGGCTAAGCAACAAAGAATCGAATGACTAAATGTTGTGGATAAGTTCCTCCGAACCATCTTCGGATTTCGTCTTCCGTTATTGACTACGACTCAAGTACTCGATTCTCATCATGGTGTTCAAGCGTAGGAAGCTCGACGCTATAATCAAAGCTCAAGGTGTATAAGGGGAAGGAAGTCAAGCACTCTCCTTGACCGGACCTCCATCGAACTACGTCTGTTGAGAAGGCGTCGATGGAATGATCAAGAATCCTAATACAGATTTGAAAGCTCAACTTGAGCGGCAGGAAGAAGCTTTCAGTACCTTACTCTCCCGAATTAAAGATAGAATAAGAAGTATTTCAAGGCCGAATGGCCAGGAAGACACTATTGTAACAAGTACCAATGTTCGTCCTCCCGCGACTCGAAACTTGGGGGCAACCCCGGAAACTAACCAACCGGCTAACGCCGCTCCTCAAAACGGTGCCAGCTCCACCACACTCGGGTATCCTGAATCTCGATGTCGCTCCAGATCGTGACACTTTGTTGGTCAAGTAGTGGGTCCACGGTTGGAAGTGTTGCTCAAACACCATCGTGCGTAGCTTTGGATGGTAGTGCTCCGATGGTTCCAGGAGTCAAGGTTATGCCCAAGTGTCCCCTCAAGTTGGAATCCGACCAGACTTCCCTCTCAATCAGCTGATTCTCAACTTGGACTTAAACACTGGGGACACCAGTGCCGCTTTAGACAAACTGGAACAACTACGTTCTTTCAGATATGGGTCTGAAATCGAGGATATTATCCGTCGGTGCACTTGAGACAATGCTTCTCCTAAAGGCATGGATTTTGTGACTCGCCGCCTACTTTCTTTAGATTATAGGAACTCTCGTGACCCACTTGATTTCAAGCTACCAGTCTGGGATCCTTATGACGGTTGCAAGGACCCAACTGCTCACCTCGTGAGGTGCATTCGACATATGGAAGTTCTCTTAGCTTCGGAAAATGTCATGTCTAAGTACTTCCGGACTAAGGTGCATACCAATACACTCAACCTCACCAGCCTTACCAAAACCACACCATCGATGTCGATGACATGGAAAAGGGGAAGCCAGATGTATACTACAGAAGGCATCCAAGGAATAGAACTCCCGAAGTCTGCCAAAACTAATGGGTTCCACTAAAATATCCCCATCCTGCACATCTCCCCAACACGGTCTGAACAATCATAAAAGACATGCGAAGAAATGCCAACAACTCGCGGGAAACCCACTCGAGGCACAATCCCTTCACTAGGATCGTACATGAAGCAGAGCCCCCTCCCCTCCCCCCTCGGACGCTTCAACACGCCATAGACAAGCTTCGATGACGGAACAACTGACCTCTAATATTGGCAATGTCAGAATATCCATCAGAAATGGAATGCGCCATCCCGGTCGTTCCCATCTTGCACCTAATCTCGACTAAGGGAATAACGCTCGAGCCCCCACTAGGCGGACTCAAGCTGCTATGAGTCCGGACTTGTCGTCTACGCTTCTAGCGTACGACTGGACCCAAGTTCACCTCAGCCAACCTCCACGAAGTATAATCAAGGTGGAAGACTCATAGAATGGCAAAGACCTTCCTTTGAAAAGAAGCACTAGGCTCCAAACTCCTCAACTGGATCACGACCGCCATAATGCGATAAGAACCCAACCTCCAGTTATTGCCAACATGATCCGTAGGATCGGAGAGAATCGCGGGGTCATGCCAATGACGTCTGGGAAACCAGCTCGAGGCGTAACCTATTTAGTCCAGCTATCCTTAATACCGAACGGTGCAACACTTCAACATGCCAACACTCATTCTTGACTCGAGGAAGCCAAAATCTTCGAAGCTTCATTATCCACCACAATTGGCATATGGATTCATTACATGCCACCAATGCCATAAAGCGAAAGTGTTTCCCTGCCCTTATCCAATACAGCTCTATTATGGTTCACTCGACTTCCACCTTGAACTATCTCAACTCTCGACTAACTCGCCAAAAGATTGGTCGTGCAATCTAGGATGCACGTCATGGTACCCAGAGACATCCTCCTAGTCTCAAACATTTACCAAGGCACCCGTGAAACTCTAAAAGGCTATCACTGCCTTGGCCAAAGTCGAGAAACCTACTCCTCGAATCACAGTCGTCCAACTTACAAAGGGCATACCACCTGATTTCGAACTTAGAGCATGGACCGATCAAAAGCAATCAAAGGTTCAGGAGATCTTCGGCATAAACACCGACTACTTTCTATGCTGAAATATAGCACAAAGGAATCAAGCTCCTACCCTTAACATCTTGCCTCGTGACAACCCCCAGAGCTCCAACAACTCTAATTATATCGCTCTACGCAATCTTGATCACGCTGGCAACTTCAAAGGTATTCGCAATAATAAAAGGAAGCATCTTCGACTCCCGTCTTTCCACAGTAATACTGCTTTCAGTGACACCCTCGAGAAAATCTATCTCGCAACCTGCAATTCCTAACCATGCAAAAGGCTAAGACCGAAAAGTCCGACGAGCGCACAAAGGGACTCTACAGAATATTGTCGGTTCTATAGCATCCGCGGACACAACACGAACATGTTGCGCCACTTACAAGACAACCTCGAGGAACTCATACGCATGGGATCTCCGTGCTACTCAACGCTCATCAAAGATTCCCATTGCACAAAATCTCCAAGCCACTCGACGCTCATCGAGGATTCTGATTACGTGGAGTCTTTGAGCCACTCGATGCTCATCGGAGATTCACACTGCATGGGATCTCTAAGCTACTCAACGCTCATCAAAGAATCACACTGCACGGAAACTTCGAGCGACTCGACACTCATCGAGGATTCCCATTACGTGGGGTCTTCGAGCCACTCGATGCTCATCGGAGATTCACACTGCATGGGATCTCCAAGCTACTCAGTGCTCATCAAAGATTCCCACTAAACAGGACCTCGACCGACAAATAATCCCTCAAGATCGACACCCCAGCTAGTCAGGACTACAGCTTTCGTGGCGCAGTTGACTCTAGGTTGTCATCGAGGATACCAGTTTGCAACTCCTCCCTACTTGTGCTCCCTCATCAGAAGCAGGCTCGAGCATACCAGTCCTCCGTCAGCCACACGACCGTCCTTTATGATACAGTAATCCCTGAGGTTATCATTGGAGATATCGGCCATCGACTCATTAACACCATCAGCTCGCCCATAAAAAAAAGAGGAGGCGAGAGAGATGATTCAATAACATATAAAAGGGCATACACATTAACATTTAAAAGTTGAAAGATAGGACCTTGAGCGTAGATGCCAACGGAAATGTCTGTTGGTAAAGGGTTGCAACCTTTTCAATAGTCATTACCATTGCAATTCAAACAGAATCATCCATTCACGAATAGATGCCTCATTCTGGCCTATATATAGGCTTACGAAAATCAAATTAATATTATTATTTTTTGAAAATTGGTAACTATTATTGCAAATACCAATCATATACTTCATTTATATGCCTCATTAAAACCTTATGCCCTCCTAACCTAAATGGGTACCACATAAGGAAAAAGAGCACATATAAAATCCATATATTAACAATACATCAAAAAACCACTATAACCATCAATACAACCACACTCAAACAAATCGTCACTCAAAGAAAAAAGAAAAATACATCATTTCATCCTGTATCTAACAACTCAACACCCCAAAGCCTTAAAAAAACCTTCATTAAATTCTGATCTCTTTGTCTTTTTACCATTTTTGTTAACCAATTATTGAATTTCTTTCTCAATCATTCGCAGTCTCACTTCTTTAGCAATCTTTTTACCATTAAAAACTCTTGAATTCCTTTCTTGCCACAGTTGATATATGGACACAGTATAAACTGCACATGCTATGTCAAAAATATGATCCTTGCACTTGAATTTATCCAACATCTTCAAAGCATCCTCCTCCAAATGACCCATATTAGTGTCATCAAAGCCAGGTTTATTCATTAGATACCCCCAAATGAAATATGAGTAATCACATTGAAAAACTAAATGACTTACATTTTCTTCACTGTTATTACAAAGGAGACAACAGCTTTCTTCAACAATACCAAATCTTTGAAGCCTTTCTCTTGTATTCAACCGATTGCTTGCCGCCAGAAAAGCAATCATAGACATCCTCCTAGAATTCTTTTTGTGCCATATCACTTTAAAAATGTCTCTAATAGGCTTTCTATTTCTAATCTTATCCCATGCACTATGAAATGAGAATTGACTGTCAACACTCCATTCATAAAAATCTTCATGAGCTTCAGAATGCACCATAACTTGGTTAACTGTATCTTGAATCTCTGTGGTAGCTGGATGTAAATTGCCCACTAATCTACCATTATCAACTATACAATCAACTAAAGCATTAGTATTACCAAGTATGTTAATTCTAGAAATCCCAATAATATCAACTAAACATCTAGCATTGATCCAAGGATCAAACCATAAGGATGTTGATGCACCATTAGTAATCACTCTATTAAATAATTACCTTCTAGGATTCCGTAGTCTTAAAAGAGTTTTCCATGAACTTGAAGCATTATTATCAAAATTAACATTCCAAAAATGCTTACGCCAACAATATTTCCTATTCATCCATTGACTCCATAATGTAGACCCTGTTAAAAATTTCCAAAGCATCTTAATACCAACAGCTTTCTTCAGATCAGAGAATGATTTTAACCCAATACCACCTTCCAGTTTTGGCAAACATAGAGTATCCCATTTACTTTTGTGAGCAGCCCCACCCCAAAAGAAATCAGCACATAGCATATGAATTTTATCAATCACATGTTCAGGTAATTGATACACAAATAACCAATACAAAACAGAAGGTGTTATGACTGATTGTATCAATTTTGCTCTACCTGCAAAACTTAAAAAATTCACATCCCAATTTTGAATTTTCTTTTGCATACTATTGAGAAGAGACTGACACTCATTATAATGAACATTGTTAGAGGACAATGGAACACCAAGGTATCTTACTGGTAATTGCCCTATTTGAACCCCTAAAATTAAGGTAATTTCCTGCACATATCTAGCATCTATACTAAAATATACTTTAGTTTTAGATTCACTAACATTCAAACCTGCAAAATGCTTCAATTTTTCAAATAAACTCCTTAAAGAAAAGGCACATGTAGGCAAGCTTTTACCAAAAATCAGGAGGTCATCTGCATACAAGAGATGAGAAACCACTGGCTCAAATTTATAAACTAGGAAGAATTTCTTCTGAAATGTCATTTCATTCAAACTGAAAGTGAAAAATTCCATGGCAATTGCAAATAGATAGGGGATAATGGATCACCTTGTCTAATTCCACGATTTGATGAAATGAATCCATGAGGAACTCCTTGAATCATTATTGAAAAAGTAGGAGTGGATATGCATTCATATATTATATTAATGAAGTGAACTGGAAATCCCATACTCTTCATCAAATGGCAAATGAATTCCCTATTTAGCATATCATAAGCCTTATGCAAATCCACTTTAACACAAAACTTGCTACTCATGTGCTAGAAGAATATTATCACCTATGTATCTAGAAGGGATAAAAGCACTTTGATTTGAAGATATCAAATGAGGTAAATACCATTTCATTCTATTACATAGCACTTTACTAAAGACTTTGTAAAACATGCTGCAACATGCAATTGGTCTAAATTGAGAGATTTCTGATGGTCTATCCACTTTAGGTATCAAAGTTGAAAAGGTATGATTGATTCCTTTTGGCAATTTAGCAGGGTTAAAAATATCTTGTAAAGCAGCCAACAAATCCCACTTAATCGCATCCCAATGAAGTTTAAAAAAATTTGAATTCATACCATCAGGACTTGAGTCTTGATGAACAGAAAAGACAGCCAATTTAATTTCTTCCAGAGATATATCTATGAGCAGATCTTGTTGTCCTGTAGAATTTATCACATGTGAAGACTGAAAGAATGGAATCTCATTGCTAACAGATCCGTTGAAAAGATCAGAAAAATAATGAATAGCTTCACTAGCTATCTCATCCTGTTTACACAAAAATTCACCATTAGATTTAATCAAAGCCTTTAAATTGTTATTATTCCTTCCGGATGACATTTTTGAGTGAAAAAAATCTAGAATTTGCATCACGATATTGCAACCAAGACACCTTAGCCTTTTGCTTATAACTCCAGAATTTTATATGGTTTGAATACTTAAAGCTTGCTTAGCCTCCAACAATCTTTTATATAAACTCAGATTTTCAGGATCTAGATCTAATGCAACCTCCAGTTCATGAAATTTGGCTTCAGCTTCCTTCAACCAATCATTATCTTTAACTCTGCTTTTGTTCCATTTTTTCGGTTCCACTTTACAAGAATGCAATTTCCTTTGAAAAGAATAACTAGGATATCCATTAGAATCTATATTGTAGCCTTTCAAAAAACATTCACCATACCCTTCCTTCATATGCCACTCATTTGAGTATCTAAATGGAAAACCCTTTGAATTTGAGGATGTGATTAATTCTAGAAGAATTGGGTTATGATCAGTAGACATTTGTGAAAGAGAGAGTGCTTTCATATCAGTAAATTTATGTAAGCAATTATGATTTACAAAGATTTTGTCTAGATTATTTGCCATACCTCTTCTTCTCCATGTATAATTAAACCCAACAACCTTGATCTCAATTAGACCTACTTGACATAAGTAATTATTAAACATTCTAATTTGTTGAAATGGTATTGGTAAACCCCCTTTTTATCCATATGTGAAGTGGAGTTATTGAAGTCCCCCATGAGAAGACATTCACCTGATATGCAACTTGATTCCTGAATGAGATTTTGCCATAAAACCTGTCTATCATAGAAACTATTGCTTGCATACACCATAGTTACAAAAACAACTAATCCACCTCTATTAGTTGCCTGCGCAGTAACATGTTGGTTAGATGAAAACATAGTTATTATAGACCATACATCCTTGTACCATAAACATATTATTCTACCAAAATAATTAGTAGATGTGCGAGGAAGAAAGTCCCAATTTCTAGGTACTAATCTATCAAATTTATCAAGATTACTAGCACTAATTTTATTTTCTAACAAACCAACAAAAGTTGGCTTGAATTGAGTTAGGAGAGATAATACATCACCCATCCTTTGTGGTGTATTAATTCCCCTAACATTCCATGATATAAATGTCATTTGATAGATGAATTGCTCCTGGTTGTTCTTCTAGAAGGAGCATTAACATTATCCACCCTTTTGCCTTTAGCATGAGCTAAATATTCATCATTCTTTGAAATCCCCTTTGATACATCAACATTTTCCTCATTACCTATACTATCATTAATTTGATCTGCAACATTGTGTATCATATCCTCTAGGGTGTTATCAGGTAATTCAACATTTAAAAAACCCAAATCATCAACATCAGCTAAATTAATATACTCTACTTTATCATTATTTTCATCACCCTTATGAAAAACCTCATTAACATCCTCTACCCTACCAGAGCATTCTTCCTGATTGTTAGAGTATTCCTCATCATTCACTTCATAAGATGTGCTTGGTTTATCAGTCTTATTCTTCATCATCCATACAGGTTCATTAGAAAGTTCATGAATTATAGTCTTATGTCCAAACCTTCTACATTTCTCACATCTAGCAGGAACAAATTCATACTCTACTGTGATATTCTTTTTAAGACCATGATGAAGCACCAGAGGTATTTTAGAAACTAGTTTAGAATCAACATCAATTGAAATAAGGATTCTAGCAAATCTAGTGATAATTTTGTTTGCAGTTTTTCCAATCCACCCTCACTGGTTCTCCAATAAAGCTAGCAATACTAGAAAAAGCCTCATTCGACCACATCTCTTTGTCTAAATCATGTAACTTAATCCAGATCTGAACATTCATGGCCTTAAACTTATCAAATTCATAACCCAGATACCATTTACAAATCATTAGTAATTTCCCAAAGTAAGAATAAGTAGATGTCCTTAAAACAGAAGCACAATCAAATTGATTCTCAAATCTAACTGTATAATGGAATCCAGAAGTTATATGTATCTTAAAGTTACCTTTCGGCTTCCAGACTTTCACAATGTATTCTCTAAGCTTCTTCACTGAAATCCTGAAATCAACTGGATGCAACACCACCATATTTTTCCATGAGTCTGCTGATAATTTCAAAGTACTTTCAGATAGAAAAACATGATCTGCTTGCGGTTCGATAAAATGGAGGTTCAGATCCTCATAATTTGAAATAGAAATATGATTAGGATCTTAAGTATTCATCATTACATCGGTTTAATTAAGCAATTTGAGATTTAAAATGAAAGGATTTAGCATACAAGGAGAGGAAAATAAATCCCCTCACTGGTCTGCCATTAAAGGGATGGATTATCCCATTTATAAATAAAATTAATATATATATATATATACGAAAATGAAAAGCAAGGCCTCGTCTCCAAGACACACCTTCTCTTTGCTGTATCGTAGCCTTCCTCTTCCAACTAATGCTCCGGCCGCTTGGGGGCACGACTGGAAGCTCAGCTAAAGGCCCGCTCGAACGCACATTGGCGACCTCGTCTTCAAACAGGTCTTTCCTCCACCTACAGGCCTAGCTCCTCGTTAGGAAGGCTCTTACTTATATAACGAACGCTCAACGATGGAACTTTCAATCTCAACCATGAACGAAGCCAAACTCCCAAGGGCATGGAACATCGAACGTCTTCGCCTCTACTTTACATAACTTAGTGTACAATTGTTCACGCCTTCCAACAATGTTTTGTTTTCTTGCAATTCAAGGCATTGTAGAGGCTACTACTACCAGAATTATCTGTAGAAATGATGTTCATTTTACTATCCCCCTTCCATGTTTACTCCGTGCATGACGTGTTTGATTAATCCTGACAATCGGCTTGCATGCAAACATTCGATCGCCGCATCATCAACCCGAGAACGGGAGCCGGTGCCGCCATCTGAATCTTGATCCAACATTGAGGCCAAACAACACTGGATACGACCGGTACCCCGAGCACGGGAGTCGGCAACGCTACTCGAGTCGCCGGCCCGCGGCGCGACCGAGTATAAATAACCACTAACTCAAACCTCAGCCCCGCGCCGAGACCAAGGATAAATCATTCCGCGCCCAAGTCCCAAGACTTAGGGCCACCCAACAGCCAACCAAGAGTGATGCAAACTTCTCACCTAGCTACGGGTGCCAGTCGAATCTCGGTGCAGCACCAAGACCGACCTTGAATCGTTTCTTCCCCGAAGCTCTCAAGGCTTAGGGGTAACCCATGGCCACGATCGGACCCTACAGACTGATGATCTAGGGTTCTCTTTTCAGCGAATAAATGACGCCTGCTGCTCGCAACAACCCGAATGAATGATGGGAGAGCCCCCCATCGGACTACTCAATGTCCTATGCCTTCGCTCTACTTGAACTTACCCCAGGCAGCCCAAAATAGCAGGTGACTAGCTTGGTTTCGCAAACTACTGGTTTCCTGAGCAGAAGGAAGCTTACTAAAACCAGCGCTCTATCTCACCCATCTGGAACAATCGACCCAAAGCGCGGTCCCCGGTCATGTTTTTGTTAAATGTAATGACGAGTATGTTCATGCAAGTACAGGGACGTTGGAAAACATGAGAAGAACATCCGAACACTTGACATAAATCGCGATCCTTACTAATTCATATTTCAATTTCACAAACACACCCCCCAAATAGGCTACATGTCTAACATCTCTTCTCGCTGATGACAGGGTGTACATGAATATTGCACCATGTCTTTAAGGACCAGAAGCGAGGATCGCAATCGCACATACTATCAGTCTACCTAACCAAAGTATATATAATTCCTTTAACAATTACTGATGCTACTCATCCTTCTCTTTTCTTTTCTTTTTTCTGTACAAGTTCGGCACTTGATAGGTCACCACCAGTGATGGGCCCCTTCCTTCCAGAACCGCTTCCTCCTCCTCTTCTACTCTTCACAGGAGTAACGGATTCATGAGACATCAATGCACGCCTCCCGCCATCATCCTCGCCACTTGTAATTATGTTAACCTCCCCGAGGGCAATACATGGCAATGGCTTAGGGACGATGTAAGAAGCAAGGACCAATGCAGCTTGGGTTTTCCCTAAGCCTTCTTGGGGCCCAGCTCCGCCCTCTTCTCGGCATCTTTGGCGGCCTTCTGATCAGCTAGCTCCCTGGCCTAAAGTCACATAATTGCATATGCTTCAAGTTTGTTAAGGGTTCCCTTGCCCTCTTCTTGTGGGTATCATCAATGGCTTTCCTTTTTCCTAGCCTACTCAGAGGCCCTCTCCTTCTCCGCATCAATATCAGCCCACTTCTTCGCCACCGAAGCGACAGGTTTCTCCTCGGCATCCTTCCTAGCCTTTGCCCATGCATCTTGTATGGCGGCCTCATCCTGTCCCTCTTCCCCTCCGACTCCTCAAACTTTGCTACTGGCCGGGCTTCCTGATCTTCCACCATAGCTTGCATTGTTTGCACACTTACATCAGCTACGCCCGTCGCATGAGCACTTTGGCCAACCAAAACTTCTCCTCCTCCAAAAGGACTCATCTAAATGTGGGATCCCGAATCCACAGGTTCTCCTACTTCTCCAGATTGTTCCCACTGTAACTCCAACCGGGACTCGAACGCTTGAGGAAGCATGAGGCCAAAACCTGGTGTCGCCTCCGCTCCAAGGGGGGCTGCCCAGCAAAAGAGGCAACCATTTGACGTCTAAGGTTTCATCGCTCGCATCCTCTATAGTTAGCAAGTAATCGAGCTCGGGGGAAGATCCCACCTATCCTTGCACCAGCCTACTCATCGCAAGACCTGAGGGGGATCCCACCAGCTTCCGCACTGGCATTTCCATTGCCACAACCTTCGGAGCAACCATTCTAAAGAGGAATGTTCACCTCGCCATGAGGATGATCCAGACCCAAAAGCTAAGGTCTTGGAAACTTCTAACTTCCCGCCAATACTAGGCAGGCCGAGCATAGAGGCCTGAACCGAAAGACAGGGGGAGCAATACAATCACCAGTTTCCCGAGGAACTTGAGAATTTAGACAAGTTCACAGTATGCGAAATACAAAATGCATATATCAATGCGCCTTTCCTAAGTTCTCAAGTTCCCACGGCCTGTTCATTGGGTTCCCAAAGTCTGAACACTCTTCCAACAAACTCATATTGAAACGCAACACGAAGCTGACCCACAGCTCTCGACACAAAAGCTTCCTACTCATAAGAGAATTGGGATGCAGTGATGGAATCTAGTTTTAATAACTAAGGAGATGATTATCGAATCTAGCAGGTACCCGGGCTTGGGGCCAAACATCAATTGATTATCGCATCGGCCTAGCAATCACAGGACCCGATCAGGTCCACTTCAGTCCCTGCACTGGCATCATCCTCATGGCGTCCCTTAGAGCCACCGTCTTGAGAGTGCCTTCACCTCGCAACGAGGGCAATCTAGAGCCAGAGTCCAGGCCATGGAGGTTTTTCGGCTTCCCACCAGTGCCCGAACTCAACAAAAGCAAACACTCCGGAACATGATTGCAACCTTTTGCCTCAATAACTAACGCCATGGCCATCACCAAACGCCAATGCAACACCTGAATCGACATGTAGCCACGTCGTAGCTGGGTTATTGATCGCATCCCGAGACTAACAACTCAGCTATGTGTCGACATCCTACATATGCATTCAAGCCGCCATTCAAGCAAGTTTATTCCTTGAGAACCGTGCTGCAAGACCGCAACTCACTAATCATTGTCTGCTCATTCAACGCCATGCAAAATTTCAAGTATACTAACTTAGGATCGATATCAGGACTCAACAAAGTCATTGGAGTGCGAAGTTCTGTTTCGTGCTCCCGTGCACCGGCTTAGTGACCATGCCCTGAAACAAGCTTCAAACTCCAGAAGAGCCTGAGAGATTTAATAAGTGTGTGGGATACGAAGTCCAATCCCGTATCCACAAATACTAGTCCTCAAACCCCTACTTTCGCTTCCTGGAACATACCACTCCACACTCTTGAGCGACAATCTCGGGAATCCTCGAGCTGTCCATATATCTCTTCCCTTCTCCGGAAATATAAGGACAACTTGAACATCCAAAGTACAAAAGAAGAATTTTAGTATCCTCCATGCCTTGAGCTAATTTTCGGTTCGGAGAAGAGAAGAAAGAAAGCAACTACAATCAGGGGATCGACATGCTCCGAACTAGCGTTCCAGGATCGAAATTTGGATCATACACCAGGCTATAGCCGCGTCCACTCATCTTCGAAGCCCCAAATCAATCGCGGCTCAGCGACCACTTATGTACTCACCAAATGCCCAATCATCAAAGTGCACGTGCCCAGCATTTGGGTCCGACCTCGCCTCAAAGGAAAATCTATATGAACACACGCCACGACATATGACAAGTATTTTCCTAACAATGGCATTCACATATATGTGTTGCTGAAACTTTGATTGATGGGACTAGCTTGGATCGTTGAACGACTTTGGGCTCACAAATCCAAGTGATTTAGCGCATACTCCAAATAATCAAGCTTCATCCCAATGATGTTTCGATAACCACTTAGGGTGATCGTGCGCCTAAGTCATGGCAGTGACCATGCATACATGCTTTGAAATCTCAACCGAACAGACCAACTTGATTCGTTAACCAAATGCACGCTCACAAGCCTTAAGGGTTCAAGTGTACACACCAAACAGTCGGTTCCCGACCTGAAAACTCTTCGGAAAGCTGAATTGCGCGATTACAAGCCAATGGCATGCAATCCACTTTCATGATGGCCTATTCCAACTCAGATCACATTACGCGAAACCACGTGCAAACGTGGGAATGCATATGCAATTCAGACCCGACAACGAACCGTTTGCACTTTGATGCAATTGGGAGTCGGCAACTAGCGATCAATCTCTCCAACCTACAACAATTAGGCGCTACACGCGGTTGACACCTAAGCGCCAAGGCTCAAGCGAGTTAAAGCTCTTAACAACGCCGGAGTCCTAAATGCATACAAATAGGTTTCAATGATGCGCCTCAAACGATCCGAAGCAGCGCGCTCCCGACACACAACTCAAGGAAAAGGTCACGACCATCCACTAAGCATCCTGCAGAGATCTTTCTGTCCATCGCCATACTTGTCTAACTTCAAAGCACGTCTTGTTCGCACGAGACATACTTTGAGGGGGCAAATGTTAACCAACCTTTTGATCTGGTTCCCAAAAGTACACGAGGTGCGCTCGACTCAACATATCACGTATGGTTAAGGACGGGAATGTCGCCACAAAGCAAAGGAAATAGATCAAGAAGGGATCGCGTCAATAAGGACCTCACCGCTCCTCCAAAATATCGCGAATCCATCACCTCGAACCCTAGAAGGGCAAAGGCCATAGCCTCAATGCTTATTTTCCTCTTTTCATGCACTCCTCGTACCTCACGGGGTTCAAAATTCAAACCCCACGGGGTCCGAAACTCGAACCCCACGGGTTTCGAATTTCGTACCCCGGAGAGGGGTCGAGTTCCTGGGCTTTGACACATCGGGATTCAAGATTTTCTATAGGGATATGTCATGGGATGCGACATAACCAAAGCTTGCCCCGACAAGCTCCCGGCCATGTTGATCACCTAAAAATAGCTGATCACCTATTTTTGGTTGATCACTCCATGGTGCAAACCCCATTTTTTTTATCCCTTTTCCCGGTCCTTTTTATCCCTTCTTACTTTTCACCTACTCCCACATACCCTCATCTAGCCTCTCCACTATAAATACCCCCTCACTTTCCACTTCAAAGAGTTTGGTCTAAGCTCTATCTCTCTCTCTCTCTCTCTCACTCAAGCTCTGATGGCTTCCATCTTCTTCTCCAAGGCCTCCTTCATCATACAAGGGAGAAGATGAATGTGCTTATACTTAAGTATACTCATGAGGGTTTAGCCATGCTTTTGCACATTACACCACCTTCGGATATTTCCGGACCTCTCGGACATTATTGACCAAGTCAACATCTCTCCCACTCAATGAAGAAAAAGAAGGCCTCGACTCCGCCTCCTCTGGACACCGAGCCTTGACTCCGCCTCACTCGGACACCGAGCCTCGACTCCGCCTCATTCGGCCTTGACTCTGTTTCACTCGGCCTCGAATCCGCCTCACTCGGCATCGACTCCGCCTACCTTAGCTATGCAAAAATATCGACAACTCCTTGACGACTCTCGCTCACCAAGGAAGACCGATAACAAAGACTAAGAGGATGTTGCTAATCATTGTAGCTTCTTGTAATAGTCTTGTTGTACTTTGTTGTGATGGAATAAAATCAGTACAGCCTTCAAAGTGGATGTAGTCCCCGACGGGCCGAATCACTATAAATAAATGTGTCCTTTGCTTCTCCGTACGTTATTACTGCATCTCTTATGCTTCTCTCTCGGGACATAAAAATTTCAAATTTTTAGGACTTTCTGGTGTTAACGACAATTTTAGGCGTCAACATATATAAGCAATAAATTTATCATATGCAACTTTCAAAAATATATTTCTAACGTCAAAAAACTCTGCATTAAAATGACTGTAACTTTTTTATAAAACCCTTCTCAATTTATTCATATTATTCACTTTTAAGGAAATATATTTTAACTAATTACATAATATGTAAAAGAAACACATTAATGTTTTACAAGCAAAAAAAACATAGTAGATCAATCATGGCAACCTCATTTTTCACTGCCACTGGCGATTTGATTTTTCTTTCTTCGTTCTACAGCCTCCTACCTCTCTGTCGCTTCTCTTCTTCTGAACGCCTCCTTCTATCGCTTCGTTTGTCCTGGCCTATGAAGAAGAAAAAGCGCTCTAAGATTTCAGCGTTGTCTTCAGATCTGGTTTTTTTGTGAGGGCTCCCTGACTCGCTCTAGACATCGCTACTCTGCTTATCAAGAATCGTTAACAGTGCCTCCGCTGTCCTCGAAGTCTGTAACCCCTCGAGTTGACTCTGCCCTATCAGACCAGGTTGAGCTTGCTACTAAATTGCCTGCATCTTCCCCGGTTTGTACCGCTGCTTCAGGTAAACAATGTCTGTCTCCCCTCCTTGCTGAGTCAAATGCTACAAAACGTTGGACTAATTTAAATGTTGAGTTAGGTGAAAGCAATTCGGCTAAACCTGCTGGTAACATAGTTGGGTTAGGTGATGACCGTGATAATGAACACTTAGTTGAAGTTGGGATAAATGGTAAAATGTCGGAGAAGATGTGTCATGTTACCGGTAATATTGATGATAACGATGTACGTGGTGGAATTGTGTATACTGTGAATGCAAGGACTGCTGAATATGTTAAGGGTAGTGCCTGCTTTGGTTTTATAGGCGTTTGTACCAGTGGCAATGTTACTGGTCCTCTAAAACCTATCGTGCCTTTTTCTGTACCTCGCTCTAATGCTAATGTGAATACTGCTCCCCTCAAGCCATTTGGTAGTAATGTGTCTGTTGATGGAAAATGGGTTTCTCTATATGAAAATTCACCTCGAAACGTTGGTCTTTATGAACCCTGTTTAGATGAGCATACGATGATTGGTGGTATTAGTGAACTTCCTTTTGAAGTACTCCTCGTCCGGGTTGATGTTTGGTCTGACACTTTGGTAGGTCTTTTCCTGGACACTCCTCTGTATTTGGTTGTTAAGGAACATTGCGGTAAAGTGTGGCAACTGCGTTGTGGTCTCCAGATTCCCTTAGGCAAATCTATGTTTTTCATGAAATTTTCACTTTTTGGGGGCCGTCTGCAGTTCTCAGCACAGAGCCTACTATTATCAGGGGAAACCCTTTTATTATTACTCCTTGGAGACTGAAAGTTGACAGAGCTAGAAAGCAAGTGCTCACAATTTCGGTTTGGACATATTGCTCCCATACACACTCTGTATTGCAATCAATGACTGGTTTGAATTGGTTGTCCAATGCTATTGCTAGGCTTAGGTGTTTTGATGCAAACACTGAAGCCAGAGATAAATTGTTCTATTTCTAAGCTCTAATCGATATTTCCCCGGCCATACACAGTAGCTAGAGACAAGTTGTTGACTGTATGGTAGAGTTTCGAGTTTGTTATGGGTGGATGCCTGATATTTATTCCTAGCGTCGCTTCTTTAGACATTTACAAGCCGGCTATTCTTGGAAACCTACAGCCTCAGCCCTTGTTCCCGTTCCTCTTTCTGAGCGGGAGCCTCTTCCTCAGCCTCCTTTTGTTAAACGGGTCCCGAAGATACGCTCATCTATTACTAGTTCTCCGCCTATTATTCAGCCAATTGTATCGAAGATATCTGTTCCTATCATTGATGAGTCTCTGGCCTTTGAGGATGATCCTTTTGATGTGGATTCAAATTGTAATGATATTTATTGGTACGGGAATGACCACTTTTGGGTCCTTGAGTTCTGTGGAACCAGATATGATCCAACCAATGCTATGTTCTATAAGTATATTTTGACGATGATAATGATTATAGAAGACTCACATACCAGGTTGTGAGTGATGATTTTGAGCTTATCCAATCGGGTGAGCTGGGTGAGATGAATAGTTCACTCTTCCAAGACAACCCATGGGATCAAGACAACGAATTTCGCTTCCTTGATTCCTGTTTTGTTCTTAACTTTGCTGTTCTCTTTACCGAGTATATCAATGTTATTGGATTAAGTGATGGTTCCTGATTTCTCTCTTTTGTTGGGGATTAATTGTGACCACTATCGCAGTGTGGTACTCTGCTACACTCCGGTTCTTAAGTGCATTGTCACTATAACCGACATTTCTGTGTCCTGGCACATCAAACCAGTGTTTTATTAGTTAGGTATTTTGTCTGACTAATGTACTTATTGTATATTCATTATTTGTTTTAATGAAAATTGTTGTCACCACTATAAAACCAGTTAGCCTTGCCAAAAAAACGTATATAAAAGAAATAAGTTAAATAGTATTTCTTAATTCATTTAAAATAAATATAATATGTCAATTTCAATAAAAATCTTGCTAATAGTAATAAGAATAATAAAATTATTGTTTTATTTAAGGGTCCGTTTGGATGAGCCCAAATAAGCTACTTTTCAGCTTTTAAAAAGCTAAAGCATAAAAGCCCATATGGTTGCATAACTTATTTGGGCTTTCATAATTAACTTTTTTGCTTATTTCGAAAGTCAATTTTTTTTGCTTCCGGCTTATCTGCAAAACAACTTTTAGGCCGCGTAACTTCCAATTAGGGTTCGGGGCGATTTTGCTTTTCCATCGCTACTTCATCTTCTCTTTGAGATTCATCGCAAGGGTAATATTTTTCTTCTCTTATTTGTCTTCATTTTATCCGATCTGTTCTCATCTCTATTGATCACAAACTTATTCAATATTTTTGAGGTATTTTTGTTTTTGTTTGCTTGTAACGCTAGAAACTGTAATCCATTTGAGTTTAAACCCTAATCTATGTTAACAATGTCGCTCTTGGTTGTTCTATTTTGCAATTTGTATATATTTATTACTATCCATAATAAATTTGCAGTCAATGAAAAATTAATTGAGCATTGTAATAGAATACCCTTATTCATGTGATAAAACATGTCACCATCTTGTTTTTAGAAAAAGATGAACCATTCATTTCTTATGAAGAACTCAAAAGGAACATACATTTACAGCAATTCTGATTTATTGAAGCAATGCCAGGAGGGATGTTATAGTGTCATTTCTAATATGCTACATAATTTAATTTCTGTTATAATTTAACTCAAAAAGTTAAATTAGAACTTACTCTTTATTTTCTTACTTTTTTGGGATTTGATTTTAATAAGCTTTTCCTTTTTTATCTAGGCCTTTTGTTTTGGGTCATCACTCCTATGATTTCCAACAATTTGAAAAAAAAGAGGATATCAAAATGTTGTACAGTGTAAGACCATATATTTGATGCATACGAAAAAATAGATGGTCTGTTGATTCCTCTACACTGGTACACACGTTGCAGAGATTTTGAACATAATTGTTTCATAGTGATACCCTGTCCAAAGTATTTAGCTTGTTTAAAAGTGTAAAATAAGTGCTAGTAGACATTTTAGGTGCACAAATGTGATTTCATATATGATGATACCAAAGTATTTGGCTTGTTTAAAAGGATACTAAAAGTGCAAACGAATGCAAATTTAGACACTACTATGCCCCTGATTAAATAAAAATGCATAACCAAACAGAGATGTTATATGTTCTTATTAAATAAAAATGCATAGTTTTGTTTACATGATCTTCTTCGCCATGATTTCATCACTATGACCCAGTAATGCATCTTGGGTTTGTACTAGTTATATTATTCCAGTAGTGAATATGGCTAGACTAACTCCTATGTAGGTAGAATTGCATGATGCATCCAGGAGATCATATAGAAAAATTTCATTAGAATGTCCTGAACCTATCAAAAAGACATAATCTTACACCAAACACTGTCCTCCATTTTGAAGTCAAATTAGCATATATGGAACAATAGTGAATTTGCTACTTCTTGAGGTTGTTGTGGCGCAGATGTAATTCATTCATTTAGTAATGAAAATTAAAAGCCCTTGAACTAATGAGAGGAAAATGTGGTTCATATTGATGTTAGCTTTTAAATTTCAACTTTAAATATTGATATAGAGAATAACTGGTGCTACTGTGAAAAATAAAATAAAAAGGTGATAGTTTTCCGATTCATATTGATGGTGCAACGAAAACTAGCAATACATTAACATTTTCCTATTCATCTAACGTGGAAAATGCAAGACGAGAAATATTTCAGTACTATTGGACTTTGTAAAGGAACAAGATATAAGGAACCAAAATATTTACCTTTGGCTGTGTTTTAGATGCAACAGGAGAGCAATGGATATTTGAAGTTATCACTTCATTTTTTCCCCTTTCTTCCTATTATTTTTTCAAATCTGTCTTTTCTACAGTCCATTTCGAATATCACTTGGTAACAAT
Organism: Allium sativum; assembly: GCA_030737875.1. Lineage (NCBI taxonomy): Eukaryota > Viridiplantae > Streptophyta > Magnoliopsida > Asparagales > Amaryllidaceae > Allium > Allium sativum. The sequence continues at coordinate 351,265,054 of CM060919.1, read as the reverse complement.
TAGTGAAATAACTTTTGTTTCATATATTTGAACCATCCTATACATGTATGAATAACTCAAAGAACTATGTTGTTTGTTACCTCAAATCTATTGATTGCTTGACCTTTCTTGTTTTTTAGTCTCAGTTAGAACAATTTTAAGCTCTACTACGATAACTTATACCGGGTAAACTAGCAAAATCCAATAATGCATACTCAGATTATCTTTGTGTTGTCAACAATTGTCCAAGTTTGAATTCTAATGTGGTTAGTATAATTGCAAAGACCGTGCACTCCAACCGTATCCATATACTAACCACTAAGAGGTGTATAAGAAAAAAGCCTAAAAATCTATGCGTTCTTAAGTAATTTGTGCATTTATATACATGTGAAGTTTCCAAGCAAAACCTAACAATATTCATGCATTTTGGAGTGTTTTATTGAAAGAATTCAAATCCAAAGAGAAGAGAGAGATATAAAACCAAGAAGGAATTGAAGACTACATTTTATTAATTTGTGTTGTTCCATTACAAGAGAGATCCTCCTCCCTTTATACAAGTTTTTACAATCAAATATAAGGAAACCATTAAAGGCGGAATTTATGATATCCCATAAAATATATTCTAATAGGTTTCCTGTTTTATCTCCATAATTGGTTTCCTGTTTTATCTTCATGATAGGTTTCCTGTTATATCTCCACAGCATATCCTTCATAGCATATTCTTCAGTTCATAATAGGTTTCCTGTTATATCCTGTAGCATATTCTCTAACATCCCCCCTCAAACTCACGATACTGAAAATCGTGAGTTTGCCAAATAGAAGCTCCAAACCGAAGAGTGGCCCAAATAGAAGCTCCAAACTCCAAGCACCGGTCATTCAACTCAAAGCCTTCAACTGGTTTTTAAAGTGGACCACACTCAATATTAATGGTTTTTAAAGTGGACCACACTCAATAATGGTTTTTAAAGTGGACCACACTCAATATTAATGGTTTTTAAAGTGGACCACACTTAATTATGGTTTTTAAAGTGGACCACACTCAATATTAATGGTTTTTAAAGTGGACCATACTCAATTATGGTTTTTAAAGTGGACCACACTCAATATTAATGGTTTTTAAAGTGGACCACACTCAATTATGGTTTTTAAAGTGGACCACACTCACTATTAATGGTTTTTAAAGTGGACCACACTCAATATTAATGGTTTTTAAAGTGGACCACACTCAATTATGGTTTTTAAAGTGGACCACACTCATTTATGGTTTTTGGTTTTGGTTTTGGATTTTGATTTTTGGTTTTGGTTTTGGGTTTTGATTTTTGGTTTTGGTTTTGGTTTGGTTTTGGTTTTTAGGTTTTGGGTTTTGGTTTTGTTTTTGGTTTTGGTTTTGGGTTTTGATTTTTGGTTTTGGTTTTGGGTTTTGATTTTGGGGATGCTTGCTGTAGGTGGGGTTGCGTGATGGTTGGTAGGTTTGGAAGTGGCTTAGGGTCTGAACTGGACGGCGTGGAGTTTGTTGAGGGGAGTGATTTCGTGGATGGGGGTTGTTTCAAATTGGGTTTGGTTGATTTGGGTTTTCAGTTGAATTGGTATGATTTTGTGGGTGAAAAGTGATGGTGATAATGTCGAACTGGGTGTGGTAGTGGATGCGGTATGAAGATGGGTTGGGAGAAGATCCGAGGACGGTGACTGGACGTTGGTTGAGATTGTTGATGCCGATGGTTTTTATAAAAGGGACAAAGCGATTTTTTTTTTTTTTAAATATATATGTACATATCTCTCTCCTTCCTTTAGCTTTGCTCTGATACCATGAAAGAATTCAAATCCAAAGAGAAGAGAGAGATATAAAACCAAGAAGGAATTGAAGACTACATTTTATTAATTTGTGTTGTTCCATTACAAGAGAGATCCTCCTCCCTTTATACAAGTTTTTACAATCAAATATAAGGAAACCATTAAAGGCGGAATTTATGATATCCCATAAAATATATTCTAATAGGTTTCCTGTTTTATCTCCATAATTGGTTTCCTGTTTTATCTTCATGATAGGTTTCCTGTTATATCTCCACAGCATATCCTTCATAGCATATTCTTCAGTTCATAATAGGTTTCCTGTTATATCCTGTAGCATATTCTCTAACATTTATGCATCTTATTTTTTATATTCCTACTATTTCCTTTTGCTCTTTGCTCTTGCCTCTTTAAATCTCATTTTCTCTTACTATTTCGGAATTTATTTATCCGCCTACCGATAACTTCAACAAGCAGAAAACTATGGAGTATATTTAGAAGATTGTTTCGTCTCAGCGATAGATTTGGTGTTTACTAATTTTGGGTAAAAGTTTTGTATTCTTTCTTGCTTTCAGTTTTGAGAAAAATTACTTAATTCATTTTTTTTATCTACTAGCTTTACTGATTTGAATGTATAATTCAATTCTTCTATGTTATTTGGGTGTCCCCTGTGTTGGGTTATGTTTGTATAAGTAACAAAACAATCCTTTTTTTATTAACAGAAATGAAAATGCAGGTTGAATTAGTACATAAGCCCATAGCCTCGCTATTTTTTCCTCTATGGCACCATTTATTGTATAATGAAACAAAAAATTGTATAATCAATTTTAAGCTCTAATGCAATAATGAAACTAGTAAACTTGAAATATATTTCAAAGGTATACGACCTTTGTAAAGACCCGTAGACATATTTTGTTGTTTGGCCAATATTTAAATCTTAGATCTCAATCTGGTGTTTAGTGATGATATTTATATTGATATCTTATATCGAAAGCAATTGTCTGAAATGTTCGGGAGTACATCTTGTATTATTTTATCCATCTTGAACTATATTGGTATGATTGCAAAGTATATGATCAGAACATTACAAAACATCGATAAATTCTTAATGTAATTGATTATCACTTGAAATTTCTTGTGAAATGCATACTAAACATGTATTTATGCATAATCTCAGCTAAGATTTGGCAAAATCAAAGGTTTCAAATCATCGGTCCGGTCTTGTTTCAAGATTTTCGCTTCTGATATCTCATACCGAGTACGATCTTGGATAAGATGTGTGCATATCGGGTGTTCATCTTGGTTTGAAATCTTGAATTTTAAACATCACCTTAGGAATATATTGGCATAACTTATGAGTCTATAATGGACATCTTCCAGATTGATAAGGACCTATCTATGAGATAAAGTGGAATAAGGACAAGTAATCCAATAACGTCAAAGCTGTTGTTTTGTCATTCTATAATTGCATTTAAATTATGCATATCTATTATTGCTCTTTGATTTTTCTATTGAGATTTTTCAACTAATTTGAGTTTTTCACCCAGTTTAAAACTGACATTTTAACTCAGTTTCACTTCTGCACATAGCAGTGTTCTAAACTCGACAACCCATTTTTTAACTCACCAAAATGAGTTTTAAACTCAATCTAAAACTTAAAATTGATTATTAAGCTCAGTTAAAAAAAAGGGAGTTTTATATTTAGATTAAAATCCAATTATTAATTCTCTAGATTGCTTCATTTAGTAGTGGGTTAGATTTTATAATTGAGTTTTGGAACGAGCTCGGCTGAGTTTGAAATGCATCATAATTGAGTTTAAAAATGCATCGAAACTGAGTTTAACAGGTTCATAACTGAGTTTAAAATATAATTAAAAAGAAAACATCATTTCTTAATTTGAATATGTAACTTGTTATTTTTGTTATTTTTATATTTATTTCCATCCAATATGTAAAAGAAAATGGAATAAAACAGTACTGCAAACTATATGATTTGTTAACATGTGAACTACAAACTATATAGGACAACAAGTAAGAGCAATTGAAGTAAGTATATGGTGAATGATAGTGTTAATTTTATTGGAGGGTAAGAAGGTGGGTTAACATGTAGCATAACCAATTTCAGTGTATTCAATTATAACCTTATTCCTTGGCTTAATTTTACAATTATTTTGAAAATGATGTCATCGTATAGTCTTCGCAAACAACGTAATATTGTCATAGCTGCATGTGTAATTCACATAGAAAGCATCTTTGGATGATTAGATTTTTTAAGAATTTCAAAATGATGATTTATTTCTTTCCAGAGAAAACAATCTTAAATCTAATCAAAGTTCGGTTGGTGCAGATTCAACTCAAGGAGAAAGCCAAGATTTCAACAACAAAAGGGAACAAATTCGACGAAACATGACCACTTTTTATCATTTGCCATATTAGGTTTCATATGTTTTTTAGAAGTTTTTAATGTTTCAATTGTAATGCTTGAAATTTGTGTAAAAGATCAACTTTTATCTATTGTGTGGTTTGTTGTTTGATTTTGTAAGTTAAAATGGACTTAACTGCTTGGATTATGTGCGAAAAGCATGCAAGTATTTATGTTATGTTTTAATTTAGTATTTTTTTATTTGGAAATATGAATTGTTTTGTGATTTTTTTTTGTTAACTGGCTGTAACATATAATTTTAAAAATCTGAATTGTCTTACATTTTATGTCAATATTGTAGTGCAAAAGTCAAATAGCTAAAAAATATTAGTCCATGCTGACTTTTCAACTTTTTGACTTATAAGTCGTTATCGTGCCAAATGAACTTTTTGGCTTTTTAACTTTTTAGAATTAAAAGCACTTATAAAAAAAAAGCATAAGCACTTTTGCTTTGGGTTGCCAAATGGGCCCTAAAGAAATAACTAAGTTAATATTAATTAAAAAATGGCGTCCACTCAGATCCACTTTTCCTTACGTCGACCCAATGTACGTACGGTCTCTCCCCTTTGCATCCCTTAAATTCATTTCTTTATGAATTATACAGTGGTTCGCCTGGTTCGCCACTTGCTGCTTCGCATCCATCTTCCATACCTACCCCCACCGCCCCTGTCCTCTATGCTTACGAGGCTACTAGAGTTTAGTCTGTAGTGTGCGTACCTGACACTACTGTTGGCTCGGGCTCTTCCGACATTTCCTGTGACAGTTTGGGAATTGAGTCTAGCAAAGTTGTTAATGGGTTGGGTAGTGCTAGTTTACAAGCTTGTGAGAATGTTGTTAGCGCGAGTGAGACTGAGGTTATTGATTTGAAGACTAAGGGTGTTGTTGGCCTAGATGCCTACCTTTCGTCGCAGTGCACACCATCTGTTTGTGTAAATGCTCCTTCCAGTTCTGCTGCTCCGGCCAAGTTGAATTGGTCCTCGCTGTTTACCTTGCTCCACAATGTTGTTGGTGCCTGTTATCTTGTTGAGTTGGAAATTCCTGTAACTGAGTTTTGTTCTATCCCATATGTTGAAATTCAAAATGAAGCTGCAGTTTTTTTTGGAAAGAGCAACCAGTTGGTTTCTTCTTCGATTTTAAACCTCCTACAGTCAACATGCACAATGCGTGCCGTAACTCATGGCATATCCACGTTGCCTTGAGCTTATCCTTCGTAGATGGTTTATACTACCTAAAATTTTCGTCTTTTGAAGAACGATTGCATGTGTGTACCGTCCATTATTAATGGTAGGCCTTTCATTGTTACAACTTGGAGTGCGTCTATTGATAGCTCCGTGAACAGGTGTTATCGATCCCTGTTTGGTCCTGGTTTACCCGCATGCCCTCTGTTTTATAACCTCTCCTTGGACCGAACTGGCTCGGTTGTCATATTGACAAGCTCAAATGTTTTGATGCAAATACTGTAGCAAGAAAGAATCTTGTTTTCGTGCAAGCTCTAATAAAAATTACCCCAGAGCATTTACCTTTTCAGATTAAAGTTCGCATTAGCAAGCGGGATGATGTCGACGTAATGTATAGATGGAAAACTGATATTTATATTACTTGTAGGTCTTTTGGACAGGCTCAAATTCCTGTCAGGTTGAAGATAATGATCCTCTGCCCATTAAAACCCCGCTTCCTAGGCCTCCTGTCAGGACTTGGGCTCTAAAAGCTAGGAAGGCAGTTCATATCAATAAAGTTTATTCGGAAAATTTTAAGGCTTCTGTTGCAGTTCCTCCTGATGACGTTGAGGTTAAGTTGGATTCTGGCATAGTTTGGGTAGATGATGAGAAAGTTTGAGTGCATATACCCTCGAGAATGCGGCATGATACTGAGAGATATTTCTATATCTTTGTGGGGGATGCGGGGAGTCTCATCATCTTTTCTACCAGCCTGTCGAGAACGAATTGAAGTTATGGGATGATGTTGAAATTGGTTAGGATAATTTGGTTCTTATGGGATAGGAAATTTATCTGCTCTAAAAATTCTTCATTTTAGGAGGACAAGTCCATGTCAATTTTTGTCACCTTTTACAGTGGACCTATGTGAGGATGGTTCTAACGAGTAGGGCATGCAATCTTCCTTGTTTTGTTATTGTTTTATTTTGTTTTTCGTTTGGACACTTCAGACCAGTTTTAGTTATTATATGCATATAACACTTGTTCTTTTATTTATAAAAGTGGTACGGCCAATATACTACGGCTTGCAGTGCCAAAAAAGTATTAGTTACATAACACATACTATATATTAACAACGATAACAACAACAATGATAAGTTGTATTATATTTGTTTTTTGTATTCATCGTATATTATATGGTATAGTTTCAATTTTAACATTAAAATTTTAAAAATTAAATTTTATAATATTATCTATTCAACACACGGGTTACACACAAGTTTACTATAAAAGGGTGAATTGCAGGCTTCAAATATTTAATGAAGATTCAAATTTCATAATAACCAGTTTTATGGAGAGTTTGGCACCGCTTTTAAGATTTGCTACTAATTAGAGCAACTCCAACAAGGTTAAGGATCCTAATCTTACGATCCGTAACATTCAAGGAAATATCCTTGGTGTTTCCTAACAGTCGCGCGCCGATTTAATCGGCGTGCCTGTATTAAGTCAGCGCGCGCCGATTTTATCGGCTCGCGAGCCAATAAAATCGGCGCGTGCTCCTACCGTGCCTATATATACAGCGCGGCAAGCCTTAGCTCCCCCACATTTTCGAAATTTCATCATTTTAATTTTTTTATTGTTCGGGACGTCGGGACGCCGCCACGCGTAACGAAGATGGGGAGACGTACTGTTCGACCTCAGCTGGACGACGCAGCTGGTCCAGCGCACCCTCCTCCACCAGCGGAGACGACGATTCAGGACTTACAGATCCTTCATGTGTTGCCAAAGGGATTCACTCACCGTTCGTTCACCGTGCTGGACACCATTCCGATATAAATTTTAATTTTAACATTTATATTTATTGAACTGTTAAATAGTTTACTAAATTACGTAGGTATGACCTGTTGGTTTTATAGTTATAGATGAGTACATGTACGTTATAATTTTAAATAGTATAAATTGTTGATTTTATACTTATTGAACTGTTATAATTTTAATAGACACAGTACATCTATGTTTGCGGGAGTTGGTCGAAGTTTAGTACACAGACCCTTGGCATATTACCATTACATATTCGAGAGAGGCTACTGGCTAGTCCGTTCAAACTATTTTTATAGATTATACCTCCCAAACCCTTTGATTGACCATTGTTAGAGGGCTTATTAGAGAGATGCTGGCCTATGACACACGCTTTTCATTTCCTCGATTTTGAGCTAGGTATTACCCCAACCGATTTTTACATGCTTACAGGGATTGGGATTGGCGTCCCTGAGAGAGTCTCTTGCCCATATTATCCCTCGTTTGAGTCATCGGAGTCTTACCTTCAGTATTTGCCAGATTTGTCCGCGGCTCATATATCCAATGGTGTCATTTCCGTTGCATATTTACTTGATTACATTACAGCACATCTCGATGACATGGATTTCTAAGACATAGTATATCGGGCTACCATTTTATATCTCCTTGGTTCGACATTCTTTTTGAACCAAAGGAGTACGATTAGATTGGGCTACCTAGCAGCACTAGCCAATTTAGAGCAGTTGCATATGATTGATTGGGGCTCTACCATATTGGGTTATCTATACTCCGCTCTTGACTCTTACGTTTTTGGATCGGTTCATCAGATGTTTGGATTTTGGTACATGTTGCCGTGTTGGTACTAGGAGTACACGGCCAACATGCATCCACGCATAGAGCCCACCGCCAGTCATACTGTCGAGTCCTTTTTCCCACGCATGCGTAGATGGGAGGGTAGTCACATTGTCCAGCGTGTTCCTACTGGTATGAGACATGACTTGATAGAGGCCCATACTTACGTATATTTGAGGGATAGCGGTAACATATTATGAGCACCTTGGATTTCTTATTGGATGTTACTTACAGCAGGTGGCCTGCTACCTGATGCCCACCCATTAGCCATTGCATTTCGTTTATCGTTGCGTCGTGTCCTCTTACTCCCATCGGCCCACCTTTCTATTTGGTACTTGGGAGATCGCTGTTATTACCAGGATACCGGTCAGTTGCGCATACCTGGAGATCCACTTCATCTCGATGATATGTTCAGGGCATCGTTCTATAGGGAGTCGGTACATACAAGGTCTAAGACAGACAGGACGGGTTGATTCGTAGGATTTTCTATTACCCGAAGAATATTTTGACACTTATTGGCATCAAGTAGCTCCTTAGCGGTACCTGTTACCAGACTATATGCGGAGTGTGAACTTCGATCACATTGGTCCCTGAGTGGCTACCGATAGAGTTCATTCTGCACCGTTTACTTTTGTCCCGACCCCTTCACAGTACTTCGACCAGCCTATGGATTTTGCTCTGGCCGACACATTTCAGGCATATGATCTTAGCGGTACACAGCTATCCCTGCCTATTGTCTACCCAACTACTCACATGGTACATGGCATCCCTACTGCTGGACTATATCCGGCACATGAGGTAATATTCATGCTTGTGAATTTATTACCTTGTACGTTCTAAGTTGTTGAAACTGATTTTATATGTTCCATATTTGTAGTTTGCACCCCGGTTAGACCATTATAGGCTACATATTGCCGCTATTCAGGAGATGACCCTGCTACATTCTCGATCATTATATCAGGAGCACCAGGCGATAGTTCAGGGTTTGCAAACCCAAATCGACGACTTATAGGCCAGACTAGCGGCAGCAAGGGTAGTGATACTAGAGCATCAGGTACCGTTGGAGGATCATGTACTGGTGGAGGTTCAGGTGGTGCTAGAGGACCGGGATGGGGTGGAGGATTAGGTGGTGATGGAGGATTAGGTGGTGTTGGTGGACCGGGAGGGGTGGAGGATTAGGTGGTGATGGAGGATTAGGTATTGACGATGATGATATTCCTTATTACAGCGGTGACGATAGCGGGGATGACATGGAGGAGGATGGTGAGGAGTTTGAGCACGATGATGACGATGATGCTGCGGACTTAGGATGACTTTCGTGAGGATCCTGATGATGATATTTTGTTTTTGGTTATGTATATATGTGTATGGCTTGATGTAACGGACTTTATGTTATTTTTTCATGTTTGGTCGTTTTCATATGTCATGTTGATGCATGTTGTACTATACTTTTTTATCTACAGTTTATGTTTATTAATGTCGACAACTATATTTTATGATGTTCTGTGTACTGGACCCTTTATTATCTATATTTTATAATGTTCTGTGTAATGTTAAATGATGTTTGAAACGTTTAATTATAAAACGATGTTTGAAATGTTTAATTTATAATTTAATTATAAAACGAAGTGCAGCGGTAAGGTAGTTCGTAATATAACTTTATAAACTTTAATTAGTTGTACAGGATCCAATTTAAGTCGGATTTCTTCGAAATAAGAAACATTCGAATCTAGTTGATAATATTTTTCTAATGGAAGAGAAAAATCAAGTTTTCATGTTGTAGATTTTGTTTTATGCCCAAACCAAATTTTCAAATAGTCGCTATAGTTTATAAACTATAATGTTTATTTATATAAAATAAAGGATTTTTATTTTATGTAATGTCGTTTTGGTTTGGAACACTTGGTAGACTCATTGTCTATATTTCCTGGACGACCAAGCACACTGCGAACTGGACCAACACAGGTACCGGTAAAGGAGCACTCTGTCCAATAAAGGAGCACTGGCTACATTACGTGGATGAACCTACATGTTAAATTCCTTGTCTACGTTACGTGGATGACTCTACTTGTCAAATTCCTTGGCTATATTACGTGGACGACCCTACTTGTTAAATTCTTTGGCTACATTACGTGGATGACCCTACTTGTTAAGTTCCTTGGCTACATCATGTGGACGACGCTACTTGTTAAATTCCTTGGCTACATTACATGGATGACCCTTCACACTACCAACTGGACAAACATAGGTACCGATAAAGGAGCACTCTGTCCAATAAAGGAGCACTCTGTCCAATAAAGGAGCACTTTGTCCAATAAAGGAGTACTATGTCCAATAAAGGAGCACTTTGTCCAATAAAGGAGCACTTGTACAAATAAAGGAGCACCTTGTCCAATGAAGGAGCACTCTGTCCAATAAAAGAGCACTCTGTCCAATAAAGGAGCACTCGTACCAATAAAGGAGCACCCTATCCCATAAAGGAGCACTCTGTCCAATAAAGGAGCACACTCCACCCATTAAAGCTACCCACTTACCAAGACCTCATACCTTATATACAACAACAACATTGCAACCATATATCATATCCAAATATATTTATAAACAAAAATGGATTCCTATTTTATGAAATGCATGATGGCTTTTAATAGCGATTCAGAGGAAGAGGAAATCCTTCAAGAGGAAGCATAAGAAATACAAGAAATACGGGACTTATACTATGAAGCCTATGGTTCATCATCCACAACTCGAGGGGGATCGGTTCTTGAAGGGAAGTTTATACACCGAAATCATGCTAAATACCATAAATGTCTAATGCAAGATTACTTCAATGACAACTGCACTTACAGGCCCGGTTTTTTCCGTAGAAGATACAGGATGAGGAGAAATCTATTTCTTCGGATATTGGCGAGTATTCAAGGTAACAATTATTACTTTAAGTACAAACAAAATGCATCAAAGACATAGGGTTATCCAGTGAACAGAAAATGATGGCCGCTATGAGAATGTTAGCTTATGGAACTTCTGCTGATGCTTTAGATGATGCATACCGAATAACAGAGAGCACAGCACTTGAAACGCTTGAAACTTTCTGTCTAGCTGTGGTGGACATCTACGGAGAAGAATACTTAAGGTCTCCGAATGAAGCAGATGTAGTGCGAATCAAAGAGATGCATGAAAGCAGGGGATGGTCGGGAATGTTAGGAAGTTTGGACTTTATGCATTGGGAATGGAAGAACTGCCTTAAAGAATTACAAGGTGTGTACAATGGCAAGGAAAGACGACCAACTATCATTTTGGAAGTTGTAGCACCGTACGATTTGTGGATATGGCATGCTTTCTTCAGACTTCGCGATTCGAATAATGACTTAAATGTTATAGAAAGGTCCTATTTGTTCAATGATCTTGCTTAAGGCCAGGTACCTCCTTTACCATTTACCCTAGGCCAAAATACTTATGACCAAGGCTATTACCTAGGTGATGGCATTTACCTGAAATGGAGCACCATTGTTAAAACATGTCCAAATCCATTGACTCCTAAGCAAATCAAATTCGCGGCGATGCAGGAGGGACAAAGAAAAGATGTAGAACGAGCATTTGATGTTTTACAATATAGATTTGCGATGATAAGTAATCCATGTCAGCTGTGGTCTATGAAAAAGATGTCTACAATCATGTTTGCCTGCATTGTTCAACACAACATCATTATAGAAGATGAAATAGATATGGATTAAGGGCAACGTCACTACGAATATGAAGGTGCTTTGCAAGCACCCAAGTATTCCGACAAAACATGCCACTAATAGAAGATGACTTCAATATTCATTTGAACCGTCAGGTTAAGTTTATAGATGCACAACTCCATAATTGGCTGCAGAAAGATCTTATGGATCATTTATGGAACCACTATGGCGATACCTAGTTATGAAGCTTGCTTGTCTGAACTCGTGTTTTATTTTATGATTGTCTGTACTTATGGATCGCTTACGCAGTAATGATGTTATAGTTTTTTATTTTACTAATTGCATTCAATTGTATTTGTATGGGTTATTATCCAGCTATTATTATGTTCTGAAGCTAAATTAGTTTATTTTGGTCTTCCTAAACGTAACTATTTTCTACGAAAATAATAATGATTTTATTTCATCATATTAAAATATAAGCTAGGATAGGTAAACAAAAATTTAAAATAATGAAGCACGCATCGAATTTATTGGCTCGTCATGTAACGAGCCGATTTTATCGGCGCGGGTTGAAAAAATCGACTCGCTACGTGACGAGCCGATAAAGTCGGCGCGCGAGACCAATTCAGAATTCTGAATTGATCATATAACATTTGCCTTAATATTACACCAAGTAATATCTGTTGGGGAACAAAAATGCTAAATGTTCACAATTTAGACCATGAATTGCATGCTGTTGGAGTTGCTCTTAGAAGGCTACTTTGATGGAAATGTATTTGAATTATGACATATGAAGTATCTATATAGGTTAGAATCACATAGATCTACTATTTTAATCATTTTTGCTTCCATTTTAGTAATTAGGCCATTCTTATCAGATTATTACGGTTAGTCTACGACGTATATGTCCTCATGATTTTATTGTTTTAGAGTTAACAAATGCTTTAACTTTATTTCAGTTATAAGCAATCTGAATGCTTAATGGAGTGAGTTTTGAATAATATTGCATTTTATACGTAAACAATGTAGACCTTTTCGATTTGATCGTTTACGGTGTTATTCTATGGAACCATTCTATCCTTTAACATCCATACATGCATTGATTAGCCAAGTTAAACCAAGGAAATACATTTACCAGTACACATAAAAACCAAAGATATAACTGCCATTTTTTCCTCATACATTAATGGTTTACATAATCAAAGCTACTACCATCGTTTGAGATCCCGAGCGATACTCTGAGATTACATCCATCCAGTTCCAGTTTTGACCAAAACTGAAATAGAATCACAACTAAAATCTAGTTCAGACAATAAGACATGAAAAAATGTTTAGAAAATAATAAATGCAATAGTATTATTTTATTGTGTAAAATAGACATGCCATAAAATGGGTATCTAAAGTGTTTAAAGCAAAGAGGGAAGATGAAAGAACGAGAAACTAGAGAGATGTTCTCCTACTCTAATAATGTCTTTGTTATTTATGTTTTAGTAGTAGTGCAACTTTATACTATACGTTGATCCAAAAAAGGGCTTAACATCCCTGATCATTAAACAAAACGAATAGAGTTCCTCAAGCCGGATTCAATCAAAGCATTATGGTTTGAATCTTTCGAACTCAAGATTGGTTAGGAAATCATTCCAAGTGCTTTGATTCAGTTCAAAATGGGAATTGGCATCGAGCTTATGATTGAACATAAATTTGAACCATTTTCGTAATAAGGAGAAAAGACTCATATATTACAAAAGCAAATTGCTATTGGAGGTTTCACTTGAAGGCAAAACATTTTTAATGATTTCTGCTTCACCTTCAAGTCAAAATTCCTTTTTTAAGACAAAACCGAATAAAGGTGTGACAACCTAGAATTTTGGAACCAATTTAAATTTAATTTTTAATTGATTTTAATGGTAATTAAATATTTTATATGATTTATTTTGAGAATTAGCAATTTAAAATTTATTTAAATCGAAGTTTGAACATATAAATTTAAAATTTAATTAAAACAAACTCGAAATGGCATGGTAATTTGAAATTTTGAACTTTAATTGAATATACATAATTTAATATAAGTCAGAATTTGATGAAACAAGAAACGTTAGAATCTATTTAACTATATCTTTCTAACGAACATAAGAAACTGGGATTTCACCTTTTAAATTGTAAGTTATGTTTAGATTAAAATTTCAAGTAGTCGCTATGGAATTTATATATTTTTTAATATTATATATAGCCCTTAACAATAGCCATTTTGCGAATGACCATCGCTTTAGACGAAACTAATTTTGTTGGATCCGGAATGTCAAATTATTGTCAGGTTTAAAATTTCATGTCATTTGGAATTAATATGCAAGTGTGGTAAATTTTAATGTATATCGAATTTCAATTAAAATTTAATAAGCTAGTTAAAAGGCCATTTTTCAAATGGTTTCCAAACTCGATGAAATTAATTTTCTTAGAACTGCAATTGCAAAACATAGCTAGATTTTAAATTTCATAAATTTTAGAGTCAGTATGTCGCCGTGTAAATTAAAATGTATGTTCAAACTGAATATTTAATGTTATATTAACTTATATTTTAATTTTGATAAAACTGATTGAAATAGTCAAATCAGTTTATGAAACATATTCCATTGCGTCCGGAATGAGGGTATTTAGCTAGGGGCATAATAGTTGGGAATCATTTGGAGTTCGAATGTGAAAACTCTGACGTTAAGCGAAAGGAATTAAATATTAATAAAAAAAGGTGTGTGTGTGTGTGTGTATATATATATATATATCTTAAAACGCGGTCAAAACCCTAATCACATTCGTTTTACTGTGCCGCCATCAAAATTTCAACGGCCAGAATCACCAATTCTTCCTCCCCTCTGATCTCCATCTCCGTTCGTCCATACCAAAAACTTCCTTCATCGATCTTTATCAGCTCGGTGAGATCTCCAATATAACCAACTGCGATCATTTTTAGGGTTATGATTTGGCAAGAAATCGCACTCAAACTCGTTGCGTTCACATGGGATTTCGTGGCCATAGGGAGGGCCGAGTTCATCACGACGTCGGGCGGTGGAAGCTCTGGCGTAGGGCTTTGACGTGGCGTTGTCTGATCAGGGGTCGGTGGTCTCTGGAGTGCGCGATTGGAGGAGGAGGAGGCGGTGTAATTAGGTTTGGCAAAAAGGAATGATACTATAAGAAGATGGATTATGGCTTAATCTCGATTATGCCCAAATCAAACGTAATTAATTTTATAATTAGTGATTAGGGAATTTATTTATAAATTGAATTGTAATTAAACTTTAAACGCTTATATCTTGCTCAAATTAAAACAGAATTTAATGATTTCAGAACTGTTGGAATCATGACGACGAGCTCTACATTATAGAACTGACTGGAATAGTTTTGGAGCAAGTTGAATTTTGAGCTAAATTAAACGTCTGTTTAATTTAGTTTAAAAATAAATTGTCAGTTGGAGACTAATGGAGTGGAAATCAATGTGAGAATTCTCTCACTCAATTTATTTGTACGGTTATTATATTTTATAACTGAATATATATTGATTGCCTATGATTGCAATATTTGTTTGGTGGTTGATGGTTGTTTACCATTTTAATATTATTATCATCAAACTGTGAGTATATGTGATGTTAAAAATAAACACTTATATTATAAAATATTTTGGAATGACAATTTACTTACCCGTCTCCCAAATAGGTAGATATGTTCACATGGATTGTGATGTAAACTCCACACGGGTATTGGGACAATAATTTCACATCGCCCACGTATACAAATAATAATATTTGTATGATGGTTGAAAACCCCACACGGGTCCGGGTAGGCCTATCAACGAATGAAGACGGATACAGATAGTGCTATATCTGAATCTGTACCCAATATCCGCAGATATTAATTAAAGAATATCCGTATCCACGGATATCCGAAAACATCCATATCCGGTTCAATGAATACGGATATTTTCGAATATTCAAAAATATCCGTAGCCGAATTTCAGATTGCATATCTTGTACTTTTGTTGCAAATTCATCAAAATAGCAAACACAAAAAATACCGCAAATACAACATAAAAACTAAAAAGCAAATACATCTTATATGTAGCAATATCCTTAAACAACATAAATCATAAACGCAAATACATCATACATGTCATGAATTGTAGCAAATACCAAAAATCACTAGAAAACACACATATATTTTAATATATTGCATTCATTTATTACTTTTCCATGGCAGCTTCAAAAGCTCACTGACCTGCAAATTGTAGTAGACTATCAATTAGTGAAAAAATACATTATGTTCAAAGTTTCAAAAACATTTCACGTTAACAATGAGTTGGTAAATCTCAGTATGCAACTCGGTTGCAAACTAAGTCTCAGTTTGTAACTGAGTTGCAAACAATTTGCAACTTGGTTGCAAACTAAAACCGTTTGCAACTGAGTTGCAAACGGTTTGCAACTCAGCTACAAACGGTTTGCGGATTCAGCTGCAAATGGTTTGCAACTCAGTTGAAAACTAAAACTATTAGTAACATTTAATGTGTAAAGGGGACTATTTACGAATACTGTCTATTTCGTCTTTTATTTTATTGTATTCCATAAATGTGTAATACATGTGTTGTATTGTTAACATAATTGTGTTTATTGTATTATATTATTTCATCTTTTATTGTATTTATCAATCTGATGTTTATATAATTGTGTTGTATTATTAACTTGAAGCTGTGTATTTCATCTTTTATAACAACATCAAAAAGCTACTAGGAAAAAAACTTTGCTACAACTTTATTTTATTACTACATCAGTATGTACTAACTAGTCTTATCGCCAAATACTATGAGTCATCACAAAATATTATATTATACATGGAGATATTTAACTAAACTAAGAAACACATACACCACTTTAGTTGGGTAGTCTATCTCATGCAACACCAGAAGAGCAAGCGTAAATATATCCTGTAGGATACACAATATAAAACATTATATTATTTTTATCTTGATCTGTTGTTTAGACCTTTAAGTCTCGCTAATGAGTATTTCATCTCAACTAGTTTAAGGGGCCAACCATTTTATTGGAGAATGTAAGAATTGCAAAGTTTTAACATTATAAGTTCCTATAGCCTGATGGCAGAAGAGCGTTTGATCTTTGGACCAAGCATGGTCATCTAAAACATGTTTATGCTAATTAATCTTTAGAAACTAAATTTTGTAGAGGTAACTTGATCACTGAAATTTATATATTGATCGCTTATTAAAGTGATACAATCAGATCATCCCAGTTGTTTACTGTGAAATAAAAATATATAAATGTCTTCTAGTTTATTGTAAAAAGAATGATGTTGTCAGATCCTTAAAGGTAATTAAACACTTGTAGGTGTTTTAATGCTTGCAAACGAATTCAGATGGAGATGCTACACAAAGTAGTTTAAATTGTTTGCAAGAATAAAGCATAAGTATCATACCATGTGTGAAGAGTGCGGATGGCGATGGAATTGGTTAGCCTATGAAATTCGTACTGGTTTTGATGATCGGTAGAAACATTAATCCACCTGAAAATTGTGGAATCAGTTAGCCTATGGATAAATGAATTAAAAATGACTTGTATGGATACATACTATTTAGACAGAAAATCGGAGATTTTAGCTCGAATTGTGAAATTACTTAGCCTGTACTTATGCTCGAAATAGGAGTCCTCAATAGCTTGGAAGTCGGAGATGCTGAAAATCTAAATCAGAGATGCTGGAAATCGAAGTTGGATGCTCGAAATTGGAGATGTGCGCGGAAATCAAAGTCTCAATTGGCCTTTTCTTTTGCTTTTCGATTTAGATTTTTTTTGGGGAACAAATTGGAATGGGAATGGGAGAGGCGGCTGCTTGTTTCGTTACATACAAATGGGTTAGGGTTTCAATCGAAGGGCTGGACGTTGAAATTGGGCTGGATGTTGAAATTAGATTGAAGGTTGAAAAACTAAGTATAATTTGAAAATAAAAAATGGATATTTAATTCCATAACGATCGGATATTTTTCGGATACGAATAGTGGCATATCCTTATTCTTATCCGGAAATATTTTCGGATATTAGATATTCTTATCTGCTTTTCAGATATCGAATATTTTTCAAATTTTCGGATACGGATATCGGATTTTTCGGGTACTCATTGCCATGCCTAGGTCTGGGGATGATAATTAATTCACATCTCCCTTGTGGTTAATTTTATGTCAACAGATTGATTGACAGGTAATACTAAGTATTATTTAATTATTTAATGCTTATACAGTTGTAGATGCATTCTGGATATGAATTGAATGTTTAATAGTTGTTTATCACTATTTTTTAATGCATGCGATGTATGGAATCTGTAACGACCCGGAAATTTGCGATCTTGGTTATCCGATATACAACACATATTGAACATCCAAGGATCGAAAATACCAGATGGTTAATGAAAGAAATTAGAGGGTGAGGAAAGATAAGATAGAAACTTAGAATAGAAGAAGAAGAAGAACACAACATCATAGTAAAACGAACCTCAAAGCGGAACGAACAACATATAATAGATAACATATCTTTGAAATATAAATCTGTACTTGAATATACATATCATTTCAAAGTACAGCACTTACAACACACCGGAAATAAACAATAGCTATATGATCCTGAAGCCTCCTGCTCCAAGCTCTCCAAGTATATCTGTAAATCCCGACTACCTGACTGCCCGTACAAAATTGGGCACCCAAGAGTTTAGGGAAAACAAAACAGAATAAACTCTGGGTCAGTCATGGGACTGGTGTGAGTAAAACAGTTTAAAAACAGTTTGAACAAGTAAACGATATCTCATAAGACCACGTCGTACAACGGAACGGTTTTTTACCTTATGAGAATCCAAAATATCTTTATATTAAAACCTTTTGATATTATAATAATGTCTATCAACCACAATATAATAATCATCTAGCAAAAACGCTTTCATCTCACGTTCTACATATATATATACAATCAAAACCGCAAGCACGTATTCGGTAATGGATTTCCAACTATGACAAGGTATGGAACCACCTTTCGCTAGTGTACCTCTAGAGAGGAATACACTGGGTTCAACAAGAACATCTGGCAACCCGACCACACATGACCGACCACTCATTTCGCTTGAGTGTATCGAATGTATATTACCATCGGTTGGGATCAGCAAGCGTTTCCCGAATGGGACAGCATCAACCATTGATTTTTAGAAGTAAATGAAACTCTAGATTAGGTTATTATACACCCTAATAGGTGCAACCTACATAGCCATGCTGCCTGCCCGATTTCTGTCATTTACCGGTTGATTAGGCTTGAGGTTACGCTTTATCATCACATCAGATTCACTTCGAATGCCACATTGTCAGATCCATCGAAAATCACTAATTGACGTCTACAACAGTACATTACGTGTTAGCTAAAGAAGTTTCCTTCTCCGCTTCCACTCTTGGTACGGTTGAAGAAATCAATGTACGTGACCTTTCTGGAAATACTCTGTCAGACATTCATCCATACAAGTCATCCAGGAACAGGATGAACCGAAGGCACTATTCAGTACATCCATCTTAGGCACTGTTATCTAAGACTTATACAATAGCCCTTGCACTTTACTCCGTCTTCAATTATCTCTGGCATATATGATTCGCAACACTTATGCCAATACAGAGTGGTTCTTTGGATAATAATCCAACCGGTCTCTCCATATTAACAACGTTAAAATGGTCAAAACTTTGATAGTATGTGATTTAACTATCAAAGAAAAACACGTGTGCAAACAACGATATTATTTCCAAATGGAAATTCTATCAATCAATCATCAATCATATATATATATATATTTCCTTATTTTCTATGTTTAGAAAATATACGTTAACGCTGGAAAATATTTCCATAACTTATTTACGTATCACTATCCTTCTACAACTATCAGTCTCTGATTGTAGACTAGTATAAGAACAATTCCCTTTTCTAATTCATATTTCCAATTTTAATATTTGATTACATTTCTGATTCTATTTGGAAAACATTTCCAAATCTTCTTTACTTGGATTTAAACAGATGTTTAAATCAACATCGCGATGACAATTCAAACCACTATGCTTATTTACTAAAATCACTCAACCACTTTCACTCTCGAACCTTAACCATTTCTAAATTAAAAACGAAGTCAATCAAGTTAGGGTATAACTACCTCTCAGACCTTAACTGAACAACATTTCAAATCTCGAAATAGGGCAAGTTCATCTTTTAACCCTTTAACACTTCCTTACGAACCCTTGGATTCTATTTACGAACCCTCCTTCTTTACAGAATCATTTGATTTTAACAGTGGTGTTATAATCTCCTGCTTTTGAAATATAATAACTTTAATCTAACTCTTATTTCCTAACTCGAATAATAACGAACAACTAATTTATCAACTTCTATTTGGTTAACTCTTATTCTATAATTCTTATTCGAATAACTCCAATCTAATAACTCTTATTCGATTAACTTTAACTCTATTTAATTCTTACTGGATTAACTTTTATTCGAATAACTTACATCCGAATAAGTTACATTCGATTTGCTTACTTTCGAATACTTATATTCGATTTGATTACTTTCGAATACTTATATTCGATAATCTCTTTCTTTGAATAAATCTTATTCGATCTAACTCCTGTCGAATAACTAGATTCGATCAACTCACTTCGAATATTTCTGATTCGATTATCTCACTTCGAATATCTACTATTCGATTATCTCACTTCGAATATCTACTATTCGATTATCTCACTTCGAATATCTACTATTCGATTATCTCACTTCAACTCTATTCGAATAAACTAAATTCGATTAACTCCATTTGAATAACTCTAGTTCGATTTAACTCTATTCAATGGCTCTAGTTCGATTTAACTCTATCGATTAACTCTAACTGATTTACCCTAATGGTTTTACTCTAACTGGTTAACCCTAACTGATTAACTCTTTGTCCTTATTCAGTTTCAAACATCAATGTTGAAATCGATTTTTACTTCTTTATATAAGTCCTGACTTATATATTCTATTTATCCAAATGATAAATATTTAACTTAATTTATAAATCTCATTTATAAATCAATCTGCTCCTTTTATCTGTTTACTTCTTCATATATAAGTTCAGACTTATATATATCTATTTATCCAACAATAAATATTTCCTTTATAATCTATATGTAAATGTTTTACACATATTTCTCTTTTTAAATATTTGTAAATGGTTTACAAATATTACCCTTTTAAATTCTATTTGCAAATGTGTTGCAAATATTTCCTATATACACCTTATTTGTTTTCTAAATATATATTTCTTATATCTTATCTTATTTATTTAACAAATAAATATCTCATTTTCTTATTCTATTTATTTAACAAATAAATAATCCTTTTAATAACTTATTCTGTTTCCTAAGTCAATATCTCTTTTATAACTTATTTACTTAACAAATAAGTATTTTAACATCTCCTATTTATTTAACCAATAAATATCTCATTTATAAGATCTTATGATTTTATAAATATTCCCTTTTCTTTATAAATATTTCATTTATAAAGATTTCCCTTTTCTATATAATTTCACCTATAAAGATTTCTATTTATAAATATTTCATTTATAAAACCCTTTGATTTTTTTATAAATATTTTATTTTCAAATACCATTTGAAAATTTCCCTTTTTCACATTCTGGTATGTTATGGTGTTTAACATATCAAGTCATGATGTCAAATATCGTCCATACACATATAATCAACAACAGATTATAAACCACGTCATATATCACAATATATGAAAATATTGAAATAGCTATTGAGGAATCCAGTCGGATTCCTCCAACCTGTTTCCCTGCATCCACAGATGTTACACAATAAAATCAACATCACTTTCAATTCCATATGATATATTCTGTTAAACATAATCAATATAGAAATTCAACTAACTAACTAGCAGTTCAATCAAACAGTTAACACACAGTCAATCAGCCATATTTAAGAGTTCTAAAAATACAACATGAAATTATAAGCTGTTCAGAGTTAGTGAGATTTACTCACATTGGACGATCATCGTTGATAACGATAACCATCGCTCGATTAGATTTAGACGGACAATTTATTTTGCTATAAATTGTAACGAGCTCCGATTCACTCCCGGTTAGTCTCATTGTGTTGCTCCCGTCCATACGATCCTAACGGATCCTGTTTCGCTCAACTCTGATAACGTACGGAAAAGATACACGTTATACAAGTTATACGATAATAAAAACTAAAGTTTAATTAAATTTTTGGGCTCACACTAAACATAAGGCCCAACCCAATTTCGAATAACCAAACTCGCTTTCCTCTCTTCACAACCATGAGCTCCTCCACGATTTACACCAAACGCAAGAACCCATGACATTTCCCAAACCTCGATCCATTTTCCCCTTCATATACCCAACGAGATTCAAAAACAAACACACCATTTAAGTCCCCTTCTCGAACTCGACAATACCCTCACCAAAAGGATCAACTCGAACTCGTCGTTCGACAGTAGCTCCGTCGAACCCCCACTGATCCAACGACATTTTTATCACCGAACCCTCCTCAAAAACTTAAAACCCAAACTACATACAACCACAAACCATTCTACAAACTTCAAAGTTCGAACAAACATCGAAATGGCCCCAAATCGTAAACCCTAGGTTTACTGTTGTAAGAACCATCGACGACATTGATGTCGAGCTGAGCAAAATCCCTACACAGATGAACGCCTTGAGTTGCTGAAGCCATAAATATATGTTTTATGATTTTAGAGTTTTCATTTGGATTTCTTTTTGAATTTTCAAGGATCGAAAGTTTTTTCCTGGAAGTGGAAAAATTCGCGGCGTTAAACTGTTGACCAAAAGGAGAAATGGAATTAGGTTTTAAGAGTTGGTATGGTATTTATAGAGTGAACAAATATCTAGATATTTTATAGAAGGAATATTCCCGGTATATTCTCATTTATATATTCATTTTGCTTTCTAAAAATTCTCGTGATTACATACGATACCCAAAAATCACGAAACTGGACCTGCACCTACAGTTCGACATTACGGTCCCAACGAAACTGGTTTCGTCAAATTCTGAGGTCATTTGCAAAACTGGCTATTTTTAAAGCTTTAAATAACCCATTTAAATATATAAATATATTTAAATATAATTACATTAAATATAAATAAATTTATATTATCGTATATATTCACAACAGAATATCATACAGCTCTAGAATATTCCTCTATGAATTTCTAACTTGATTTTTCAAATCCTGGTTAAAAAGATATTCGATTTATATTGAAATTCCTTTTCTTCAAATATAAATAATTCCTTTATAAACTATAAAGGAATTCCACAGCGACTTTTCTAAAATTTGATTTGGACATAAATCAAAATCTACATGACGAAATCTCGATTTTTCTCTTCCACTAGAAAGATATACTCCACCAGCTCCACACGTTTCTTGTTTCATAGAAATCCAGCTTAAAACGAATCCTATACATTCAGTTGAAGTTCGAATCGCCAATTTATGAACTGCAACGCCATTTCGAGCTCGATTTTAATTATATTATAACTCTACGTTCAAACTATCGTTTATATAATATATTCGGTATTCAAATTCAATTCCAAGATGAATTAAATATCACAGATGATCCAGTTCACACCATATCGCCATTTCAGCCAATTCTGATTATTTCAGAATTAAATATATTATTTAATTTATTATTTTAATTAAATATTCACCATTATTTAATTTAACGACCAATTAATTCTCTGAATCACTATTTAAATAATTAAATAAATTAATTATTATACCGCTGAAAATGCGGGTCATTACATTCTTCCCCACTTAAAATAATTTCGTCCTCGAAATTGCTAAGGTAGAGATCAAACCCTATTAATTGGTTATAACTTATTTGTTCACTTCTTAACTTCAGTTTTAACTGAACCAATTTAATTTCAATTAAATATTAATTTAATTCTATCAACTAATATTTTCAAAAATCCTGAAAATATTCTAACTCCTTAACTTTTCGATTTGCTTACTTTCGAATACTTATATTCGATAATCTCTTTCTTCGAATAAATCTTATTCGATCTAACTCCTGTCGAATAACTAGACTCGATCAACTCACTTCAAATATTTCTGATTCGATTATCTCACTTCGAATATCTACTATTCGATTATCTCACTTCGAATATCTACTATTCGATTATCTCACTTCAACTCTATTCGAATAAACTAAATTCGATTAACTCCATTTGAATAACTCTAGTTTGATTTAACTCTATTCAATAACTCTAGTTCGATTTAACTATATCGATTAACTCTAACTGATTTACCCTAATGGTTTAACACTAACTGGTTAACCCTAACTGATTAACTCTTTGTCCTTATTCAGTTTCAAACATCGATGTTGAAATCGATTTTTACTTCTTTGTATAAGTCCTGACTTAAATATTCTATTTATCCAAATGATAAATATTTAACTTAATTTATAAATCTCATTTATAAATCAATCTGCTCCTTTTATCTGTTTACTTCTTCATATATAAGTTCAGACTTATATATATCTATTTATCCAAAGATAAATATTTCCTTTATAATCTATTTGTAAATGTTTTACACATATTTCTCTTTTTAAATATTTGTAAATGGTTTACAAATATTACCCTTTTAAATTCTATTTGCAAATGTGTTGCAAATATTTCCTATATACACCTTATTTGTTTTCTAAATATATATTCCTTATATCTTATCTTATTTATTTAACAAATAAATATCTCCTTTTCTTATTCTATTTATTTAACAAATAAGTAATCCTTTTAATAACTTATTCTGTTTCCTAAGTCAATATCTCTTTTATAACTTATTTACTTAACAAATAACTATTTTAACATCTCCTATTTATTTAACCAATAAATATCTCATTTATAAGATCTTATGATTTTATAAATATTCCCTTTTCTTTATAAATATTTCATTTATAAAGATTTCCCCTTTCTATATAATTTCACCTATAAAGATTTCTATTTATAAATATTTCATTTATAAAACCCTTTGATTTTTTTATAAATATTTTATTTTCAAATACCATTTGAAAATTTCCCTTTTTCACATTCCGGTATGTTATGGTGTTTAACATATCAAGTCATGATGTCAAATATCGTCCATACACATATAATCAACAACAGATTATATACCACATCATATATCACAATATATAAAAATAATGAAATAGCTGTTGAGGAATCCAGTCAGATTCCTCCAACCTGTTTCCCTGCATCCACAGATGTTACACAATAAAATCAACATCACTTTCAGTTCCATATGATATATTCTATTAAACAGAATCAATATAGAAATTCAACCAACTGACTAGCAGTTCAATCAAACAGTCAACACACAGTCAATCAACCATATTTAACAGTTCTAAAAATACAACATTCAGAGTTAGTGAGATTTACTCGCATTGGACGATCATCGTTGATAACGATAACCATCGCTCGATTTGATTCAAACGGACAATTTATTTTGCTATAAATTGTAACGAGCTCCGATTCACTCCCGGTCAGTCTCATTGTGTTGCTCCCATCCATCAGATCCTAACGGATCCTGTTTCGCTCAATTATGATAATGTACAGAAAAGATACACGTTATACAAGTTATACGATTGTTATAATTTAAATAAAAACTAAAGTTTAATTAAATTTTTGGGCTCACACTAAACATAAGGCCCAACCCAATTTCGAATAACCAAACCCGCTTTCCTCTCTTCCCAACCGTGAGCTCCTCCATTATTTACACCAAACGCAAGAACCCATGACATTTCCCAAACCTTGATCCATTTTCCCCTTCATATACCCAACGAGATTCAAAAACAAACACACCATTTAAGTCCCCTTCTCAAACTCGACAATACCCTCACCAAAAGGATCAACTCAAACTCGTCGTTCCACAGTAGCTCCGTCGAACCCCCACTGTTCCAGCGACATTTTTATCACCGAACCCTCCTCAAAAACTCAAAAACTAAACTACATACAACCACAAACCATTCTACAAACTTCAAAGTTCGAACAAACATCGAAATGGCCCCAAATCGTAAACCCTAGGTTTACTATTGTAAGCACCATCGACGACATTGATGTCGAGCTGAGCAAAACCCCTACAGAGATGAACGCCTTGAGTTGTTGAAGCCATAAATATATGTTTTATGATTTTAGAGTTTTTATTTGGATTTCTTTTTGAATTTTCAAGGATCGAAAGTTTTTTCCTGGAAGAGGAAAAATTCGCGGCGGTAAACTGTTGACCAAAAGGAGAAATGGAATTAGGTTTTAAGAGTTGGTGTGGTCTTTATAGAGTGAACAAATATCTAGATATTTTATAGAAGGAATATTCCCTGTATATTCTCATTTATATATTCATTTTTCTTTCTAAAAATTCTCGTGATTACATACGATACCCAAAAATCACGAAACTGGACCTGCAGCTACAGTTCGACATTGCGGTCCCAACGAAACTGGTTTCGTCGAATTCTAAGGTCGTTTGCAAAACTGGCTATTTTTAAAGCTCTAAATAACCCATTTAAATATATAAATATATTTAAATATAATTACTTTAAATATAAATAAATTTATATTATCGTATATATTCACAACAGAATATCATACGGCTCTAGAATATTACTCTATGAATTTCTAACTTGATTTTTCAAATCCTGATTAAAACGATATTCGATTTATATTGAAATTCCTTTTTTTAATATAAATAATTTCTTTATAAATTATAAAGGAATTCTACAACGACTTTTCTAAAATTTGATTTGGACATAAATCAAAATCTACATGACGAAATCCCGATTTTTCTCTTCCACTAGAAAGATATACTCCACCAGCTCCACACGTTTCTTTTTTCACAGAAATCCGGCTTAAAACGAATCATGTACATTCAGTTGAAGTTCGAATCGCCAATTTACGAACTGCAGCGCCATTTCGAGCTCGATTTTAATTATATTATAACTCTACGTTCAAACTATCGTTTATATAATATATTCGTTATTCAAATTCAATTCCAAGATGAATTAAATATCACAGATGATCCAGTTCACACCATATCGCCATTTCAACCAATTCTGATTATTTCAGAATTAAATATATTATTTAATTTATTATTTTAATTAAATATTCACCATTATTTAATTCAACGACCAATTAGTTCTCTGAATCACTATTTAAATAATTAAATAAATTAATTATTATACCGCTTGTAACACCCCGTAATCATGTTAATATAAATATTCACAAATTAAAGAATAACTAATCTCAGACGTGAGAATTGTGGGAAACGGGTTGCGCCATTGTGTTCGTCTCGGAATTCTGGTTGAAATAGAGTCCGAGTTTGCGTGATTTGGACTTCGTATGAAGGAGATATGGCCATCGGAAGTTTCAGAAAATTCAAAATTCAAAATTCGAAGTCAAACAGGCTAGGCGGGAAATTTCCCGCCCAACACCCAGGTCGACTGGGGAGTCGACTGGGCAGTCGACACCCCAGGGACCAGGTCGACTGCGCAGTCGACCTGGGTGTCGACCTAGTCCAGTCGGCTAGGTTTTGGCTGAGCCCAATCTTGAGCTGCTGATGTGTCTTTAGGACTGAGTTGGCTTATTTGACGGTTCAGGTTAGTTCTGAGTTGATCTGACGGTCTAAATAAATCCTAAACTCTATATATACCTAGGTAGTCTCTCACTCTAAATTCACATGAAAAATAGAATAGCCGCCGTCATGCCATCGCCATGGAACTCAGTGTAGCCGCCAACTAAGAAGGAAGAAAGCTAATCAAAACTCTAATTCTACTCAACTCTAAAGCAAATCAAGACTCTATTTCTTCTCTAATTGTGAGTATGATGATCTTAACAAGATTATTAGCAAACTAATTAGATTAAGATGTGATATGGATCATAAGAAAATGATGTGAATTGTCATATATGTTGTTGTAAACCTTATGCTATCATGTATGTTGTAAATCATATGTTATGTGATGATGATATCCTATATGTTGTAAATCATGCTATGATGATGTTATATATATTGAAAGTTTCTATGCTAAGTTGCGATGTTACAAAGTCATGATGTTATTATTTATGTTATAGTTAGCTTATGCTTGATCAAATCATGATGTTGATTATATATATGTTTGGGGCTATGATGATTCACATGATAAATCCCATGTACCTATGCAAGTTTAGATTGATTAGTATGTATAATCTCACATATCCTATAACATCTATTTAGATCTAGAATTATGACATCTATTTAGATCTAAAATTATGACATCTATTTAGATCTAGAATTATGCCATGACATGTGTGAGTTCTATGTGTTAGATGCTAGTTCACACCATCATTATGTTGCATAAACCACATATGCAAGTTTATACATGAATTTGGATTATGATCATATTATGTAAATTGTGACATTTTACCAAACAAGTTGACACCTTTAGATCCATGACATGTGTAGCTTTATGCAAGTTGTAGTTTTTGCCTATGCAAGTTGAGGTGTTGGACATCTATCACACATGCAAGTTTCACCCCGTTTATGATTAGATCTATTTTATTTGTCTATATGTTGTGATAATTTATCTTTGTGCTATGAGTTAGACTATTCGAGTCTAACGTATATTTTGCGTTGAATAAGCAAACGTATAACGTGGGGTAGGGGTAATATTAAGGATTTAATATTAAGAAATTGGGGTGCAATTGATATGATTTTGCATACTATAAGTGGATGGCCATAATTGAGTCAATTATGGACATCATTAAAATTGGAATTAATTAATGATTTGAATAGGGATATATTTAAAACTGGGGTAAAAGATTATAAGTGTTAATCAATGCTTAGGACACGAGGTTGGACTCGTTTGTGATGTAAAACTGCCCGGACCCGCCCGACAAATCCAGTAGTCACAAATGTCAGCCCAATGTGAGAGGTCCTAGGCCCAAACTAAAGCATAACAGTTGTAAAGACACGAGGTTAGACTCTTTTATGGTGTAAGACTGCCCGGACCCGGCCGGCGAATCCAACTGCCATAAATGCCAGTCTAATGTGAGAGGTCTTTATGAGGTTATGGCCTGAATGAATTAAGAAATACTTAACCAGATAAACATGTAAGGTGGGGCATGGGGGTTAAGTAGGTGCCTTGGGTGGCATGAGGAATCTAGTGGGTGGCTTTAGTGGCATTTGAAATACGATTAGTAAGACTTAACCAAACACACATGTAAATGAACATGACTAAGAAGAGGGTTAAGTGGGATATACGAGTGGGGACAAGCTTAGGTGGATAGTTTGTGGGGGCCCATTTCAACCAGTAACCCAAACGTATCTTTGTGGGCTCGACCCAAGTCGAGGACGAGACACGCATACTGGGCTTGACTATAAGAGGCCAAACGGGTTAGCGGTGGCAACGCAAGTCCAACGGGTTTCATATGCGTGTGTGGACCCGGGCTGGTAGGTAAGACGTTGTTGCATCGTGTAGGTATAAGCCGTGCATCCTCAAGTTGTATCGGGTTGCCACTTTAGGGGAGTGATACACCCCACTGTGGGACCAGCACGGGTATCTACGAGTAGGGAGCCGATCGCAAGTGGGTAGTGGGGTACACCTAGCGGAGATAGGGGCAGGCGGCACCTATGTAGTCGGCTAGGGGTACACAAAGCTATTTATATAATTTCTAAGTTCGGTGAGGGGTACACCTAGCGGAGATAGGGGCAGGCGGCACCTATGTAGTCAGCTAGGGGTACATGAAGCTATTTATAAAATTTCTAAGTGAAGCAAGTGGGATCAACCTTTAGGGTGACTGGTGTGGTGCAGTGTAGTAATTGTTCGTTAGTATTAGGTGTGCCTTTAACGTTATCTTTATCTGCTCTTCCATACCCAATAGTTCATAGACATTTCCTTGTTTTCCAGCTTGCGCCTCAGTCTAATTATTTTGATAATAGTATTGTTAGAATTATCATACTCGCCAGATTTATGTCTGACCCCCTCCATTTCTATCTCCCCCCCCTCCAGGTTCTCAGGGTGGGCCCAACTCTAGCGGAGTTTGATTGGATTGCTTTATCTCTCTTTTGGAAAGCTTGGACCGTTGAAGTAAAGTCCAACTTGTTATCTTCTTTTATGGCTATTTATGTAATGGGATTATGTATTTTGTTTTATCAACATGGATATTGTACTTGACTCTGATTTATGGTTTTATGATGTAACAAACATGTTTAATTTCCGCTGCAAAGAAATAAAGTTTTAGATTTCCAAGTACTACTTATTATCTGTCTTGTTGTAATTTTTCTGTTCTATATTCACTTAAAACCTCCATGGAAGTTAATGCATTCCCTTTGTGAGTGACATTAATGGACGTGGGGTGTTACATGTGGTATCAGAGCTTAAGGTTACCAGAACAGATAATTTTTTTAGAAAAACTATTTTTCTAAAGTATTTTTTGAAGAAGTGTTTTCAAAAACATGTCTTAATGAGTGATTTTAAGAGGAAAGTTTTTATGAAAAACATAATCCCCAATAGCCATATATCTCTATTTCGAATTCTCCATTTTGAATCTTTCCTTTTCGTTTCAGCATGGCTGAAGATCTTAACCTTCCGGATGGTGTAACGATACCAGGATGGTATAGGAGGTTATTAGAGGCTAGGGCCGCTGCAGGTCCACCAATGTTCCTCCACCACCAGTTGCACCCGCTCCTCCTCCTCCTCCTCGCGTTGATACTTTTGCAAAGACGTGCAAGGAATTTAAGGCTATGGGTGGAAAACCTTTTCAAGGGTCAGAAACGTTTGTGGAAGCTAGAGATTGGCTTAAGGAGGCGGAAGAATTGCTAGAAATCTTTGAAGTAGAAGAAGGGAGGAACGTCAAATTAGCTGCTTGGTTAATGAAGGGAGAGGCTTCGTTTTGGTGGGAGGTCACTAATGGGGAGCATCCTGTTGATTCTTGGGTGGATTTCAGACGTAGGTTTGAGGCAAAGTTTCTCTCAAGGGCAGAAGAGAATCTATACATGGAAAGGTTCTTGACATCAAAGCAAGGAAGCTCATCAGTGAAAGAATATGTCAACAGATTTAATCAGTTAGCAAGGTTTGGCTTAGACTTAGTGAACACGCCGGATGAGAAGGCTCTGAGGTTCGTTAATGGCTTGA
This sequence comes from Allium sativum, assembly GCA_030737875.1. NCBI lineage: Eukaryota > Viridiplantae > Streptophyta > Magnoliopsida > Asparagales > Amaryllidaceae > Allium > Allium sativum. Next base: position 351,234,128 of record CM060919.1, on the reverse strand, counting down.
ATGAGCCGTTGCAGGGGTTGGCTATGACCCACATCCCTATGGGGGCCACCTTTGAGAAGCTAGTAGACATGGCACTCATGCACGAGGAGAAAGGCGCTAATGCTAATAAGGCACCCGATAAGAAAGGGGATAAAAAGAAACCACAACAGCAAAACAAGAAGGGTGGTAAAGACAATAATGGCAAAGGAAAGAAAAGATGCTTTAACTGTGGGACACCAGGCCATCTCAGCAAGGATTGCAGAAAGAAAAAGAAGACTGGCTGTTTTCACTGTGGTGAAGCGGGACATTTAGTGAAGGACTGCCCAAAGAAGGGACAGAGGGCAGGGTCTACCTCGGGAGGACAGGTGCAGGCTCTTATGGCACCAGGGCAGGTAAGGGGACAAGTTCAGGCTCTCGCGGTCCCACCGCTGCAAGAACGAGGTAGAACCATTTCTGTTGAAAGCTTAGTTTTTCTGTTTGATCATCTTGTCCGTACCTTATTCGATTCGGGCGCATCGCATTTGTTTATCTCTACATCATTAGTTGAATCACTGCACTTAAACACCAGTTTAGTAGAGGATCCCTTAGTTGTTTCGAATCCAATTGGGGGCTCAGCTTATTTGTCCATGATATGTTTGGATTTAAAAATTTCTATACTTAGCGTTGAGTTTAGATGTGATGCTTATGTTTTGGGCTTCACGGGCTATGGGCTAATTTTAGGAATGGATTGGTTATCCAGAGATGGGGTCGTTCTTGATTGTGAAAGGAGAGTAGTTAGGCTCATGACTCGCCTTGGCAACACTCTCGAAATCTTTTGTAATCCCTAAATTCCGTTATGCTAAGTTATCTAGAATCGCTTGACGCGTCGGTGGAAAATCTACGATCTGTTAGAGTGGTCCGAGAATACTCGGATGTGTTTGAGGAGGTGAAGGGCTTGCCTCCGAAGCGGGAGATAGATTTTCGAATATATCTTGTGGATAATGCAAAACCAGTATCTTTGCCAGTACGCCACATGGCTCCTCGTGAAAGGAGGGAACTCAATAAGCAAGTGAAGGAGTTGCTTGAGAAGGGGTTCATAAGACTAAGTACATCGGAGTGGGGTGCTCCAGTAGTATTTTCCACGAAGGCGGATGGGTCCCTTAGACTTTGTGTGGACTATAGAGAACTTAATAAGCTTACTAAGAAGAACAGACACCCACTGCCGAGGATTGACGATCTCTTCGATCAGTTAGTTGGCACCTCAGTGTTTTCGCAGTTGGACTTAGCCACTGGTTTCCATCAGTTGAGAGTGGCTGAGGATAGCATAGACAAAACTGCCTTTAGGACTCCGGACGGTTTCTATGAATGGCTAGTGATGCCCTTCGGTTTGACAAACGCCCCCGCATACTTTGTTGATTTGATGAGTAGGGTGTTTAGGGAGTACCTTAATAAATTCGTGGTGGTCTTTGTAGACGACATCTTGATCTTTTCTAAGAATGAAGAAGAGCATGCCCTACATCTTAGGGAAGTGTTGGAGACTCTACGAGCGCATAACCTTAAAGCTAAATTTACTAAGTGTCACTTCTGGAGAGAGGAAGTGCGATTCTTAGGGCACGTGGTTTCCAAAGAAGGGATAGTTGTGGATCCCGCGAAGGTGGTGGCCATCCAAGATTGGAAGGTCCCTAAAAATGCTTCCGAAGTAAGGAGTTTCTTGGGGTTGGCTGGCTACTATAGGAAGTTTATCAAAGACTTCGCAAAAATATCAACTCCATTGACACGCCTGACGAAGAAGAACCTAGACTTCGCGTGGGACGTAGATTGTGATGATGCATTCCAACGTTTAAAGAGAGCTTTGACCTCAGCTCCAGTCTTAGTGCTGCCAGACGGGAGTAAGCCATTTACTGTTTATACCGATGCTTGTGGGACAGGACTAGGTGCAGTCTTAATGCAGGAGGGAAGGGTAATAGCCTATGGTGGAAGGCAGTTAAGGGTGCATGAGAAAAATTACCCTACACATGACCTAGAGTTAGCCGCAATTGTTTTCGCGCTTAAGTCTTGGCGCCATTATCTTCTTGGGGAGAAATTCGAATTGTTCACTGACCACAAATCGCTAAAATACTTATTCTCTCAGAAGGACTTGAACTTAAGGCAGCAAAGGTGGATGGAGTTCTTAGCGTCCTACGATTTCGAAATAACATATACCCCTGGCAAGGGTAACGTGGTGGCAGACGCCTTAAGTAGGAAAAGGATGTCCTTGAGTCCGTTGTTTGTTGAACGGCGAAACTTAGAATTCATCTCTATGTTTGATTTTAGACCTTCCGTTGACTTTTACCCGGTTTGCTAGCATCCTTGGAGGTCAGACCTACGCTTTTGGGACGGATTGGTGAGGCACAGCGAGACGACCCACAGTTGGTTGAGTTAGTGGAGAAGCTCAAAAGAGGGGAGTCATCAAGCCATCTCCGTAGGTATACCCTAGATGATAAGGGTTGGTTACGTAGGGATAGTAGACTTCGTGTACCACGAGACGAGGACTTGAGGAAGACTATTCTTGATGATGCACATCGTTCGAAGTTGACCATTCATCCCGGCGGGGACAAGATGTACAAAGACATGAAGCGATTTTTCTTTTGGGCCGGTATGAAGAGGGATGTGGTCGAGCACGTTGCTAGATGCTTGGTGTGCCAACAAGTAAAAGCGGAGCAAAAGAAACCCGGTGGGTTGCTTCACCCATTGGAGGTTCCACTATGGAAATGGGAAAGTGTCTCGATGGACTTTGTGGATGGATTACCAAGATCAAGGAAGGCTAATACGGGGATTTGGGTTATAGTAGACAGACTTACTAAGAGCGCCCATTTCATTTCCGTGAAGAGTAAGAGGACTGCTCCATGGTTAACTTCTGTATACGTTCGAGAGATAGTTCGTTTGCATGGTGTTCCTTCTAGCATAGTAAGCGACCGCGATCCTATCTTCACTAGCGAATTTTGGAAGAGCTTGCAAGAGGCGGTAGGGACTCAGTTATGTTTGAGCACCGCATATCATCCTCAGACGGACGGCCAAACCGAGAGGGTGAATCGCATTCTAGAGGATCTTTTGAGGCTATGTATCCTAGACTTTGGGGGTACATGGGAAGAGCATCTTCCATTGGTGGAGTTCGCATATAATAACAGCTTTCAGTCCAGCATTGGCATGGCACCTTTCGAAGCTCTTTATGGACGACCTTGTCGTTCACCTACATGTTGGTGGGAATCTACGGATAAGATCTTACTTGGGCCCGATATGATTAGAGAGACTTCGGAAAAGATCGACTTGATTCGAAGGAGGATGAAGATAGCGCAAGATAGGCAGAAATCTTATGCGGATAAGAGGAGGACAGATCTTGAGTTTGATGTTGGGGACATGGTCTTTATCAAAGTGTCTCCATTACGAAATGTCGTTCGCTTTGGGTCCGTTGGGGAATTAGCACCAAGGTTCGTAGGGCCGTTTCCTATTAAGGAGAAGATTGGACAGATGGCGTATAGAGTGGAGTTGCCTGAGAGACTTAGCGGTGTACACGACGTATTCCATGTATCACATTTGAGGAAGTGCCTACACGAGACCGCGGAGGTGGTAGAGCCGAACTTGCTTAGAGAGGTGGAGATAGAGCGTGATGCGACGATTCGACGAGCTCCTACGCGCATTCTTGGGTTAGAGATTAAAAAGTTGAGGAATCGAGAGGTCAGACTAGTCAAAGTGCAATGGGGAGATAATGAGAGCAATGCTACTTGGGAGACAGAAGAGAAGATGCGTTCGTTGTACCCTTTTCTTTTTGAGGGTATGTCTTTTAATTTCTCCTTTATCGCTTAGCTTGTACTTATCTTATCTTTAGTATGTCCTCTCGCTAGTATCTTTGACCTTTAGTTAGGATAATCCTATGGTTGAAACATGTGTTTGAGACATGTTATGTATGATGGATGCAAAGTGGATGCAAGTGTTTGCTAGTGGTTGCTCGTGGATGCATATACGCACACTATTAGGCACTAGATCGGCTCAGTCACTTCATATTGCATATCGCATATATATGGATGTATTTAGTAAAATGGATGTATGAGGATTTTTTTTATCATATGGATGCTGCATTCAGATGATGATTGTGCACGCATATAGAGATAATATGTAGCATTAAGGAACTTTTGCATACATAATGGACGCATGGCACTATCATGATTTGCATTAAGGAGGTCAACTGAATCAGTGGACCGCCTGATTTTGCATTAGATATGGACATATACACACACTGTGCATTTAAACATGAAAGCATTAGAAGTTTATAAGGACAATGGATGCCTGTGTTTGAAGGTTGAGTAGATGGACGATTGGACGTTAGGATATACATTCTTCTTGACTTGAAGATTTCGGGGTCGAAATCCTTTAAGGAGAGGAGAATGTAACACCCCGTAATTCTGTTAATATAAATATTCACAAATTAAAGAATAACTAATCTCAGACGTGAGAATTGTGGGAAACGGGTTGCGCCATTGTGTTCGTCTCAGAATTCTGGTTGAAATAGAGTCTGAGTTTGCGTGATTTGGACTTCGTATGAAGGAGATATGGCCATCGGAAGTTTCATAAAATTCAAAATTCAAAATTCGAAGTCAAACAGGCTAGGCGGGAAATTTCCCGCCCAGCACCCAGGTCGACTGGGGAGTCGACTGGGCAGTCGACACCCCAGGGACCAGGTCGACTGCGCAGTCGACCTGGGTGTTGACCTGGTCCAGTCGGCTAGGTTTTGGCTGAGCCCAATCTTGAGCTGCTGATGTGTCTTTAGGACTGAGTTGGCTTATTTGACGGTTCAGGTTAGTTCTGAGTTGATCTGACGGTCTAAATAAATCCTAAACTCTATATATACCTAGGTAGTCTCTCACTCTAAATTCACATGAAAAATAGAATAGCCGCCGTCATGCCATCGCCATGAAACTCAGTGTAGCCGCCGCCAACTAAGAAGGAAGAAAGCTAATCAAAACTCTAATTCTACTCAACTCTAAAGCAAATCAAGACTCTCTTTCTTCTCTAATTGTGAGTATGATGATCTTAACAAGATTATTATCAAACTAATTAGATTAAGATGTGATATGGATCATAAGAAAATGATGTGAATTGTCATATATGTTGTTGTAAACCTTATGCTATCATGTATGTTGTAAATCATATGTTATGTGATGATGATATCCTATATGTTGTAAATCATGCTATGATGATGTTATATATATTGAAAGTTTCTATGCTAAGTTGCGATGTTACAAAGTCATGATGTTATTATTTATGTTATAGTTAGCTTATGCTTGATCAAATCATGATGTTGATTATATATATGTTTGGGGCTATGATGATTCACATGATAAATCCCATGTACCTATGCAAGTTTAGATTGATTAGTATGTATAATCTCACATATCCTATAACATCTATTTAGATCTAGAATTATGACATCTATTTAGATCTAAAATTATGACATCTATTTAGATCTAGAATTATGCCATGACATGTGTGAGTTCTATGTGTTAGATGCTAGTTCACACCATCATTATGTTGCATAAACCACATATGCAAGTTTATACATGAATCTGGACTATGATCATATTATGTAAATTGTGACATTTTACCAAACAAGTTGACACCTTTAGATCCATGACATGTGTAGCTTTATGCAAGTTGTAGTTTTTGCCTATGCAAGTTTAGGTGTTGGACATCTATCACACATGCAAGTTTCACCCCGTTTATGATTAGATCTATTTTATTTGTCTATATGTTGTGATAATTTATCTTTGTCCTATGAGTTAGACTATTCGAGTCTAACGTTTATTTTGCGTTGAATAAGCGAACGTATAACGTGGGGTAGGGGTAATATTAAGGATTTAATATTAAGAAATTGGGGTGCAATTGATATGATTTTGCATACCATAAGTGGATGGCCATAATTGAGTCAATTATGGACATCATTAAAATTGGAATTAATTAATGATTTGAATAGGGATATATTTAAAACCGGGGTAAAAGATTATAAGTGTTAATCAATGCTTAGGACACGAGGTTGGACTCGTTTGTGATGTAAAACTGCCCGGACCCGCCCGACAAATCCAGTAGTCACAAATGTCAGCCCAATGTGAGAGGTCCTAGGCCCAAACTAAAGCATAACAGTTGTAAAGACACGAAGTTAGACTCTTTTATGGTGTAAGACTGCCCGGACCCGCCCGGCGAATCCAGCTGCCATAAATGCCAGTCTAATGTGAGAGGTCTTTATGAGGTTATGGCCTGAATGAATTAAGAAATACTTAACCAGATAAACATGTAAGGTGAGACATGGGGGTTAAGTAGGTGCCTTGGGTGGCATGAGGAATCTAGTGGGTGCCTTCAGTGGCATTTGAAATACGATTAGTAAGACTTAACCAAACACACATGTAAATGAACATGACTAAGAAGAGGGTTAAGTGGGATATACTAGTGGGGACAAGCTTAGGTGGATAGCTTGTGGGGGCCCATTTCAACCAGTAACCCAAACGTATCTTTGTGGGCTCGACCCAAGTCGAGGACGGGACACGCATACTGGGCTTGACTATAAGAGGCCAAACGGGTTAGCGGTGGCAACGCAAGTCCAACGGGTTTCATATGCGTGTGTGGACTCGGGCTGGTAGGTAAGACGTTGTTGCATCGTGTAGGTATAAGCCGTGCATCCTCAAGTTGTATCGGGTTGCCACTTTAGGGGAGTGATACACCCCACTGTGGGACCAGCACGGGTATCTACGAGTAGGGAGCCGATCGCAAGTGGGTAGTGGGGTACACCTAGCGGAGATAGGGGCAGGCGACACCTATGTAGTCAGCTAGGGGTACACAAAGCTATTTATATAATTTCTAAGTTCAGTGAGGGGTACACCTAGCGGAGATAGGGGCAGGCGGCACCTATGTAGTCAGCTTGGGGTACACGAAGCTATTTATAAAATTTCTAAGTGAAGCAAGTGGGATCAACCTTTAGGGTGACTGGTGTGGTGCAGTGTAGTAATTGTTCGTTAGTATTAGGTGTGCCTTTAACGTTATCTTTATCTGCTCTTCCATACCCAATAGTTCATAGACATTTCCATGTTTTCCAGCTTGCGCCTCAGTCTAATTATTTTGATAATAGTATTGTTAGAATTATCATACTCGCCAAACTTTATGTCTGACCCCCTCCATTTCTATCTTCCCTCCCCCCCCCCCTCCAGGTTCTCAGGGTGGGCCCAGCTCTAGCGGAGTTTGATTGGATTGCTTTATCTCTCTTTTGGAAAGCTTGGACCGTTGAAGTAAAGTCCAGCTTGTTATCTTCTTTAATGGCTATTTATGTAATGGGATTATGTATTGTGTTTTATCAAGATGGATATTGTACTTGACTCTGGTTTATGGTTTTATGAAATAACAAACATGTTTAATTTCCACTGCAAAGAAATAAAGTTTTAGATTTCCAAGTACTACTTATTATCTGTCTTGTTGTAATTTTTTGTTCTATATTCACTTAAAACCTCCATGGAAGTTAATGCATTCCCTTTGTGAGTGACATTAATGGACGTGGGGTGTTACACCGCTGAAAATGCGGGTCATTACAAAATTCATATACATAAAATTATATGGTAATTGATTGAGTCTGATACCAATTCAAAAATAACAAATATTTTAAAATAATATTCAATAAAGAATCAAAATATGATTTTGATGTCCGATTTTGGATGGACACGAAAATATTGAAATATTCATAACTGAAATGAATATGAAGCCGAGTTAAGTAGATATACGCCATTTTAACTCGGACAGAATTTCCTGTCGATTTCCTTCATTTTATAATGAATATCGAAAAGATTTGATTTTAAAATCTGATATGTTGAAAATATTATCATTTTAAATATTATAACGATATGGAATATTCAATTTTGATTTAAAATTGAAATGGAAGTTGGAATCGTTTTTAAAACGAATTTATAAACATTTTATAAAATACGTTTTAAATGGAAATTGATGAAATATATTACATATTATAATGGTTTGAATAGAACGTGTCGCTTAGCGACCGTTTATTAATTTCGACCATTGACTTGGAAATGATGTAACATGAGATTCGACCGTCATATTCACCGAAAACCAAAACTGTTGGGTTCGTATCGAAAAGAGCTCTCGAATGATAATAAGAGATTTGAAATCCAAAGGTTAGATTTTAAAACATATTCAAATCAGTTTTGGAAAAGGTCGTTATGGATGCAGTTCGGTGGTCGATATTGGAAACTGATTGTAAGTGCCTTATTAAATTATTAAAAATATGAATAAATTATGTAAAATCATAATAAATGATTTGAAATGATTTTGGATGAAATATTCCACATTTGTTAAGATAAAAGGTATGTTTATCTGAATGAACTAGTTAACAACTAGAATAAAGAACTGAAAGGAATTGAAATGGTCATAATCTAACCAGAATTTTCCAGTATAAAAATTGAAATGGACTTGAATGGAAATAATCTTCAAAATATTTCAATATTGGATTCCGTGATTATATGGATATCGTTAAGGAATTTGGAAGATACAGATTTCGTTATTCCCAATACAATATCTGTTAGTTTCAGACTTTGATATTGAATATAAGTCGATATGATTTCTATTCAGAGCCCTGTATTTAATATCAAATTGAATTTTGGGTTTGTCGTGAATGGTATCTTTAATAATATTGTTTTAAACCCAGTTGAGAATGGAATAAATCTTTTCATTAAGATTTAATGAGATTTTCCAATTAATCAATATAATTGGAATTAAATGGAAGTTGATTTTAGGTTCATTATGAATTATGTTTTAAACAACATTGGTTCTTAAACCACATTAGCAGTGAAGTTATGATTTGGAATTTATAAATCTTTTCATTAAGATTTAATGAAAATTTCCAAAGTAAAGTTCACCACTTTAACACATCAAATTGGAATTGAGTGGAATTCGATTTATTGATAACCGAGATGGGCTTCCGTAAAGGATGACAGTTACTATTTATGGAATTTAAAAAGCTTTTCCATTATTCCACTTATAATACTAGTCTAATACAGAAATTTATATCGATTATATACTGTTATGATTTCCATGAAGATTCCATTTTGATGGAAGGTAAGTTTGAGTTTATCGTGAACTGTGTTTTAAATAATTTCTTTAACCAGTTAAAGACAGGATTAATTTCCTAAGATTTAACAATCATTAAGTAATGATTTTTGAGATTATTATTAAGTGGAGTTTTAGTGAATCTTTAATTAGATTGAAATGAGAATAGGGTAATTAAATTTACCGAATTCAAGAAATGTTCGAGAATGGGGGTACCGCAAGTTTTTCTCCATGCAATAGTTAAGTCTTTAATTATATTTAAAACGTTGAATGGTAATTGAATTTACCGATAACATAATGGGTGTTAAATATGGAGTAGTACCAGTTTTGCTCCATGGGACGACCAGGTTGGGATTGTGATAATAAAATGAATGATTACTTCGGTATGGCTCGTTAATCCCAACTAGTTTGATAAATCTTAATGTGGTTTAAGTTAAGAAAAGATGTTATAAATCTTTTGAAACGATTTCCAAGAATATTTGAATAAAAGAATATTCTGGATTTGAATGAGGCATATAATGTGTTTTTATAGCACTTGATCATAAGATACGTGAGTTATTCGGAAAGACCAGGTTTAACCCATTCTTAATAACTGATACGATGGCTAAAAGTAGAAGATTTGAAGATGGTGGTTGAAGATCGGAGATCTTCACATCGTTTGGATGATTACTGATGTCTTGATTGGACTGTACACCCAAGACGAGGTAATAAGTGGTGATCGTCCTAACGTACTTGGAGATCGACCGAATATGCGAGGGCGTCTCTCCTGTATTAGACATATGAGACGAGGAATAAGGTGCCTCAGGTTTCGTTTAGACCCATAACTGACTTGCAAATGGATTGTATGTCTGACATTGTATTTCACGTTGTATTCGTTGATCTCCACTAAATGTATATCTGTTTGGTGGCGGAGAAATCAATGGTATGGTATGGATTGACAATGTGGCATGTTGAGATGCATGGATCAAAGCTTTTGTTGAAAAGTAGGGCTTTGTGGTTGATGATCAAAGCACAACTTTAAATAGCGCCGCTTTGTGTATATCGTTAATTCATGAGCTTCACACCTCGGTATAAACCAAAAATGGGTTGAAGGACTGCAGAGAAATGGAAATACGTTATTTTCTAGCTACGAGCAATGTCATGGTATGGAGCCCAGACATTTTACTTATGTGGATGATAGATTATGATGGATAGTGAGGTACCTCAGATATGGCCGAATAAAAGGCCTTTGATTGGTCAATGTACTGACCAGATTTTAGGTCCCATAGGACAGACTAACATACAGTTTATGGTATTACTAATCAACGACGACTGACCGGCTCTGCCAGATCCTAAGTGTCGATGTGTTCTGTCCCTGAATCATGGGCTAGACTATCTCGAAATTGGTAAGGATCATCTCTTGCCTTGGTTCATAGTTGGAAACCTAATTTCCAATACGCGATTTTACGGTTTTAGTTGTAAACCTATATAGCGACATAATATAATGGTACCTATGTGTGACGACCCCAAAACCCCGTACGACGATGGCAAGGGTAATCTTTGGAATATAACACATAAACAGATAACAACAGAACAGAAATAAATAAATAAATAAATAAACCAGATAATGTACAATATAATACACTGGATAAACATAATCATCAGAGTTACACAGTATACAGGATCATAATTTGTACAAAATATAGTTCAGCTATACATAAATGTCTACAGCGGAAAACAAAACATAATATGTACAATAGGAGCTGAACAATGTAAAAAGAGATAAATGGTAGGATCCATCTTCAGCTCCAGCTATCCAGAAAGAGCCTGCTAAAACCTGAATACAAGGCTGTCCGTGTAGAAAGAGGGGCACCCGATTTTGCAAGTGAAACAAACTACGAGTTAGTCAGGGGACAGGTATGAGAAATCTACTTAACATATTTTAATATATGGCCAATCACAGGACCACGCCACTTTCGCAGAACAGGTTTACTCCATTGGATTGTCAGTGCTTTAAAACAAGTAAATCTTTTAAACATCGAAATGCTTTTTATAAAAATGAAGCCATTATAAGACTCAGTTCCCATCACACAATGCAACGCAAACCATAGGATAGAGTTTTACCTTATAATGGCCAAAATATGCTTGATATGAATAAAACAAAAGCATTTGATATTATTACTAGTGTTTATATGTTTTAAAAACAACTTCAAATCATAAGTATCAATCATAGACGGCATTAATGCCCCATACCACTATGTCGCCATATATAGGTATACAATCAAAACCGCAAAGTCACGTATTTGGAAATTGGATTTCCGTCATGAACCAAGGCAAAAGATAATCCTTACCGAATTCGAGGCAATCTAGCCCATGTCTCAGGTAAGTACTCAGTCAAGCCTTTGGATCGTCAGGGCCGGTCCACCGATGTGGATTAAAATGCCTGAACACTGCGTTTCCCCGCCCTTTGGGGCGTAAATGAGTCCTATGACTCCATCGGCTCCACATAGTCACCGATATATCCGAGGCGCCTCGCAATAGCAACAACCACACAGGTGAAAATAATATAATGTCAGGGCTGGTAGGTCACTGACACCACCCTAGCTAGAAGGAAACGCATGCCCTCCCTGATGTCCTCTCCTGTTTCTGGTTCATACCGGGGTGTGAGGGTCGCGTATCAACGTTATACACAAAGCTATGCCACACAGGCCGTGCTTTGATCATCAACCACAAGACTTTGCTTTTCAACAGAAGCCTTGATCATCTGCCACTTAGGCATGCCACACAGGCAATTCACTCTATGTGACTGATTTCTATCGATATATAACCTCTGAGCTCGTACGTCTCAGAGAAGGGCGTAAGCAAGAGAATAAATTCTCTGCCGGCAAATAGATATATATTTAATAGAGATCAATCAACACAGAACAAAATCCAATGTCAGACACACAGTCCATTTACAAGTTCGTTCTGGGTCTGAACAAAACCGGAGGCACCATATACCTCGCATATCCATCGATCTCGAAGTACGTCTGGACGATCACCACTTATTATCTATATTTCGGGATGCCTCCCAATCAAGACATCAGTTATCATCCAACCGAGGTGAAGATCTCCGGTCTTCAACCACCGTCTTCATCATCGATTTCTTATCGCCGATCAATTATTTGAAATGAGATTTAACTCGGCCTTTTCAAATAATTCACTTATATTTAGAATTTAAATCAATTTGTTTCAATGGTTAGATTATTAAACATCAATAATTCTATTCTTAAATGTAATTTTCACACCAAACAAATTCAACCATCAAATATCTAATAAACTGGGTAAATTCGGTTTATTTCCATTCCATATCATTTATAATATTTTATAACGATTTATTGCTATTTTTATTCATTTAAAAATAACCAATTCATTCAAACGACGCTTCAGGCCATAACGCGGCTGTGGCGCTGTTTTTCTTCAGATTTGATTTACACATATCTGAAAATCTAACCATTGGATCTTCACAAATTTTATATCATTAGAAAGATCTTTTCAGAACGAATCCAACGGTTTCAGTTTTGGGAAAATCTGACGGTCGGATCTCCCAGTACAATCGTTTGAAGTTACGATTTCAAAATACGAAATGTAGCGTCGTTATTCGATTTAATTTAATTATATTTATATCTATATAAATATAATCGATTTTGGCGCTATTTTTCTTTAGATTTGAATAAACATTCCAGACAATCCAATCGTTGGATCTTTACAAAGTTGGTGTCGTTGGAAAGATATTTCCAAAACGAACCCAATGGTTTCAGTTTCGGGAAAATCCGATGGTCGGATCTCCCGCACTAATCGTTTGAAATCACGAACTACATCTCCGTTATTCGATTTATTTTATTTATATATATATATAATTCATTCTTCGATTTCAAAACCATATTCACTTCATATATTTGATAAAAATGATATTTTTATCCAACAGATATTTATTTCAACACATCACCTTTTTTAACACTTCATATTCACAATAAAAATGTAGATTTTATTGTTCAATCTATATATTCAACACATGAATGTTTTCGACTTCACACATACGATAAAAATATGATTTTTATCATTCTAGTCCTTTATTCAACACATGAATTTTTCTATAGTTCATATATATATAATAAAAATGTGATTTTTATTGTAAAACAATTTATTTCAAAACACGATTATTTTATATAGATTATACATATCATAAAAATGTTATTTTTGGTGTTAAAACAATTTATTTAAAAAATTAAGATTTTATATAGTTTATATATATGATAAAAATGTTATTTTTAACTTTCTAAGAATTTATTCAATACACCAACTCCATTCAACACATGAATTTATTTCAACACATGAATTTCTATTCAACACATGAATTTTATTTCAACACTTGAATTTCTATTCAACACATGAATTTTATTTCAACACATGAATTTCTATTCAACACATGAATTTTATTTCAACACATGAATTTTATTTCAACACATGAATTTATATCAAACACAGAAATATTTCAGAAAATTTCAGCAGCATAACGGCAGGGTAGTTAAAACCGGCAGGGTGGCTCCTCGCTCTACCTTAAGGCCTCGCAGCTTTTGACAATGGGGATTTTCAATATCTAGTTCGTACGCAGACGAATTTTCCCATATACTAATCCTATTGGGATTTCAACCACAATCATTTATTTCAAATCAACCATTCTTGTTATTCACCAAATTTTCACATCAACCAATAATCCAAACAATATCACAACCAATATATATCGTCCATGGTCTGTGGACGAGGGGAGTACATATATATATATATACGTATATAACTATATTTCGATTTGATTTCAATATCATTTATATTTATTTCAATGCATATATCATTTTTACAATGCATATATAACTTATACACCGAACATACAACTTATACAACGCTTATACATGAGGTGTACAACGCTTATATAACTCATACATCGACTATATAATTTATACATTGTTGTTTTGCATATCGTTTATAAATTAGAAATCTCACATTGGGTTCCACTCCACCAAAAATTGCAGAAGGCTCAGAAAAATATCCGGTCTCTTCTAGAATGTAGAAGACGTCCTCACGGTACCGGCGTCTCTTGTTTCATTGAATTTCGACCACAAACGAAAAAGATATGGTTTTTATTGTAAAATCATAAACTGTAGCGCTTTAAAGTGTTATAAACAGTTGAAAATATTTAAAGCCATTACCTCCACTGTTTGCTTCAAAACTAGGTCACGGATTCACACACGATTCGTTCACTTTGAGGATTATCAGATCATGCTACATGAAGCAGCTCCGAGTCGCGCGCCTAGCGGTGGTCCTCCAACCTTGATCGACGACGAGATGTCATGGCAGCGGCGAGATGAAGTCTTCGACTTTGAGGAGCTGGATCTCGGCAAATACTCCACTAGAGAAGACCAGGTTTGTATGGATTTAGAGATGAGAGAATTCTCTATAAAGAACCCAACTGGAGCCTGTGATTTTGATGAGTGGATTTGCTAGAAAAGAGGAGAGAAGATCTGAATGTTTTCTGCCGTTCGACGAGAGCTCTTGGGGAAGAAGCGGGGAGAGAGAAAATGATTTGATTGGCCGAGATTTTTTTTTATATTTATATATTTTTAAAAATCCAAAAATTCCCCTTATCTCAGACGAACTCCAATCCAAACCCAACGACTGTCATCCCTAGCTAAATACCCCCATTCCGAACACAATGGGATATGTTTCGTAGGCCCATTTGACTATTTCAGTCAGTTTCCTTCAAATTAAAATATAAAACATTTAATATTTGATTTGAACGTGCATTTCAATTTGCCGGGGCCACATACTGATCCCAAAAATTTCAGAAAAATAAATCTAGCTATGCTTTGACGATTTGGTCCCAACAAAACTAGTTTCATCGAATTATGAGACCATTTGAAAAATGGCCCTTTTCTGGTCGATTTAATTTAATAGAAATTGACCAAACACATTTTCCCTTGCCACGCTCACATATTAACTTCGAAAATTAGGAAATTTGAAACCTAGCAATAATTTGACATCCCGGATCCAAAAAAAGTGGTTTCATCGAATTCTGAGGTCGTTTGCAAAATGCCTATTTTCAAGGGCTATATATTCTCTATAGCGACCTTTCTGAAAATTCATTTGGTCATAACTTTTGATTCCCACTATGAAACTTTGATTTTTCAGATTCGTTAGAAAGATATGCACTAACAGATTTGAATATTTTTTGTTTCACTAAAGTCCATTTTATTTGGCACCCGGTATAGTCAGTCAAAGTTTGAATTCAAATTTTGAAACTGCCGCGCCATTTCAGGCCTTGTTTATAATTTAAAATAATTATATTTATTTTCAAACATCGATTCAAACATACTTTTCGTCGTTATTATTTAAAATATTTATTTTAAATATTTAAAATCCACTAAAATAGCCAAATTAAAAAATTTAAATTAGCTCAGATTTTCCGGGTTGTTACAATCTCCTCCACTTAAAACTTTTCGTCCTCGAAAAGGAACGAAGTCGAAAGTTGTTTAATTAACCAACTCAACTTTCCTTTTGGCTTCTTTTCTCTAACTTTTCAGTTTTTAAGAATTTTCAAATTCTTCAAAAATTTGGCTAACACCCTAAATTTTCGAAAAATTTCGCCATAACCTCCTTTGTACGGGGAGCTTCGGGATATTTCAAATAGCCTCCCATGGCCCTCACCAATCCAAAAGAAAAAGGAAAATCCAAGCGGCTAGCAATCGGCTCATAAAATCATCAAATCCCAAGAAATACAATAAACATGTACCTATTTGTTGGGCAAACAATTTTATTCTTCTGCTTAGTTGTTTATCCATAACCTGTTCACACACATATAATGCACATGTATATATTTCTATCTATTTTCAATTCAGTTCAATATATGTTCAATTTGGCTAAATGGTTCAAAACTCTAATTAATCATCCAAAAAACAAACAACACAACCAGCAATCAATTTATTTTTAACTTTCAAAAATATACTAATTAATTCATATACTCTTTTAAAATCATCAGACTATATAATTAAAAAGTTATACATCCATGAAAAGAAAACAACAACAAAGTAGAGAACAAAATGGTAATGCAAAGAATGGTAAATGTACCTTGCACCAGATTCAATCAGAGATATCCAACCTGCACTTAGGATAGGCTTTCTTAATACTCTCCCCGGTTTCCCAAGTACAATCTCGCGGATCTCCACTCCATTGCACTTTGACTAAGTGAACCTTCTTGTTCCTCAGTTCTTTGGTTTCTTTGCCAATAATCTTTAGCGGCTCTCTTCTCACAGCCAATTCTGGAGTGGTCATATCCCCTTGTATCAGATAACAAAATTCATCACATAATCGCTCAGTTGCTTCCGGAGGAATAAATCTTTCATTGAAAATCTCTTTAAATCGATCCCAGGTAATATTACCTTCTAGATTATCCTTAATAATTGAATCCCACCAACACAAAGCTTCGTCTTTGAGTGCCCAAGATGCCAGTAATCTTTTCTGATCATCTCCCAGCTTTGAACCTTCAAAATTTTTCTCAGTAGAGCGTATCCAGGCTTGAGTTTGGATAATAGATTCATTGCCCGAGAACGGTACTCCACCCATATTTCGATACTTAATTAACAGAGCCTCAATATCTGGTTCTGCCCTACCTCTTCTACTTCTGCCACTCATTTTTCAATGTCTGCAAATAGCAGACAAAGTGTTAGGCCAACAGAAAAAGGTAATTTTAATACATAGAGACATATACTTGAATGTAAATGTGTCTATCAAGGTGTATTTCATTCTGCTATACTTATACTAGGATATTACTGATCCTATCTGAAATGAGCTATTCGTCCTAGAACACTACTAGTACTATTTCTGACGAGTTCGTTAATATGTTATATTCCAGAAGTAAGCTTAACCAAAGCTCTGATACCACGTTGTGACGACCCCAAAACCCCGTACGACGATGGCAAGGGTAATCTTTGGAATATAACACATAAACAGATAACAGCAGAACAGAAATAAATAAATAAATAAACCAGATAATGTACAATAGAATACACTGGATAAACATAATCATCAGAGTTACACAGTATACAGGATCATACTTAGTACAAAATACAGTTCAGCTATACATAAATGTCTACAGCGGAAAACAAAACATAATATGTACAATGGGAGCTGAACAGCATAAAAAGAGATAAATGGTAGGATCCATCTTCAGCTCCAGCTATTCAGAAAGAGCCTGCTAAAACCTGAATACAAGGCTGCCCGTTCAGAAAGAGGGGCACTCGAGTTTGCAAGTGAAACAAACTACGAGTCAGTCATGGGACTGGCATGAGAAATCTACTTAACATATTTTAATATATGGCCAATCACAGGATCACGCCACTTTCACGGAACAGGTTTACTTCATTGGATTGCCAGTGCTTTAAAACAAGTAAATCTTTTAAACATCGCAATGCTTTTTATAGAAATGAAGCCATTGTAAGACTCAGTTCCCGTCACACAATGCAACGCAAACCAGAGGATAGAGTTTTACCTTATAATGGCCAAAATATGCTTGATACGAATAAAACAAAAGCATTTGATATTATTACTAGTGTCTATATGTTTCAAAAACAACTTCAAATCATAAGTATCAATCATAGACGACATTAATGCCCCATACCACTATGTCGCCATATATAGGTATACAATCAAAACCGCAAAGTCACGTATTTGGAAATTGGATTTCCGTCATGAACCAAGGCAAAAGATAGTCCTTACCGAATTCGAGACAATCTAGCCCATGTCTCAGGCAAGTACTCAGTCAAGCCTTTGGATCGTCAGGGCTGGTCCACCGATGTGGATTAAAATGCCTGAACACTGCGTTTCCCCGCCCTTTGGGGGCGTAAATGAGTCCTATGACTCCATCGGCTCCACATAGTCACCGATATATCTGAGGCGCCTCGCAACAACAACAACCACACAGGTGAAAATAATATAAATGTCAGGGCTGGTAGGTCACTGACACCACCCTAGCAAGAAGGAAACGCATGCCCTCCCTGAGGTCCTCTCCCATTTCATGTTCATACCGGGGTGTGAGGCTCGCGTATCAACATTATACACAAAGCTATGCCACACAGGCCGTGCTTTGATCATTAACCACAAGACTTTGCTTTCCAACAGAAGCCTTGGTCATCTGCCACTTAGGCATGCCACACAGGAAATTCACTCTATGCAACTGATTTCTATCGATATATAACCTCTGAGCTCGTACGTCTCAGAGAAGGGCATTAAGCAAGAGAATAAATTCTCCGCCGCCAAACAGATATATATTTAATAGAGATCAATCAGCACAGAAAAAAATCCAATGTCAGACAAACAGTCCATTTACAAGTTCATTCTGGGTCTGAACGAAACCGGAGGCACCATATACCTCGCATATCCATCGATCTCTAAGTACGTCTGGACGATCACCACTTATTATCTATATTTCGGGATGCCTCCCAATCAAGACATCAGTTATCATCCAACCGAGGTGAAGATCTCCGGTCTTCAACCACCGTCTTCATCATCGATTTCTTATCGCCGATCAATTATTTGAAATGAGATTTAACTCGACCTTTTCAAATAATTCACGTATATTTAGAATTTAAATCAATTTGTTTCAATGGTTAGATTATTCAACATCAATAATTCTGTTCTTAAATGTAATTTTCACACCAAACACATTCAACCATCAAATATCTAATAAACCGGGTAAATTCGTTTTATTTCCATTCCATATCATTTATAATATTTTATAACGATTTATCGCTATTTTTATTCATTTAAAAATAGCCAATTCATTCAAACGACGCTTCAGGCCATAACGAGGCCGTGGCGCTGTTCAGATTTGATTTACACATATCTGAAAAATCTAACCGTTGGATCTTCACAAATTTTATATCATTAGAAAGATCTTTTCAAAACGAATCCACGGTTTCGGTTTTGGGAAAATCCGACGGTCGGATCTCCCAGTACATTCGTTTGAAGTTACGATTTCAAAATACGAACTGCAGCGTCGTTATTCGATTTAATTTAATTATATATATATAATCGATTCTGGCGCTGTTTTTCTTCAGATTTGAATTAGACATTCCAGACAATCCAACCGTTGGATCTTTACAAAGTTGGTGTCGTTGGAAAGATATTTCCAAAGCGAACCCAACGGTTTTGGTTTCGGGAAAATCCGATGGTCGGATCTCCCGCACTAATCGTTTGAAATCACGGTTTCAAAACACGAACTACAACTTCGTTATTCGATTTATTTTATTTATATATATATATATAATTCATTCTTCGATTTCTAAACCATATTCACTTCATATATTTGTTAAAAATGATATTTTTATCCAACAGATATTTATTTCAACACATCACCATTTTTAACACTTCATATTCACAATAAAAATGTAGATTTTATTGTTCAATCTATATATTCAACACATGAATTTTTTCGACTTCACACATATGATAAAAATATGATTTTTATCGTTCTAGTCCTTTATTCAACACATGAATTTTTCTATAGTTCATATATATAATAAAAATGTGATTTTTATTGTAAAACAATTTATTTCAAAACACGATTATTTTATATAGATTATACATATCATAAAAATGTTATTTTTGGTGTTAAAACAATTTATTTAAAACATTAAGATTTTATATAGTTTATATATATGATAAAAATGTTATTTTTATCTTTCTAAGAATTTTTTCAATACACGAACTCCTTTCGACACATGAATTTATTTCAACACATGAATTTCTATTCAACACAGGAATTTTATTTCAACACATGAATTTTTATTCAACACATGAATTTTATTTCAACACATGAATTTCTATTCAAGACATGAATTTTATTTCAACACATGAATTTATACCAAACACCGAAATATTTTAGAAAATTTCGGCAGCATAACGGTAGGGTAGTTAAAACCGGCACCATCCCTAGTACGGCTCCTCGCTCTACCTTAAAGCCTCGCAGCTTTTGACAATGGGGATTTTCAATATCTAGTTCGTATGCAGACGAATTTTCCCATATACTAATCTTATTGGGATTTCAACCACAATCATTTATTTCAAATCAACCATTCATGATATTCACCAAATTTTCACATCAACCAATAATCCCAACAATATCATAACCAATATATATCGTCCATGGTCTGTGGACGAGGGGAGTGTATATATATATAGATATACGTATATAACAATATTTCGATTTCATTTCAATATCATTTCAATTTATTTCAAAGCATATATCATTTTTACAACGCATATATAACTTATACACCGAACATACAACTTATACAATGCCTATACATGAGGTGTACAACGCTTATATAACTCATACATCGACTATATAATTTATACATCATTGTTTTCCATATCGTTTATAAATTAGAAATCTCACATTGGGTTCCACTCCACCAAAAATTGCAGAAGACTTAGAAAAATATCCGGTCTCTTCTAGAATGTAGAAGAGTCCTCACGGTCCCTGCATCTCTTGTTTCACTGAATTTCGACCACAAACGAAAAAGATATGATTTTCATTCTAAAATCATAAACCGTAGTGCTATAAAGTGCAATAAACAGTTGAAAATATTTAAAGCCGTTACCCCCACTGTTTGCTTCAAAACTAGGTCACAGATTCACGCACGATTCGTTCAGTTTGAGGATGATCAGATCATGCTACGTGAAGCAGCTCCGAGTTGCGCGCCTGGCGGTGGTCCTCCAGCCTTGATCGACGGCGAGATGACGTGGCAGCAGCGAGATGAAGTCTTCGACTTTGAGGAGCTGGATCTCGGCAAATACTCCACTAGAGAAAATCAGGTTTGTATGGATTTAGAGATGAGAGAATTCTCTACAAAAAAACCCAACTGGAGCCTGTGATTTTGATGAGTGGATTTGCCAGAAAAGAGGAGAGAAGATCTGAACGTTTTCCATCGTTCGACAAGAGCTCTCGGGGAAGAAGCGGGGAGAGAGAAAATGATTTGATTGGCCGAGATTTTTTTTATATTTATATATTTTTAAAAATCCAAAAATACCCCTTATCTCAGACGAACACCAATCCAAACCCAACGACTGTCGTCCCTAGCTAAATACTCTCATTCCGAACACAATGGGATATGTTTCGTAGGCCCATTCGATTGTTTTAGTCAGTTTCTCTTCCAATTAAAATATAAAACATTTAATATTTGATTTGAACGTGCATTTCAATTTGCCGGGGCCACATACTGATCCCAAAAATTTTAGAAAAATAAATCTAGCTATGCTTTGACGATACGATCCCAACAAAACTAGTTTCGTCGAATTCTGAGACCATTTGAAAAATGACCCTTTTCTGGTCGATCCAATTTAATAGAAATCGACCAAACACATTTTCCTTTGCCACGCTCACATATTAACTTCAAAAGTTAGGAAATTTGAAACCTAGCAATAATTTGACATCCCGGATCCAACAAAAGTGGTTTCGTCGAATTCTGAGGTCGTTTGCAAAATGCCTATTTTCAAGGCTGTATATTCTCTATAGCGACCTTTCTGAAAATTCATTTGGCCATAACTTTTGATTCCCGCTATGAAACTTCAATTTTTTAGATTCGTTAGAAAGATATTCACTAACAGATTTAAATATTTTTGGTTTCACTAAAGTCCGTTTTATTTTGCACCCGGTACAGTCAGTCAAAGTTTGAATTCAAATTTTGAAACTGCCACGCCATTTCAGGCCTTGTTTATAATTTAAAATAATTATATTTATTTTCAAACATCGATTCAAACATACTTTTCGTCATTATTATTTAATATATTTATTTTAACTATTTAAAATCCACTAAAATAGCCAAATTGAAAATTTTAAATTGGCTCAGATTTTCCGGGTTGTTACACTATGCCACTTATGTTTGATATATTTATATTTGAAGTTGATTTCTACACTTATAATAATAAAAGATAAATTTCACGTATCAAGCATATTTGGCCATTATAAGGTAAAGCTTTATCCTCTGGTTTGTGTTACATTGTGTGATGGGACATGAGTCTTATAGTGGCTTCATTTTTTCTTTTAGCATTGCGCTATTTGTTTTACGGTATTCTTAGGAGAAAACTTGTTCCATCTTATACGACGTGGTCCCTTGATTTACCCAACTTTAAAATAAAAGTTAATAGTTGTTTTAGTTCTCACACCAGTCTCATGTTTGACTCGGAGTTTATTGTTTCCACCTAAACTCTGGGTGCCCATATTTTCCACATGGGCAGTTTGTAGTTTTGGTTTTCACAAATGTTTCTTTTCACAGGATCCTGGATTACAGCTGGAGCTATATTCGGAATGCTTTGTATCCGTGTATTTCCTGTACTTGTGGTAGTTGATGTTTTCTGCTACACATTATGTTTATGTATTTAAATATAATTTAAATCTCTGATATTTTTTCGCAGTAAATTATTTATTTGTACTCTAATATCTTGTACTTTGATGTAAATTGTTGTAATAGTAATGAAATTTTTTCATGTTTGTGTTGTGATGAGACGTGTTCTCAAAGCAGTTTGCCTTCTTATTCGATTTAGGCCGACCGAGAAGTTCGGGTCGCTACAGGTGGTATTAGAGCTTTGGTTTACAAAGCTCGAGAACAAGACACATTAAAACCAAATGAAAGAATTCATCAAAGATAGGATTAGTAATGTCCTATAAGAGCGACTTGTTAGAGAAAGGGTTAGTAACACCCTAGAATGAGTTTGAATATTTATATACAAAAAAAGAATTTAGTTTTGAAAATTATATCTTATTATACATATTTGAGTATTTATTTGATTTTGAATTTGGACTATCGAGTATAAGAAGATTTTGCATATACGCCTAGCTAGCATATATACGAAGTCTCAAATATACTGGATGGATAAAGAATCACACTCTAGTCGCCCGGGGATGATTCTGGCAATTGTGATCACATTACCAGTGCTTATTTTCGAGTTTCGAAAGTGGGATATCTATATATTTCCAATTGACTGGTGTGAGAACCAAAACTTAGTTAGAGATTAATGGTTGTGATTTGGCATTAAAACTATATTTTTGAGTATATAAAGGTTATATATTTGAAAAGCTAATCAAATAATTGATTGCTAGTTGTGATGTGTGATTATTAATTAACAAATTAAAATATTGGATTAATAAAACCAATATAAGAATGAAAGGTAATTTAAACCAAATCAAATATAACGTTGAACTGAATTGAAAATTAGTTTGAATTGGAATTATATACATGGACACACACACACACACACATATATATATATATATATATATGTTGAGCAGGTTATGGATTTACAGTTTAGTAAAGAAATAAATTGCTTGCCCGACAAAAAGGTGCACCTTTATAAGTTGGTTGCGCAATTTTGTTATTATTAAACTACTGTGAATCATTTGGATGCGCTGTGATGGTTGTTCTGTGTGAAATTAAAACATACGCCATAGAATAGTAACAAATAAATTATGGACTACACAACATAACATACTACTGAAGATGGCATAGCATATCATATTCCATATATGTGACGACCCCATACCCCGATAAGACGGTGCAAGGGTAATCTTTGGAGTAAAACACATAAACAGTTAACAACAGAACAGAAATAATTAAATACACCAAGTAATGTACAATAGAATACACTGGATAAATAAAATCATCAGAGTTACACAGTATATAGGATCATACTTAGTACAAAATACAGTTCAGCTATACATAAATGTCTACTGCAGAAAAGAAAACATAATATGTACAACAGGAGCTGAACAACATAAAAAGAGATAATGATATAATCCATCTTCAGCTCCAGCTATCCAGAAAGAGCCTGCTAAAACCTGAATACAAGGCTGCCCGTGTAGAAATAGGGGCACCCGAATTTGTAAGTGAAACAAACTACGAGTCAGTCGTGGGACTGGTATGGTAAATTTACTTTCACATTTTCAAATATGGCTAATCACAGGACCATGCCACTTTCGCGGAACGGGTTCACTCCATTGGATTGCCAATGCTTTAAAACAGATAAATCTTTTAAACATCGCAATGCTTTTTATAAAAATGAAGCCATTATAAGACTCAGTTCCCATCACACAATGCAACACAAACCAGAGGATAGAGATTTTCCTTATAATGGCCAAAATATGCTTGATACGAGCAAAACAAATCATTTGATATTATTGCTAGTGTATATATGTTTCAAAAACAATTTCAATCATAACTATCAATCATAGACGGCATGGGTACCATATATCATGTCGCTATATATATATACAATAAAAAACGCATGATGTCGTATTTGGAAATTGGATTTCCGTCATGAACCGAGGCCAGGGATCGTCCTCACCGCTTCGAGACAATCTAGCCTACCATGTCTTAGGCAAGCGCACAGGCAAGCCTTGGAGCAACAGGGTCGGTCCACTCGATGTGGATTGAACTTAAACCCTGAACACTGCGTTTCCCCGCCCTTTGGGGCGCAAATGAGCCAACGAATGACTCCATCGGCTTCACATAGTCACCGATATATCCAAGGCGCCTCGCAACAGCAACAACCACACAGGTGAAAATAATATAAATGTCAGCCAGTTTAAGCACCCACACCGCCTCTAGCTAGAAAGAAACGCATGTCCTCCCTGAAGTCCTCTCCCGTTTCTGGTCCATACCGGGGTGTGAGGCTCGCGAAACAACGCTATACACAAAGCTACGCCACACAGGCCGTGCTTTGATCATCAACCACAAGACTTTGCTTTTCAACAAAAGCCTTGATCATCTGCCACTTAGGCATGCCACACAGGCAATTCACTCAATGCGAATGGTTCCCATCGATATATAACCTCTGAGCTCGTACGTCTCAGTGAAGGGCGTTAAGCAAGAGAATAAATCCTCCGCCGCCAAACAGATATATATTTAATAGAGATCAATTAGCACAGAACAAAATCCAATGTCAGACACACAGTCCATTTACACGTTCGTTCTGGGTTTGAACGAAACTGGAGGCACTCAATACCTCGCATATCCGTACAATCAACAAGTACGTCCGGGTGGCTACTACTTCAACCTCGCCAAGGTAGCTACTCCTATCATGAGCATCAGTAGCACCCCTCCATTCGACGTAAAGATCATCGGTCTTGCTCCGTCTTCATATCTTTGACTTTCACTCGTCGGTCAATTATTTGAAATAAGAATTAACTCGGCGTTTTCAAATAATTCACGTATATCTAGAATTTCAAATCAATTCATTTCAATGGTTAAATTATTCGACATCACCAATTCTGTTCTTTAAAGTAATTTTCACACCAATCACATTCAACCATCAAATATCACATAAACCGAGCAGATTCAGTTTATTTCCATTCCACATCGTTTATAATATTTTATCACGATTTATCGCTATTTTTATTTATTTAAAAATAGCCAATTCATTTAAACGACGCTTCAGGCCATAACGCGGCCGTGGTGCTGTTTTTCTCCAGATTTGATTTACACATATCTGAAAATCTAACCGTTGGATCTTCACAAAATTTATATCATTAGAAAGATCTTTTCAAAACGAATCCAACGGTTTCAGTTTTGGGAAAATCCGACAGTCGGATCTCCTGCACTAATCGTTTGAAGTTACGATTTCAAAATACGAACTGCAGCGTCGTTATTCGATTTAATTTAATTATATTTATATATATAAAAATATAATCAATTTTGGCGCTGTTTTTCTTTAGATTTGAATTAAACATTCCAGACATTCCAACCGTTGGATCTTTACAAAGTTGGTGCCGTTGGAAAGATATTCCGAAGGCGAACCCAACGGTTGTGGTTTTGGGAAAATTCGATGGTCGGATTTCCCGCACTAATCGTTTGAAATCATGGTTTCAAAACACGAACTACACGGCCACGATTCATTTTAATTTTATTTATATTTATATATATATATAGTTCATTCGACGATTTCTATATCGTTTTCACTTCAAATATTTCACTAACGCCTTTAAATTTTGGAAAATTTCGCCATAACCTCCTTTGTACGGGAGGGGCTAGGAAAATTCTCAAATAGCCCCACGGGCGTCTCATCTCAAAAAGAAAAAGCCAATAGGCTCATAAAATCATCACCCAAGCAAAATAGTAAACATGTACCTATTTGTCGGGCACACAATTTTATTCCTCTTCTCTAGCCTCTTTGCTATAACTTGTTCAATAAATATGCATGTACATATGTGCAATTCTTATCACTTATCATTTTCCATTCAACTTCATATTTGATTCAATTTGGTTTAAAGTCACCATTCATTCTAATGTTGCATACACAAGCAAAAATCATATCATTAGCTAATTAATGAATATTTCAACTCATGCATATTTATTTGAACAAGTGGTTATTTTTAACACTTCACATTTCAAAAATGATATTTTTGGCGAACTAAAATATATTTCAACACATGACTATTTCATTTAGTTCCTATACATGTTAAAAATGATATTCGTAGCAAACAAATATTTATTTCAACACTCGTGTATTTTTAACGAATCACATACATGATAAAAATGGTATTTTTATCGTCTAAAATATTTATTCAATACATGAATGTTTTTAACACTTCATAATTTCAATAAAAATGTAATTTTTATTGTTTGATCTTTTTATTCAACACATGAACCTTTTCAACACACGCACTTCTCAACACATGAGCATTTCCACACATGGATATTTTATATAGTTTGTTCATATAAGAAAGATGTAATTTTTTTATTGTTGGAACAATTTATTTATAACGCGAATATTTCACATACTTCATATATATTATAAAAATGTGATTTTTATTGTTTAAACACTTTATTCATTCAACACATGAATTTAATTTTCAACACATGACTTCTCGACACATGAGCATTTTCCGCACATGGATATTTTCAACACATGACTTTGGTTTCAACACATGAAAATAATTTCAATATATAAAAATAATTCTAACACATGAATATTATTCAAAATTTCGGCAGCATAACAGCAGGGTAGTTAAAACCGGCATCGTCCCGAGTACGGCTCCTCGCTCTACCTTAAAACCTCGCGGTTTTTGACAATGGGGATTTCATGCATCTAGTTCGCACGCAGGCGGCATGTTTTATTTTCATTTCCTCAATTCTATTCTAATTTGTTTCAACCACAAGGGGGTATTTTTCCAATCACAACCAAACAATATCAACTACAAACAATTCTATCAACCATTCGCATTATTCACCAAATTTTTCACACCTATTCACAATCAATAAATATCATCCATGGTTTGTGGACGAGGGGAGTGTGTGTGTGTGTATATATATATATTATTTCTATATTTCACTTGCATTTCAACACAACTCAAAGCATATATGTTTCATACAACGCTTCTATAATTTATACATCACTCATATAACTTATACAACACATGTACATGAGGTATACAATGCGTATATAATTTACACTTCGCTTGTATAATTTATACAACACGATTTCATTGACACATTTCAATTTGCCAGGGCCACAAACTGATTCGAAAAATTCCAGAAAAATAAACCTAGCTATGTTTTGACGCTACGGTCCCAACAAAACTAGTTTCGTCGAATTCTGAGATCGTTTGAAAAATGGCCATTTTCTAGTCGATCCAATTTAACAGAAATTGACCAAACACATTTTCTTTTCCCAAGCTCACATACTAGCTTCAAAAATTATGAAATTTGAAACCTAGCAATAGTTTGACATCCCGGACCCAACAAAAGTGGTTTCGTCGAATTCCGAGGTTGTTTGCAAAATGTCTATTTTCAAGGGCTATATATTCTCTATAGCGACCTTTCTGAAAATTTATTTGGCCATAACTTTTGATTCCCACTATGAAACTTCGATTTTTCAGATTCGTTAGAAAGATATTCATAAACAGATTTAAATATTTTTGGTTTCACTAAAATCCATTATATTTTGCACCCGGCACAGTCAGTCAAAGTTTGAATTCAAATTTTCAAACTGCCACACTATTTCTAATTCACTATTTTATTGAAATATTCTATTTCAATTGTTTAAATTCTTTTGAAATAACCAATTTAAAAGTTTTAAATTGGCCCGTGTTTTCAGGGTTGTTACAATATAAGCATTTGGTGTAATGAAAAGTTGAAGAATTGAAGCCAGAATGAAAGTTGAGTTGGTTAGTTAAACAACTTTCAACTCCGTTCTTTTTCGAGGATGAAAAAGTTTTAAGTGAGGGAGATTGTAACAACATGGAATTTTGGAACCAATTTAAAATTTATTTTCAATTGAGTTTAATGGTAATTAAATATTTTATATGATTTATTTTGAGAATTAGCGATTTAAAATTTATTTAAATCAAAGTTTAAACATATAAATTTAAATTAAAATTAAAACGAATTCGAAGTGGCGTGGTAGTTTGAAATTTTTGTTTTGAACTTTAATTGAATATATAGAATTCAATATAAGTCAGAATTTGACGAAACAAGAAACGTTAGAATCTATTTAACTATATATTTCTAAAAAATGTAAGAAACTGAGATTTCACTTTTTAAATTGTAAATTATGTCCAAATTAAAGTTTGAAATAGTTGCTATGGAATTTTTATATATTTTAATATTATATACAGCCCTTAAAATAGCCATTTTATAAATGACCTCCGTTTTCAACAAAACTAATTTTGTTGGATCCGGAACATCAAATTATTGTCAGGTTTAAAATTTCAAGTCATTTGAAATTAATATGTTAGCATAGTAAATTTTAACGTGTTCTAAATTTCAATTAAAATTTAATAAGCTAGTTAAAAGGCCATTTTTCAAATGGTCTGCAAACTCGATGAAATTAATTTTGTTAGAACCGCAATTGCAAAACATAGCTAGATTTGAAATTTCATAACTTTTAGAGTCAATATATGGCCATGGTAAAATAAAATGTACGTTCAAACTAAATATTTAATGCTATATTAATTTATATTTTAATTTTGATAAAAACTAATTGAAACAGTCAAATTAGCTTATGAAAAATATTCCATTGTGTCTGGAATGGGGTATTTAGTTGGGAACGATAGTCCTTGTTATTCGTTTGGAGTTCGGGACGTGAAAACTCAAATGTTAAGCAAAAATAGAATTAAATATTAATAAAAAATTGGTATATATATATCCTAAAACGTGGTCAAAACCCTAATCCTATTCCTTTTACTATGCCGCCATCAAAATTTGAACGGGCAGAATCACCGATTTCCCTCTCCGTTTGTCCATACCAAAAACTTCCTTCATCAATCTTCATCAGCTTGGTGAGATCTCCAATGTGACCGGCTGTGATCGTTTTTGGGTCATGATTTGGCCATAAATCGCACTCAAACTCATCACGTTCACATGGGATTTCGAGGCCATAGGAAGGGCCGAGTTCATCATGGCGTCGGGTGGTGGAAGCTCTGGCGTAGGGCTTTGGCGTGGCATTAGCTGATCAGGGGTCGGTGGTCTCTAGAGTGCGCAATTCGAGGAGGAAGAGGCGGTGTAATTGGGTTCAGCAAAAAGGAATGATGCTGGAAGAAGATGGATTACGGTTTAATCTCGATTATGCCCAAATCAAATGTAATTAATTTTATAATTAGTTATTAAGGAATTTATTTATAAACTAAATTGTAATTAAACTCTAAATGCTCTTGCTCAAATTAAAACAGAATTCAATAATTTCAGAACCGTTGGAATCATGACGATAACCTCTACATTGTAGAACGGACTGGAACAGATTTGGAACAAGTTGAATTTTAAGCTAAATTAAACGTCTGTTTAATTTAGTTCAAAAATAAATCGTCAATTAAAGATCGACGGAGTGGAAATCAATGTGAGAACTCTCTCACTCAATTTATTTGTACAGTTATTATATTTTATAACTGAATATATATTGATTTCCTGTGATTGCTATATTTATTTGGTGGTTGATGATTTATTTATAGTTTTTATATTATTATCATCAAACTGTGAATATATGTGATGATAAAAATAATCACTTATATTATAAATTATTTTGAGATGACAATTTACCTACCCGTTTCCCAAATAGGTAGATATGTTCACATGGATTGTGATGTAAACCCCACACGGGTATTGGGACGATAATTTCACACATCACCCAAGTATACAAATAATAATATTTATTCGATGGTTGGAAAACCCCTACGGGTTTGGGGATGATAATTAATTCACATCTCCCATATGGTTAATTTGTATGTCAAAAGATTGATTAACAGGTCATAGTAAGCATTATTTAATTATTTAATGCTTATACAGTTGTAGATGCACTCTGGATGTGAATTGAATGTTTAATATTTGTTTGTCACTATTTTTGAATACATGAGATGTATGGAATCCATATAAATAAAGTTATATGGTGATTGATTGAGTCTGATTCCAATTCAAAAATAATGAATATTTTAAAATAATATTCAATGAAGAAATAAAATATGATTTTGATGTCCGATTTTGGATGGACATGAAAATATCGAAATATTCATAATTGAAATGAATATGAAGCCGAGTAAAGTAGATATACGTCATTTTAACTCAAATAGAATTTTTTGTTGATTTTATTCATTTTATAATGAATATCGAAAAGATTTGATTTTAAAATCTGATATGTTGAAAGTATTATCATTTTAATATTATAATGATACGGAATATTCAATTTCGATTTAAAATTCAAATGGAAGTTAGAATCGTTTTTAAAACGAATTTATAAACATTTTATAAAATACATTTTAAATGGAAATCGATGAAACATATTATATATTATAATGGTTTGAATAGAACGTGTCGCGCAGCGACAATTCGCGAATTTCGACCACTGACTTGGAATTGACTTAACTGGAGATCCAACCGCCGAATTCTCCTAAAACCAGAACCGTTGGGTTTGTATCGAAAATAGATTTCGAATGATAATAAGAGATTTGAAATCCAATGGTTACATTTTAAAATATGTCCAAATTAGTTTTGGAAAAGGTCGCTATGGATGCAGCTCGGCGGCCAATATTGGAAACCGATTGTAAGTGCCTTATTAAAATTATTAAAAATATGAATAAATTATGTAAAATCATAATAAATGATTTTAAATGATTTTGGATGAAATATTCCACATTTGTTAAGATAAAATATATGTTTATCTGAATGAACTAGTAAACAACCAGAATAAAGAACTGAAAGGAATTAAAATGGTCTTAATCTAACCAGAATTTTCCAATATAAAAATTGGATGGATTTGAATGGAAATAATCTTCGGAATATTTTAATATCAGATTCCGTGATTATATGGATATCGTTGAGGAATTTGGAAGATATAGATATCGTTATTCCCTATACGATATATGTTAGTATCAAAATTTGATATTGAATATAAGCCGATATGATTTCTATTTAGAGCCTTGTATCTAATATCAAATTGGATTTTAGGTTTGTAGTCAATGGTTACTTTAATAATATTGTTCTTAAACCCAGTTGAGAATAGAATAAATATTTTCATTGAGATTTAATGAGATTTTCCAATTAATGAATATAATTGGAATTAAATGGAAGGTGATTTCGGGTTCATTGTGAACTATGTTTTAAACGACATTGGTTCTTAAACCCCATTAGCGGTGAAGTTATGATTTGGAATTTATAAATCTTTTCATTAGGATTTAATGAAATTTTCCAAAGTAAAGTTTTCCAATTTAATACATCAAATTGGAATTGAGTGGAATTTGATTTATTGATAATCGAGATGAGCTTCCATGAAGGAAGACAGTTGCTATTTATGGAATTTAAAAGGATTTGCCATTTTTCCACTTATAGTATTAGTCTAATACAGAAATTTATATCAATTATATACTGTTATGATTTCCGTGAAGATTCCATTTTGATGGAAGATGAGTTTGGGTTTTTCGTGAACTGTGTTCTGAATAATATTAGTTCTTTAACCCAGTTAAAGACAGGATTAATTTCCTAAGATTGAATAATCATTAAGCAATGATTTTTGAGATTAAAACTAAGTGGAGTTTTAATGAATCTTTGATTAGAATGAAATGAGAATAAGGTAATTAAATTTATCGAATTCAAAAAATATTCGAGAATGGGGTACCACCAGTTTTACTTCATGCGATAGTTAAATCTTTAATTAGATTTAAAACGTTGAATGGTAATTGAATTTACTGATAACACAATGGGTGTTAAATATGTAGTACTACTAGTTTTGCTCCATGGAATGAACAGGTTAGGATTGGGATAATAAAATGAAGGATTACTTCGGTATGGCTCATTAATCCTGACCAGTTTGATAGACCTTAATGTGGTTTAAGTTAAGAAAAGATGTTATAAATCTTTTGAAATGATTTCCTAGAATATTTGAATAAAAGTATATTCTGGATTGGAATGAGGCGTATGATGTGTTTTTATAGCAATTGATTATAAGATACGTGAGTATGACATTGTATTTTGTGCTGTACTCGTTGATCTCCGCTAAATGTATACCTATTTGGTCGTGGAGAATTTATTCTCTTTCTTAACACCCTTCTCTGCGACGTACGAGCTCAGAGGTTATATAATAGTGGAAATCAATGGTATGGTATGGATTTACAATGTGGCATGTTGAGATGCATGGATCAAAGCTTTTGTTGAAAAAGTAGGGCTTTATGGTTGATGATCAAAGCACAACTTTAAGTAGCGCCGCTTTGTGTATAGCGTTAATTCACGAACTTCACTCCTCGGTACGAACCAAAAACAGGTTGAAGGACCGCAGAGAAATGGACATATGTTAGTTTCTAGCTACGAGTGATGACATGGTATGGAGCTCAGACATTTTACTTATGTGGATGTTGGATTATGATGGATAACGAGGTACCTCGGATTTGGCCAACTAAAAGTGTAACAACCCGGAAAATCTGAACCAATTTAAAAAAATTATTTTGGCTATTTCAGTGAATTTTGAATAGTTAAAAAAATTTATTTTAAATAATAACGATTAAAATTTTATTTTAATCGAAGTTAGAACAAATATAATTATTTTAATTTCAAAAGAAATTGGAAATAGTTCGGTAGTTTGAAAAGTCAAACCTGAGCTTTGACTGAATATACCGGATTCAAAATTTAACGGATTTTAGTGAAACCAAAAATATCTATATCTGTTTAAAAATATATTTCCAACGAATCCAAAAAATTGAGATTTCATAGCGGGAATCAAAAGTTATGGCCAGTTGAATATTCAGAATAGTCGCTATAGTATAATTTATAGCCCGTATAAAAGGCCACTTTTCAAACGACCTCCGTTTTCGACGAAACCACTTATGTCGGATCCGGAATGTCAAATTATTGCTAAGTTTAACTTTCTAGAATTTTTGGAATTAATATGTGAGCGTGGCAAACGAAAATGTGTTTTGTCAATTTTAGTCAAATTTAATCGACTTGAAAATGGCCATTTTTCAAACGGCCTCCAAATTCGACGAAATTAGTTTTGTTAGGACTGTATCGTCAAAACAAAGCCAAGAATAATTTTTTCTAGAATTTTTAGAGTCCGTATGCGGCCCCGGTGAATTTAAAAGTACGATCAAATTAATTAAATAAATGAATTAATTTTTAAATTAAATAAAATAGGCTAAAGATGACCATTTGGGCTAGCGGGACCTAGCCCATTGGATACGGAATGGGGGCCATTGGGTGCGATCAACCCCTGTTGGACCGAAATTGGATTTGTTTAGAACTTATGGATTTTTTTGTAAAATTAACAATAAAATATTATAAAGACACATTCATCGTTCAAAACCCTAGAGCTACAGTACAGCCGCCACCCCCCTTTTCCATGGCCGTGATTCCTCCAACCTTCCCCCACTAATTTTCATCGATCCACTCACCAAAACCCATCAGTCCTTTAGGCTTTATTGAAGAGATTTTCCTCCTCTCTCCATCCATACGGCTAACCACCCATACCATCGAACAGCCGCCGTATTCCAGTGCCCCGAAGCCACGCCATTCACAGCGCCGCCGCCTCCCCTAGGGTGCATCGCGCCTGACGCGGGTGGGACCCTCCTATGTGTCGTCTCTTCCTCTACACCGTTGTATATTCCAATCGTCAGCACCCCTCACCAATTGGAAGAAAGGAGCAACCCTAGATCGGAACCCAATTGGAAAAGGCATGGCCTTTATTTGTTATTGAAGAAGGAGGTGGAATTTTAATTAATTATTTAAATTAATTTATTATTAAAAATGTAAAGTAAATCATATCTCATTCATACTGACTCAGAACGGAACGATTTTTGAAGCGTTGCGATCGTAGAGACGAAATCAACGATTCTAGACTGAAAAGAAGCAATTTTGAGCTGGTTGAATTTTGGTCCAAATTTTTAGATCTGAACTATTCAGATTCAAAAGAACAATGAGAAATCCTATTTAATTTTTATTATTATTTATTTTAAAATAATTAGAATAAATCGTAATTGTATTCTCATTGATTCGCTGTATATGCTATGTTACGTGATTTGATTTATATGTGATGTGTTAATATAGATCTGTTAGTTTAAATATTTTGTTAATGTAGATCTGTATGTGATGTATTAATTAGAATAAATCATTTTTGTTGATATTTTGTTGAATCAATATATTCAACAAAAATGGAGCATCATGTATATTTATTGAATTAAATTAAAATTTTCAATTCAATAAATTTTTTTTACCTTTGTATATTTATGAATTGAATTAGAATTTTCAATTCAATAAAAATTCCACCTTTGTCTATTTTATTGAATTGAATTAGAACTTTCAATTCAATATAAAAATATCACTTTGTTTATTTTATTGAATTGAATTTGAAGTTTCAATTCCATATAAAAATATAACTTTGTTTATTTTGTTGAATTGAATTAGAACTTTCAATTCCATATAAAAATATCACTTTGTTTATTTTATCGAATTGAATTAGAACTTTCAATTCAATAAAAAAATATCACTTTGTCTATTTTGTTGAATTGAATTAGAACTTTCAATTCAATAAAAAATATCACTTTGTTTATTTTATCTAATTGAATTAGAACTTTCAATTCAATAAAAATGAATATCACCTTATTTATTTTGTTGAATTGAATTAGAATTTTCAATTCAATAAAAATATCACTTTGTTTGTTTGTTGATTGAACTAGAGTTTTCAATCAAAATAAAATATGTTACTTTTGTTAATTTTGATTGAACTAGAATTGTCAATCAAAATAAAAAATACCACTTTTGTTATTGTTTGATTGAATTAGAATTTTCAATCAAAACAAAGAAATATCACTTTTGTTTGTTATTTGATTTGGTTGGATTTTTCAATCAAAAAGGAAATATCAAATCTTGTCATTTTGTTTAATATAATATTCAACAAAAATGAAATGTAAATTTCTATCATATTATGGAATTATTATAAAAATAGAAATGCTCATGTTTTAGATAAAAATAAGGACATTACATTAAAAAGTTAACATTTTGATGTAATGTTAAAAGTAAAGAAAATGTTCATGTTTTAAACCAAAACATGAATTTATTAAAAATATACAATTTTAAGGAAATGTTAAGAATAGAGAAAAATGTACATGTTTAGAAATAAAAGTGTGTAGTCATTAAAAACCATACTTCAATGTCATTGAGGAAATTAGCAAAATGTTCATAGTTTGAACAAAAACATGATTTCATATAAAATGTATATTTTAATGAAATGGTTGGAAAATAAAGAAAATGTTCATGTTTTTGAACAAAACATGAATTCATTAAAAGTATACATTTTTAAGGTAAAGTTAAAAGTAAGAAAGGTATTTATGTTTTAAGGTCAAAACATTATTAAACTAAAAAAATATACTTTTTAATGTAATAGTAGGTAATAAGAAAAATGTTCGTGTTTCTATTAAAAAAATAATTTCATTAAAAATATACATTTTTAATGAAATGTTGAAAATAGGAAAAATGTACATGTTTTCAATCCAATATTCCATGTAAAGGTTCACATTTTTAATATAATGTTGAATAAAATAGAAATTACACATGTTTTAAAAGAAAGCATGATTTCATTAAAAAAATCATATTTTAGTACCAAGAATGAATGTAGAGAAAAGATTCATGTTTTAAAAGAAAACATGATTTCATTAAAAGTATACATTTTTAATGTAATAGTAAAATAGATAAAATGTACATGTTTTCAATGTAAAACATGTTATACATTAAAATTTCACTTTTTAACGTAATTATAAAAATGCAAAAAAGAAACATGTTTTAAAATGAAAATAGGAGTTACATAAAAAAATTGATTTTTTTTTATAATAGAAATGTTAAGAATACGAAAGATGTTCATGTTGTAAATAGAAAACACGACTTCATTAAAAATTTGCATTTTTAATGTAAGAAGACAAACATGCAAGTTTTCAAAATAAAACATGTTTACATTAAAAACTTTGTTTTTAATGAAATGGTTAAAATCACATTTATATTACATCGCATATATTAGAATTTATATGCATTATTAAAAATTACATTTTCAATTACATCGCATATATTAGAATTTATATGCGTTGTTAAAATCACATTTCAAATTACACCGCATATATTAGAATTTAAATGCGTTGTTAAAATCATATTTATAATTACATCGCATATATTAGAATTTATATGCACTGTTAAAATAACATTTATAATTACATTGTATATATTGGATCTATATGCACTGTCAAAAATTACATTTATATTTACATTTGCATATGGTAGGATACATATGCAAAGTAGACTCGTCATTGAACAAATTTTCATGTAAATGATATATATTCTGTTTGACGGTACATAAATATGATTTGCCAATAAAAAATATATTTTATTTGGCATGTTAAATACGTTAGAAAGATCGTCGAAGAGTTTGTATATATAATTATATATAAATATAAATAAAAAATAAACGAATCGCGTGCGGTAGTTCGCGTTTCGAAATTGTAACTTTAAATGATTATACCGAAAGATCCAACCGTCGGATTTTCCTAAAACTGGAACCGCTAGGACCGCTTTGGAAAGATCTTTCCAACGATATAAATTTTGTTAAAATCCAATGGTTAGATTTCAAGATAAGTGTAAATCAAATTTTGATAAAAACAGCGCCAGGGCCGCCCATCGACCCGAAGCGTCGTTAAATAAATTTGGCTATTTTTACATAAATAAAAATAGTGATTAATCGTTATTAAATACCATTAACGATATGAAATGATTTTAAACTATATATATGCGAGAATAATTTGAAAAGACCGAGTTAAATCTCATTTCAAATGGTTATACGACTATCTAAATTAAAGATCTTAAAGATGGCGATTGAAGACCGACGATCTTCACATCGAAAGGATTACTACTGATGCCTGGCATTGGCAAGCTACCAATAAAAGGTTAAAGTGGTAGTTGTCCGGACGTACTTGTTGATTGTCCAGATACGCGAGCACCTCTCTTCCGTATTGGACATACGGGATGAGGAATAAGGTGACTCCGGTTTCGTTCAGACCCAAAACGGACTTGTAAATGGATGTGTGTCCGACATTGAATTTCATTCTGTGTAATTAAATTGATTTATATTAATATATATCTGTGGTGGCGGAGAATTTATTATCTTGCTTAACACCCTTCTTTGAGACACATGAGCTTGAAGGTTATATATTAGTAGTTATCAATCGCATGGTGTGAATTGTCGATGTAACATGCCAAGATGCAATTGATCTAGGCTTTTGTTGAAAAGAAGAGCCTTGTGGATGATGATCAAAGCATAGCCTATTTCGGCATAGCTTTGTGTATTATGTTACCTCGCGAGCCTCACACCCCGGTAGAGTAAAAAACGGGACAAGGGAACGCAGGGAGTGCACACGTTTCTCTCTAGCTAGAAGTGGTGTTTTGGTTTTTACAAGACCCGACATTTTTACTTATGTGGTTGACGGATTATGAGGCGCCTTGGATTTATTGGTCGCCAATGGCCAAATTATAGGCCCAATAAGATCGGGGAGCGTGTGTTTAGGAATTACCAATCCACTAACGTTATTTATGGATCGACCCTGCAGGATCCAAAGGTTTCCCATAGGTGTTATCCTGAGACATTGCTAGAGTGTCTCAAATCGGTTAGGAGATCGTCCCTAGCCTTGACACAAGATGGAAAACCAATCTCCAATACGACATTACGGTTTGTAAACCTATATATGACGACATCGTAGGATGGGGTACTATGTTGTCTAGGATTGATACATTTACTTTGAAGTATTTTAATACTGATTAGACACTAATAATAATAAAAAATTATTTTCTACGTATCAAGCATTTTTTATCATTATAAGGTAAAACTCTATCCTTAGGTTTGCATTGCATTGTGTGATGGGACTTGAGTCTTATAATGATTTCATTTTCTAAAAAGCATTGCGTTGTTTTTGACTTAAAATTTATAAAAATTATGCACTGGCAATCCAATGGAGTAAACCCGTTCCGTATTAGTGGCGTGGTCCTGTGATTGGCCATATTGTTAGTTAATAAAGATTTCTCATACCAGTCCTATGACTGACTTGTAGTTTGTTTCACATTGCAAACTCAGGTGCCCTCTTTCCACACGGGCAGCCAAATGACAGGTTTTAGGTATGGATATTTTCTGGACTAGAGCTTGATGATGAAGAGGATGAAGAACCTTTCTTTTTTATCTTTTTATTTGCTTTTTGAGACATTTAGACATTATTGAGTTTTGATTTATTTGGATGAGATTGAGACTTTATTTCTTTCCTTGTTTTGGACTTCTATTTTGCTAAGTGTATCCTGTACTGTGTACTCTGATGTCTGCGATGTTATGTTGTGATGACATCTCCATTTCCACTGCAATGATTTATGTGTTATGCTATTATCGAAGATCTGTTATTGTTTTAATTATGTTATGCTCCTATGATTATCCTTACTTTCGTACCACGGAAGTTTGGGGTCTTCACATTTGGTATCAGAGCTAAAGGTTAACCTTAGCTTCGGAGTATAACATTTTTAGAACAGTTCATCTACATAGAATCAGTAGTATTCTAGGACGAGTAGCTCATTAGAGATAGGATTAGTAATGTCCTAGAATGAGAACAGCAGAATAGCACATATTAATCAGTCATTACTTCATTATCATCTTATCATATGTCTCTACTTTTAACCTTTCCTTTGAAATTATCGTTTCTCTTAGTCTGACTCTTTCCTTGATGATACAGACTGATTGAAAAATGATTACGAGAGCCAGGACTAGAGGAAGAGGTCAAGGTGGAGCAGCAAGCAGGGGCGGAGAAAGAGAAACAATCCCAACTGCTCAGGACCAACCTAATTTGGATGCTGAGGTGCCACCACCACCACCTCCATGTTCTTTTGATCTAGACAAGGTGGCAAAGAAAATCAAGAATCTAGGAGGAGTGCATTTCACGGGCCGAGAGACGGTGATAGAGGAACAAGCGTGGCTTAAGACAATTGAGAAGATCTTGGGAGGATTAGAACTAGAAGATCATAGGAAGCGATTTATGGCAACATGGTTCCTGAAGGACCAGGCTTAGATTTGATGGGAAACGGCTATGACTGGTGGTAATGAAGCTAATAAAACTTGGGAGAAACTTAAAGAGCTTTTCAATGAGAAGTTTGCTCCGCCTCATGAAGTTGAACACCTTCATGATGAGTTTGCCAACCTCCAACAGGGAAGTATGACTATTGCCGAATATGTGAAGAAATTCGACGAGCTCTCTAGATATGCCCCTGAGTTAGTTCAAGACCGCTTCAGAAGAATAAGACATTTATTGATGGTCTTGCGAGGAGGTATCATAATAGAGTGACGGCACACATTGAGCGTCCATTTGCTAAAGTGATCGAGATGGCCTGCAGATATGAGGAGATTGACCAGAAAGGTTCTCAGCAAGATCTAGAAAAGAATCAAGCCAATAATAAGAGAAAAGAGTCTGACAAGGAATCAGAGGCGGGTAATCTTTCTACCTCCAAGCCCCAGGGGAAAAAGAAAAGAGACAAGTCTAAGGTGAAGTGCTTCAATTGTCATAAGTGGGGCATTTTGACTATGAATGTCGAGCCCCGAAGAAGCCTAAAAGAAATGAGTCTGGACCAAGTCAGAACCGTGGTCAAAATTCTCGGAGCACTCAAGAATGCTTTAATTGCCATAAGAAGGGCCACTTTATCAAACATTGCCCTCTGCTCAAGAAATCTAAAGTAGCACATGTCTATGACGGAGTGGCTGCACTGGCTTCTTTCGAAGGAGCAGGTAAACCTGATGTTTTACGAGTTACTCTTAACATTAAGAACATTCCTATTATAGTTTTGTTTGACACTGGTGCATCTAGAAGTTTCATATCTAATGACATGATTAAAAAGCTTAAATTGAAACCCAGAAAACTTAAAGAATCAATTAGAGCCCATGGTCCGATAGGAGGTTCACTTATCCTCGATCAGTACTGTAGAGTGCCTGTTTCTTACTCTTACTTCCAATTCCCTTTTGACTTGATCGTTATGAGTTTTTCTGGATACGATATCATACTTGGGCTAGATTGGCTAACAAAGTATGAGGCTGAGGTACTATGTGCTGAAAGAGTAGTCGGAATCAAAACCAAATTTGGAGATATTATTACTATTCCATGCCACGGCTCAGCCCTAGATAGGAAAGAATTTTTGTCTTCTCTAGAAGCACTCCTGCTTCTATTGAGGATATTCCTATCGTCAGAGACTATGCGGATGTGTTTGAAGAAGTTGACAGCTTACCTCCGCGTAGAGAAATCAATTTCAGAATTGACTTAGTTCCGAATGCAAGGCCCGTTGTACACCCCATTCGGAGAATGTCACTGAATGAAAAAGAGGAACTAAGCAATCAAACTAAGCAACTTTTGTGGAAGGGTCTGATTAGACCTAGCTTCTCAAGCTGGGGTGCAATAGTGGTGTTTGTCCCAAAGTCAGACGGTACCCTCAGGCTATGTGTGGACTACCGTGACCTCAATAAGCAAACGCTGAAAAATAAATACCCACTGCCACGCATTGATGATCTGCTAGACCTCTTGAATGGAGCACGAGTATTCTCTAGGATGGACCTAGCTACAGGTTTTCATCAATTACGCATTGCCGAAGAATGTGTGTCTTTGATATCTTTCAGAGGACCAGACTTATTTTATGAATGGCCAGTAATGCCCTTCGGCTTATGCAACGCTCCAGCATACTTCGTTGATTTGATAAATAGAGTTTTCCGAGATGTTTTAAATAAATTCGTGCTGGTGTTCATTGATGATATCCTAATCTTTTCTAAATCCACTGCTGAACACGAAAAGCATCTGAAAGAAGTCTTGGAGATTTTACGAAGAAATAAGCTGAAAGCCGAATTCTCCATATGCATATTTTGGTAAGAAGAAGTGAAATTCCTCAGCCATGTTGTATCAAAGGAAGGCATTTTAGTAGATCCAAGAAAGATCACAGACATCCAAGATTGGAAGCAGCCTAGCACGCCCATAGAAGTCAGAAGTTTCTTAGGTATGGCTAGCTATTACCGGAAATTCGTTAAGGATTTTTCGAAATTATCTTGTCCATTGACGAAGCTGACTAAGAAGCATACAAAGTTCATTTGGACACCCGAATGTGAGGCAGCTTTCCAAGAGCTGAAACGGAGATTGATCACTGCTCCTGTGTTGACCATTATTAATGGCAATCAGGATTTGAAAGTCTGGACAGACACTTCTAGAGAAGGTTATTCTTTTCATCTAAATAAACATGTCAGAGATGACATTTTTAATGTCAAATCTTATTTTAACATGCTATCCTTTTATCTATTTAAGGTATTGGTGCGGTGCTAATGCAAAGCGACAAAGTAGTCGCATATAATAGCCACCAGTTAAAACCGCATGAGAAGAATTACGCCACTCATGATCTCGAGCTAATGGCCATAGTATTTGCACAGAAGATATGGAGGCACTGTCTCTTGGGCGAGAAATTCGAGCTGTATACTGATCACAAATCCTTAAAGTATCTGTTCACCCAAAGGGATTTGAACTTGAGGCAGCAGCGTTGGCTTGAATTCCTTGCACCCTATGACCTGGACATCTTATATACTCCAGGGAAAGCCAATGTAGTGGCAGATGCTCTCAGCAGGAAGAATACGGACAACACCAAACTTATCCTTGCCAATCTCATTATTACCCCTACCTTGATCAATAAGATCTCTGCTCTCCAGAAAGATGATAAATTTATTCATATGATTAGTGAGCGAGTTCGAAGGGGCGAAGCATCAAGCTTCCAAGTAGATAGCAAGGGAACCCTCA
Source organism: Allium sativum (assembly GCA_030737875.1). NCBI lineage: Eukaryota > Viridiplantae > Streptophyta > Magnoliopsida > Asparagales > Amaryllidaceae > Allium > Allium sativum. Next base: position 351,191,674 of record CM060919.1, on the reverse strand, counting down.
GACTACAAGGGCGAATATGTGTGCCAGATATTCCTGAGCTAAAAAGAGAAGTTATGGATGAGTATCAAAAATCTAAGCTCAGCATCCATCCAGGAGTAAGCAAGATGTATCATGATCTTAAGCGTACTTTTTGGTGGAAGGCGATGAAGAGAGGCATTTCTATATAGCAGGTCTATTGCAACCGCTAGGGGTTCAAAGTTGGAAGTGGGACGAAATTTCTATGGACTTTATTGATGGCTTGCCCCGAACTAGCAAAGGCAATGACAGCATATGGGTGATTGTAGACCGCCTCACAAAGACTGCCCATTTCATCCCTGTCAAATCTAATAGAATAGCTCGAAGTTTGACACAACTTTATTTCAAAGAGATTGTCAGACTACATGGAATTTTCAGTAGCATTGTCAGTGATCGCGATCCGATATTTGCTAGCAAATTATGGGAAGCTTTCCAAGAAGAGCTGGGGACCAAGTTGAATATGAGCACTGCTTATCATCCTCAGACAGATGGCCAGACTGAGAGGGTGAACCGCATATTGGAGGACTTGTTGCGAGAATGCATTCTAGATTTTGGTGGGTCATGGGAAGATCATTTGCACTTGGTTGAATTCTCTTATAATAACATCTACCAAGCAAGCTTGCATATGTCGCCATCTGAAGCATTATATGGTAGGCCATGCAGATCTCCCGCATGTTGGGTGGAACCCAGCAATCTATTAGTACTGGGTCCCGACATGGTTCGAGAAGCAGCAGATAAAGTTGATTTTATTAAGAAGCGATTGCTGGCTGCTCAAAGCTGACAGCAGAGCTATGCAGACTCTTGAAGAAGGGATTTAGAATTCTCTGTTGGCGATCTGGTATACTTGAAGGTTTCCCCACCGAGAGGTGTAATTCGATTTGGGAAGACTGGGAAATTTGCGCCGAGATTCATTGGTCCATTTCCTATTCTCGAAAGGATTAGAACTCTCACTTATAGGGTGCAGTTGCCTGACTGGTTACCAGGGGTTCACGATGTATTCCATGTGTCCAAGCTTTGGGAGCATGTTCATGATCAAGACTTAGTTGTGGAAGAAGAATCACAACAAGATTTGGAGATTACCCCGAGCTTAGCAATAAGGAGGGAGCTAGTGAAAATTGTTGGCAAAGAAACCTGTGTTCTGAGGAACAAGAGGATCCACTTAGTCAAGTTGTAGTGGAACGGGGATCCTAGAGACTGTACATAGGAGACTAAGGATAGCATCAAACAAGTTTATCCTAAGTGCAGAGTGGACATCTCTGAGTGGCTCTTGTGTCGAGGTACATTTACAATACCTTGCATTTTCCGTTTTGTTTCCTACTTTACTATTGTTTCCTTTTGGGGACGAAAAGCTTTTAAGTGGGGGAGATTGTAACAACCCGGAAAATCTGAACTAATTTAAATTTTTTATTTTGGCTATTTCAGTGAATTTTGAATAGTTAAAATAATTTATTTTAAATAACAACGATTAAACATTTATTTTAATCGAAGTTAGAATGAATATAATTATTTTAATTTCAAAAGGAATTGGAAATAGTTCGGTAGTTTGAAAAGTCAAACCTGAGCTTTGACTGAATATACCGGCTTCAAAATTTAACGGATTTTAGTGAAACCAAAAATATCTAAATCTGTTTAAAAATATCTTTCCAACGAATCCGAAAAATCGAGATTTTATAGTGGGAATCAAAAGTTATGGCCAGTTGAACATTTAGAATAGTCGCTATAATATAATTTATAGCCCGTATAAAAGGCCATTTGTCAAACGACCTCCGTTTTTCGACGAAACCACTTTTGTCGGATCCGGAATTTCAAATTATTGCTAAGTTTAATTTTCCATAATTTTTGGAATTAAATATGAGCGTGGCAAACGAAAATGTGTTTTGTCAATTTCAATCAAATTTAATCGACTTGAAAATGACCATTTTTCAAACGGTCTCCAAATTTAACAAAATTAGTTTTTTTAGGACCGTATCGTCAAAACAAAGCCAGGAATAATTTTTTGGAATTTTTAGAGTTCGTAGGCGGCTCCGATGAATTTAAACGTACGATCAAATTAATTAAATAAATGAATTAATTTTTAAATTAAATAAAACAGGCTAAAGATGACCGTTTGGGCTGGCGGGACCTAGCCCATTGGATCCGGAATGGGGGCTATTGGGTCGGGTCAACCCCTTGTTGGACTGAAATTGGATTTGTTTAGAACTTATGGATTTTTTTTGTAAAATTAACAATAAAATATTATAAAAACACATTCATCTTTCGAAACCCTAGAGCTACAGTACAGCCGCCACCCCCTTTTTCCATGGCCGTGATTCCTCCAACCTTCCCCCACTAATTTCCATCGATCCACTCACCAAAACCCATCAGTCCTTTAGGCTTTATTGAAGAGATTTTCCTCCTCTCTCCATCCATACGGCTAACCACCAATACCATCGAAAAACCGCCATATTCCAGTGCCCCGAAGTCACGCCATTCACAGCGCTGCCGCCTCCCCTATGGTGCATCGCGCCTAACGCGGGTGGGACCCCCCTGTGCGTCGTCCCTCCCTCTACACCGTGGTATATTCCGATCGTCAGCACCCCTCACCAATTGGAAGAAAAGAGCAACCCTAGATCGGAACCCAATTGGAAAAGGCACGGCCTTTATCTGTTATTGAAGAAGGAGGTGGACTTTTAATTAATTATTCGAATTAATTTATTTTAAATTGTTAACAATGTAAAGTAAATCATATCTCATTCATATTGACTCAGAAAGGAACGATTTTCGAAGCGTTGCGATCGTAGAGACGAGATCTACGATTCTAGACTGAAAAGAAGCAATTCTGAGCTGGTTGAATTTTGGGCCAAATTTTCAAATCTGAACTATTCAGATTCAAAAGAACAGTGAGAAATCCTATTTTATTTTTTTTATTATTTATTTTAAAATAATTAAAATAAATCGTAATTGTATTCTCATTGATTCGCTGTATATGCTATGTTATGTGATTTGATTTGTATGCGATATGTTAATATAGATCTGTTAGTTTAGATATTTTGTTAATGTAGATCTGTATGTGATGGGTTAATTAGAATAAATCATTTTTGTTGATATTTTATTGAATCATATATATTCAACAAAAATGGAGCATCATGTATATTTACTGAATTGAATTAAAATTTTCAATTCAATAAAAAAGTTTCACCTTTGTATATTTATGAATTGAATTAGAATTTTCAATTCAATAAAAATTTCACCTTTGTCTGTTTTATTGAATTGAATTAAAACTTTCAATTCAATATAAAAATATCACTTTGTTTATTTTAGTGAATTGAATTAGAACTTTTAATTCAATATAAAAATATCACTTTGTTTATTTTATTAAATTGAATTAGAACTTTCAATTCCATATAAAAATATCACTTTGTTTATTTTATTGAATTGAATTAGAACTTTCAATTCCATATAAAAATATCACTTTGTTTATTTTATTGAATTGAATTAGAACATTCAATTTAATAAAAAAATATCACTTTGTCTATTTTGTTGAATTAAATTAGAACTTTCAATTCAATAAAAAATATCACTTTGTTTATTTTATTGAATTGAATTAGAACTTTCAATTCAATAAAAAAAATATCACCTTGTTTATTTTGTTGAATTGAATTAGAATTTTCAATTCAATAAAAATATCACTTTGTTTGTTTGTTGATTGAACTAGAGTTTTTCAATCAATATAAAATATGTCACTTTTGTTAATTTTGATTGAACTAGAATTTTCAATCAAAATAAAAAATACCACTTTTGTTATTGTTTGATTGAATTAGAATTTTCAATCAAAACAAAGAAATATCACTTTTGTTCGTTATTTGATTTTGTTAGAATTTTCAATCAAAAAGGAAATATCAAATCTTGTCATTTTGTTGAATTAGAATATTCAACAAAAATGAAACGTAAATTTCTATCATATTATGGAATTACTATAAAAATATTAATGCTTATGTTTTAGATAAAAATAAGGACATTACATTAAAAAGTTTACATTTTAATGTAATGTTAAAAGTAAAGAAAATGTTCATGTTTTAAACCAAAACATGAATTCATTAAAAATATAAAATTTTAAGGAAATGTTAAGAATAGAGAAAAACGTACGTGTCTATAAATAAAAGCGTGTAATCATTAAAAACCATACTTTAATGTCATTGAGGAAATTAGCAAAATGTTCATAGTTTGAACAAAAATATGATTTTCATATAAAATATATATTTTAATGAAATAGTTGGAAAATAAAGAAAATGTTCATGTTTTTTAACAAAACATGAATTCATTAAAAGTATACATTTTTAAGGTAAAGTTAAAAATAAGAAAGGTGTTTATGTTTTAAGGTCGAAACATTACTAAACTAAAAAAATATACTTTTTACTTTAATAGTAGGTAATAAGAAAAATGTTCATGTTTCTATTCCAAATATAATTTCATTAAAAATATACATTTTTAATGAAATGTTGAAAATAGGAAAAATGTACATGTTTTCAATCCAACATGATTCCATGTAAAGGTTCACATTTTTTATATAATGTTGAATAAAATAGAAATTACACATGTTTTAAAAGGAAACATGATTTCATTAAAAAAAATCATATTTTAGTATCAAGAATGAATGTAGAGAAAAGATTCATGTTTTAAAAAAAAACATGATTTCGTTAAAAATATACATTTTTAATGTAATATTAAAATAGAGAAAATGTACATGTTTTAAATGCAAAACATGTTATACATTAAAATTTCACTTTTTAATGTAATTATAAAAATGCAGAAAAAAAACATGTTTTAAAATGAAAATAGGAGTTACATAAAAAAAATCATTTTTTTTAATAATAGAAATGTTAAGAATATGAAAGATGTTCATGTTTTAAATAGAAACATGACTTCATTAAAAATTTGCATTTTTAATGTAAGAAGACAAGCATGCAAGTTTTCAAAATAAAACATGTTTACATTAAAAACTTTGTTTTTAATGAAATGTTTAAAATCACATTTATATTACATCGCATATATTAGAATTTATATGCGTTGTTAAAAATTACGTTTTCAGTTACATCGCATATACTAGAATTTATATGCGTTGTTAAAATCACATTTTCAATTACACCGCATATACTAGAATTTATATGCGTAGTTAAAATCATATTTATAATTACATCGCATATATTAGAATTTATATGCGTTGTTAAAATAACATTTATAATTATATTGTATATATTGGATCTATATGCACTATCAAAAATTACATTTATATTTACATTTGCATATGGTAGGATACATATGCAAAGTAGACTCGTCATTGAACAAATTTTCATGTAAATGATATATATTCTATTTGACGGTACATAAATATGATTTGCTAATAAAAACATTATTTTGTTTGGCATGTTAAATACGTTAGAGAGACCGTCGAAGAGTTTATATATATAAATATAAATTAAAAATAAATGAATCGCGCGCGGTAGTTCGCGTTTCGAAATCGTAACTTTAAATGATTATACCGAAAGATCCAACCATCGGATTTTCCTAAAACTGGAACCGCTAGGACCGCTTTGGGAAGATCTTTCCAACGATATAAATTTTGTTAAAATCCAACGGTTAGATTTCAAGATAAGTGTAAATCAAACTTTGATAAAAATAGCGCCAGGGCTGCCCATCGACCCGGTTTATATATATAATTAGATATATATAAATATAAATTAAAAATAAACGAATCGCGCGCGGTAGTTCGCGTTTCGAAATCGTAACTTTAAATGATTTTACCGAAACGTCCAACCATCGGATTTTCCCAAAACTAGAACCGCTAGGACCAATTCAGGAAGATCTTTCCAATGATATAAATTTTGTTAAAATCCAACGGTTAGATTTCAAGATAAGTGTAAATCAAATTTTGATAAAAACAGCGCCAGGGCTGCCCATCGACCCGAAGCGTCGTTAAATAAATTTGGCTATTTTTATATAAATAAAAATAGCGATTAATTGTAATGACCCGGACTTTTTACACATCGAAAACACATATATAAAGTGATCGTAAGTACGTATGTGAAAATACAAGTTAAAATTTCAAATTTCTAATACACGTTAAAATTTTATATAGCATTTTTTTTAAATGCCATTTTTCACTTGTGTTTATTCTTTTAGAAAAGGATTTCAAAAAGGCCTTACATTTTAAGTAAATTTTGGTTTTACAACAAATACATTATTTTGCCAAGAAGCTTGTTGAAAACACATTTCATCGACAAAAGCAAGATTTACAAAACATGCATGTTTCATTAAAACATTAAAACATGAATACCCATTTACTTGCAAACATGATTTCATAGACAAACATACACCTACACCTAGGTTGCAACTACACAAGAGAAAGCCTAGACTAGGGACTACTCTAGGACAATGATTTGAAAGCATTTGAACACTTGCACATGGCAATGTTTCCTTGTTTCAACATTTTCAATTTTTTTAATCTTTTCATGTTTATTTTCTGAAAATTTCTCCTTTATGTTCCCAAAAGCACTTGCATTTTGTCATATATATATGTACTAGAAGCCACCAAAAACTTGTACAAATAAACATAGTTCATCACTACCCTAGTCAAGCCTAAAGAAATGTTTTTTCAAGAGTTCTTTGCACAAACAAGTACTAGCCGTGAGCTAAAAACTGTGCAGAAATTTCAGAGTTTGTTTGCCTTGAATGCCAAGGTATTTGTATTTTATAATTTGTGTTAAATCAATACATAACATATGAGAAAGGGGTAGACAAAAAGGCAGGTGAAAACTGAGCTACTTAAGACAATAGGGACCTCTATTTTTGGCTAAAATCCTAGGATAGAAATTGTGAAGGACATATGGTACATGGTGCATTTAAGGTAATGGTTCTTAGTGCACCAATTAAAATCCTTGTGCAGGAAATATCCCACCTGAAGTGGCGGCTTAAGGCCATGTGGAGTCCTAGGTATTGGTGTGTGATGGTATTTCTTTTTGCCTTCCAATGGCCATCAAAAACAGGAAAAAACTGTTTTGTCTCCTCATTTATAAACAAGCATTTAATGCACTCAATTGTTTATTATTTTATACCCTATATAAGGACCAGTCCATGCATCATTTTACATACACAAAAACACAACAAGTTCAAAGTATTTTCAGCAAAGAAAAGCAAGGTTTTCAAGCATCTAAGTGAGTAAAAACTGTTTTTAAATTTCTGTTTTGAAAATCCCGCATATTTATGTTTGAACTGTTCTATCTATGGTGTGTCCTTTGTTGAATACAACTTTGTTGAAACAATCTATGCTTAACAACTAGGAAATGGGTTTTAATTTTGTGAGTACACCTGGCAGTTCAATTTCTGTTTAAACCTGCAGTTTTCTTTTTCTGTTTTGAACACTCGCAGTTTGCTGTTTTGAACTATGTTTTAGATTAGCCTCCTTTGTATTTCTGGTTTGAATGTTATGTTGATATGTTTACTTGTCGTCAGGAAGAAGGAATCACTTGAGTTGGTAATGAAAACACTTAATCATCATATATGGTGGAAAATACATTCCCTGTGGTTGTTCTAGACCTGTAAAGCATGCAAACTTTGATAAATATGGCTAGGTCAGTAGATCTAGGATTAGTAGATGAGATGATGATGTTTTCTCATGATTAAAACTTTTACATAGTTATAAACTAGTTCAAAGGAAATAAATCTTAACAAAAGCACTTACTGTTGCTTTAAAAACCAAAACAGTTGCTCTCTGTAATTCAATTTCAAAATGGATTTTCAAATTGATTAAAAACATGTTTTGATTATATGATTCAAATAAGGAAAGCAAATGATGATTTTTAAAACAAGAATCAAGATTTTTAATTTTCTAAATCATGAGAAATTCGAAGATGATCAAATTTGGGGCTTTTGTGAAATTCCGACCACCCACTTGATCGGAGGGGATGAGGTCGACGGTGAAGCTTCATCTGAGTCCTAGTAGCCTACGAAAAATACTAAATTATTTTTCAAATAAGGGAAATGATGAGGACGAGGTAGTTTTAGGTTTTTGGGCTGCTGCTGTTTTCATGGGTTTGGTCGCGTCATGTGGGGCCCCTGCTAGTTCGAGTGGTCTGGGGTTTGGTAGGGAGGGGCGTACGAGTCTGGGCTTCAACGTGATGGCGGCGGAAGGACCTCCAGTGATCGGAGTAGGGGTGGCGTTGAGGTTTTTGATGGCACCTGCTATGTGTTGTTCATGGCTCTAATGGTGGAAGGGAGCTTTGGAAGAAGAAGGGCAATGGGGTTCGGAGGACTGGTCGATGACGACCTAAGAAGGTGGCGTGATGTGTCAGAGGAGGTGCGGTGGCTCAGGGATGGACGGAGTGGTTGTGCACGTGCACAACTATGCACAAAGAAAGAAGAAGAAGAAGAAGGAAAGGCACTGTGCTTGAAATTGGTCCTTTGCATCAGAATTTGGCACTTGAATCTGGCACTGTGCATTTGGATATGGCACTTGCACTTGGCACTTGCATTTGGCATTGAGTTTGGGTTTGGTTTGGCACTTAGATTAGTGACTTAACCCTTTGGTTTTAATAAAAAAAAAAAAAAAAACTTTAGTTTATTTTTAAATCCAAGGTGATTATGGAAATGAATTAAAAGAGAAGTAAAAAGTTAAAGTAAGATTAACGCAAGTAAATATAATATGGTACTTGCGCTTTAATTAGTTTTTATAAGTTTTTGTTTTATAGTTTAAATTAGACAATTATAATTATAATTGAAATAAGTGAAGTAAAATAATATTTTTGCAAGTGGAAAAAGTGAATCAGGATTTGTGTTTTCATCAGAAGTTGAAACCAAAATGCAGAATCTGCAGGTTTATAAAATTAGAATTTAATTTATAATTTAAATTTGAATTTATTTGTGAATAGAACATTTCGTTTAAAAACATATAAATGATGAGGAGACGTATGTAACACGTATGGTAGATTTGACTGTTTAAGCTGTAATTTCAAAACGGTCAAGTGCAGTCCAGTATTTGATGCAATAAGACTGTAAAGTATATTTTAATCGTTAGACTGATAAATAAATTTTATCGGTACAGAAAGAAGAAGGAGCCAATCAAGCATAAAGAGGAGATTTCGACGAAACAATACAAAGAAATACAAAGTTGAAATATATAAAGTATAGAACATAAATTTATTTAATTTATGAATAATCAGGTTAAAGAAATACTTAGGAGAAATAAGTTTTCTGAAGATAAATCAAATAAGAATTTATTTTTAGTGATGAACAAAACGGAGGAAAAGACTGTGTGCGACGCACACACTGAATTTACCGTTTTGAAAAGATGATCAATGCATCATATATTGACAAGATAATCATGAACTGTGTGGTTTGACTATATACAGATTTGATTATAATCCTGTTAGAATTATAATTTAAAGTGCAAAATGTTCGTTAATCATTTCAAGGAGTCCGGATATACATTCCACTTTGAATTGATTATACATGCGTGTCGAAGATACTGAAGACGATGGTCGTAAACAATATCTTTGGTCTGTTCAGTCCCAGAACAAACCTGAATGGACGAGTGTCTGACAGCGTATATCAGTCAGATTATACACATCGAATTTACGTAAGTATATTTCGTTGGTGGCGGAGAAATTCGTTTCTCTTAGCTTTATTGCCCGTGGTATATTTGGGAAATCGTTTGAGTATTTCTGACGGGTAGGACGATGTGGCATTCAAAGGGATGAACCTGTGATGATGGAAAGACGAGTCTAGCCTCAAGCCTCACACCCAGGAAATGACAAAAATCGGGCAGGCAGCATGGCTATGTGGGTCGCTCCCATTAGGGTGTAGTATCACCTATCTAGAGAAATTCTTATTGTTTCTTAATCTATCGATTCTGCCCATGCGGGGATGGTTGCCGTACACAACCATCGGTGATATACATTCGATACACTCAAGAGAAATGAGTGGTCGGTCATGTGAGGGCCGGGTTGCAAGAAGTTCTTGTTGAACCCAGATGTATTTGCCTCTAGAGATACATCAGCGGAAGGTGGACCCATACCTTGTCAAATTGGAAATCAAATTTACCTAAGCGCCAAGCGGTTTTATTTGTATACTATATCGGAGAATGTGAGATGCAAGCATTCTCCTAGATTTCTAAATTATTTGTGGAAACACTTGATATTATAATAATATTTGTTTTCAAGTATACAGAGTGTTTTTATCTCATAAGGTAAAAACCCGTTCCGTCTTTACGGCGTGGTCTTATGAGATATTTTCTTTGAACTGTTTTAAACTGTTTACTCATACCAGTCCCCTGACTGACCCAGAGTTTATTTTTCTGTGTTTTCCCTTAAACTCTTGGGTATTCATAACACTTGTTATGAATAGACAAGTGAATCAGGATGTAGAAACTTGTGAAGCTGGAATGAAGATTTTGCTGTGTGCTGGTCCATCTGTCTACTGTATAATTAAGTCTATCAGTTAATCATCTATGATATGTAGAATACTGATGTACTATGAATGGTCTGTATCACTCTGATGTAATATATTCCGCGGTGTAATATTATAAAGTATTATTTTTTTTGGAAATTTCCGCTGTGAGATTCTGATGTTCAGTGTTTTTATATTCTATCTATTCTCATTTCTTATTAATGGCGCAACTTGAGATGTGTTCAAAAGTTGGGTCGTTACAGTTGGTACCAGAGCTGGTTGCTTAATTGGTACGGATGATAGGGGGTTCTCGCTTCGCGTTTGGTGGCGAACGGGAGACTCTTACCCCTACATCTCCCGACAATGTGGGTTGGTCGAGTCGAGAGGCTGGCCGTAAAAGCAGTTCTGAGGTATCTCTGTAAGCCACGCTGGGAGGTTAGCCCAGTGCCGAGGGAGGAGAGGATGGTTGAAAAGCCTACTCGAATCTCGGGGTCATTACAGTTGGTATCAGAGCTTAGGTTCTTGATTACCTAGGCTTTGGGTGAGTATGAGAGAGCGTATTTTTATATAAAATTTAAAATGAACTTAAAACAACTTGGATGTTATACCTAGGGTAGATATACCCTATCAAGACTCGATTGACAACCTGTTATAGTCAGGTGATCAAAATGAGCACCCGTGCACGAAGAGGTCGAGCTAGAGGGTCGTCCACTACTACTGGTCGTACTATTGGATCCCAGGATCAAGTAGAAACAATGGAGGAAGTGGCACAAGTCCAACAAGATAAGAGCTTTGCAACTATTTGTAAGGAGTATACGACTCTGGGAGGAAAAGTTTTCAAAGGAACGGAGTCGTTTACTGAAGTTCAGGCCTGGATGAGGTCATGTGAAAGGATTTTCAAAGGGTTGAAGTTGAATGACGATCAGAAACGTCTTTTGGCATCATGGCAACTTCAAGAAGCTGCTGGAACTTGGTGGGACGCTCAAACTACTAATGTTCCTGAGGAAGATTTCACTTGGGAAAAATTCAAAGAAGCTTTCGAAGCACAGTTTCTGCCCGCTGCAGGAAAAACAAGGATGTATCGAGATTTTATTGATCTCAAGCAGGGAAATATGAAAGTATCAGAATATGAGAACAAATTCAACTCGCTTTCTTGTTTCGGGCCAGAACTGATAAACACTTCACTTAAGAAGAATGAAATGTTCATAGCAGGATTAAAGGATAGCCTACAAGTTCAGATGATTGGACATCTCAAGGTTCCATTCGTTGATCTAGTGGATATGGCTGTTCGTTATGAGGCACTGGAAGGTAAGAAGACAGTGGCAAAAACAGCACAGACAGGAGGACCTAATAGTGAGAATCCAAATAAAAGGAAATTCAATCCGAACTGGAACAACAACAAGGGAATACCCGTGATGGGGGAAAAAGCCAAGGAGAGGTTCAAAGATACCACATGCCATAAATGTTTGCAGAAGGGACACATTGCCAAGTTCTGCACCAAGCCAGCAGCAGAAAAGCCACAGCAGACTCAGCAGCCAGGGCAACAGCAACCAAAGGGAACAAGTGATGTTATTCCACAGAAGTTTTCATGCTATAATTGTCATCAGCCTGGACACTTGGTTAAAGACTGTCCGCTTATGAAGAAGTCACAGCAACCAAAGGTCTACGCTTTAATGGATAAGCCATCAACTTCTGAGAGTGTGAAAATGGAAGATGTTTCAGAAGGTACCTTACTCTTTTCTTATAAAAGGAGTTAACAAACTAGGGTCAACCTCGAGATAAAATGAATATGGGTGGATTAAAGTGGGGTAATATCCAATCACATTAATACCGGAGATCGAGTTAGAATTTTAAATTGAGTTAAAATTTGGATTTTACTAAAATTGAGACTAGACTTAAGTATTTATTTGTGTGTGGACTCAGTCAAAGTGAATGGGTCGATTTGTGAAAACAAATCATGTTGAATCCCGAAATGGAGATCGTTAAGTACGTAAACAAAGATTTTGGGAAAATACTTAACGGAGTTAAGTAAATTGATTGATGAAGGGAATTTGGATAGATATTTTGGTTTTGAATAGGAATAATTGCTGATGTTATTTTATTTATTGATGTGTGTTTATAAGTCGATAACTCTAATCTACTATTTACAAATTTCGGGGACGAAATTTTTATAAGGGGGGTAGAATGTAATGACCCGGACTTTTTACACATCGAAAACACATATATAAAGTGATCGTAAGTACGTATGTGAAAATACGAGTTAAAATTTCAAATTTCTAATACACGTTAAAATTTTATATAGCATTTTTTTTAAATGCCATTTTTCACTTGTGTTTATTCTTTTAGAAAAGGATTTCAAAAAGGCCTTACATTTTAAGTAAATTTTGGTTTTACAACAAATACATTATTTTGCCAAGAAGCTTGTTGAAAACACATTTCATCGACAAAAGCAAGATTTACAAAACATGCATGTTTCATTAAAACATTAAAACATGAATACCCATTTACTTGCAAACATGATTTCATAGACAAACATACACCTACACCTAGGTTGCAACTACACAAGAGAAAGCCTAGACTAGGGACTACTCTAGGACAATGATTTGAAAGCATTTGAACACTTGCACATGGCAATGTTTCCTTGTTTCAACATTTTCAATTTTTTTAATCTTTTCATGTTTATTTTCTGAAAATTTCTCCTTTATGTTCCCAAAAGCACTTGCATTTTGTCATATATATATGTACTAGAAGCCACCAAAAACTTGTACAAATAAACATAGTTCATCACTACCCTAGTCAAGCCTAAAGAAATGTTTTTTCAAGAGTTCTTTGCACAAACAAGTACTAGCCGTGAGCTAAAAACTGTGCAGAAATTTCAGAGTTTGTTTGCCTTGAATGCCAAGGTATTTGTATTTTATAATTTGTGTTAAATCAATACATAACATATGAGAAAGGGGTAGACAAAAAGGCAGGTGAAAACTGAGCTACTTAAGACAATAGGGACCTCTATTTTTGGCTAAAATCCTAGGATAGAAATTGTGAAGGACATATGGTACATGGTGCATTTAAGGTAATGGTTCTTAGTGCACCAATTAAAATCCTTGTGCAGGAAATATCCCACCTGAAGTGGCGGCTTAAGGCCATGTGGAGTCCTAGGTATTGGTGTGTGATGGTATTTCTTTTTGCCTTCCAATGGCCATCAAAAACAGGAAAAAACTGTTTTGTCTCCTCATTTATAAACAAGCATTTAATGCACTCAATTGTTTATTATTTTATACCCTATATAAGGACCAGTCCATGCATCATTTTACATACACAAAAACACAACAAGTTCAAAGTATTTTCAGCAAAGAAAAGCAAGGTTTTCAAGCATCTAAGTGAGTAAAAACTGTTTTTAAATTTCTGTTTTGAAAATCCCGCATATTTATGTTTGAACTGTTCTATCTATGGTGTGTCCTTTGTTGAATACAACTTTGTTGAAACAATCTATGCTTAACAACTAGGAAATGGGTTTTAATTTTGTGAGTACACCTGGCAGTTCAATTTCTGTTTAAACCTGCAGTTTTCTTTTTCTGTTTTGAACACTCGCAGTTTGCTGTTTTGAACTATGTTTTAGATTAGCCTCCTTTGTATTTCTGGTTTGAATGTTATGTTGATATGTTTACTTGTCGTCAGGAAGAAGGAATCACTTGAGTTGGTAATGAAAACACTTAATCATCATATATGGTGGAAAATACATTCCCTGTGGTTGTTCTAGACCTGTAAAGCATGCAAACTTTGATAAATATGGCTAGGTCAGTAGATCTAGGATTAGTAGATGAGATGATGATGTTTTCTCATGATTAAAACTTTTACATAGTTATAAACTAGTTCAAAGGAAATAAATCTTAACAAAAGCACTTACTGTTGCTTTAAAAACCAAAACAGTTGCTCTCTGTAATTCAATTTCAAAATGGATTTTCAAATTGATTAAAAACATGTTTTGATTATATGATTCAAATAAGGAAAGCAAATGATGATTTTTAAAACAAGAATCAAGATTTTTAATTTTCTAAATCATGAGAAATTCGAAGATGATCAAATTTGGGGCTTTTGTGAAATTCCGACCACCCACTTGATCGGAGGGGATGAGGTCGACGGTGAAGCTTCATCTGAGTCCTAGTAGCCTACGAAAAATACTAAATTATTTTTCAAATAAGGGAAATGATGAGGACGAGGTAGTTTTAGGTTTTTGGGCTGCTGCTGTTTTCATGGGTTTGGTCGCGTCATGTGGGGCCCCTGCTAGTTCGAGTGGTCTGGGGTTTGGTAGGGAGGGGCGTACGAGTCTGGGCTTCAACGTGATGGCGGCGGAAGGACCTCCAGTGATCGGAGTAGGGGTGGCGTTGAGGTTTTTGATGGCACCTGCTATGTGTTGTTCATGGCTCTAATGGTGGAAGGGAGCTTTGGAAGAAGAAGGGCAATGGGGTTCGGAGGACTGGTCGATGACGACCTAAGAAGGTGGCGTGATGTGTCAGAGGAGGTGCGGTGGCTCAGGGATGGACGGAGTGGTTGTGCACGTGCACAACTATGCACAAAGAAAGAAGAAGAAGAAGAAGGAAAGGCACTGTGCTTGAAATTGGTCCTTTGCATCAGAATTTGGCACTTGAATCTGGCACTGTGCATTTGGATATGGCACTTGCACTTGGCACTTGCATTTGGCATTGAGTTTGGGTTTGGTTTGGCACTTAGATTAGTGACTTAACCCTTTGGTTTTAATAAAAAAAAAAAAAACTTTAGTTTATTTTTAAATCCAAGGTGATTATGGAAATGAATTAAAAGAGAAGTAAAAAGTTAAAGTAAGATTAACGCAAGTAAATATAATATGGTACTTGCGCTTTAATTAGTTTTTATAAGTTTTTGTTTTATAGTTTAAATTAGACAATTATAATTATAATTGAAATAAGTGAAGTAAAATAATTTTTTTGCAAGTGGAAAAAGTGAATCAGGATTTGTGTTTTCATCAGAAGTTGAAACCAAAATGCAGAATCTGCAGGTTTATAAAATTAGAATTTAATTTATAATTTAAATTTGAATTTATTTGTGAATAGAACATTTCGTTTAAAAACATATAAATGATGAGGAGACGTATGTAACACGTATGGTAGATTTGACTGTTTAAGCTGTAATTTCAAAACGGTCAAGTGCAGTCCAGTATTTGATGCAATAAGACTGTAAAGTATATTTTAATCGTTAGACTGATAAATAAATTTTATCGGTACAGAAAGAAGAAGGAGCCAATCAAGCATAAAGAGGAGATTTCGACGAAACAATACAAAGAAATACAAAGTTGAAATATATAAAGTATAGAACATAAATTTATTTAATTTATGAATAATCAGGTTAAAGAAATACTTAGGAGAAATAAGTTTTCTGAAGATAAATCAAATAAGAATTTATTTTTAGTGATGAACAAAACGGAGGAAAAGACTGTGTGCGACGCACACACTGAATTTACCGTTTTGAAAAGATGATCAATGCATCATATATTGACAAGATAATCATGAACTGTGTGGTTTGACTATATACAGATTTGATTATAATCCTGTTAGAATTATAATTTAAAGTGCAAAATGTTCGTTAATCATTTCAAGGAGTCCGGATATACATTCCACTTTGAATTGATTATACATGCGTGTCGAAGATACTGAAGACGATGGTCGTAAACAATATCTTTGGTCTGTTCAGTCCCAGAACAAACCTGAATGGACGAGTGTCTGACAGCGTATATCAGTCAGATTATACACATCGAATTTACGTAAGTATATTTCGTTGGTGGCGGAGAAATTCGTTTCTCTTAGCTTTATTGCCCGTGGTATATTTGGGAAATCGTTTGAGTATTTCTGACGGGTAGGACGATGTGGCATTCAAAGGGATGAACCTGTGATGATGGAAAGACGAGTCTAGCCTCAAGCCTCACACCCAGGAAATGACAAAAATCGGGCAGGCAGCATGGCTATGTGGGTCGCTCCCATTAGGGTGTAGTATCACCTATCTAGAGAAATTCTTATTGTTTCTTAATCTATCGATTCTGCCCATGCGGGGATGGTTGCCGTACACAACCATCGGTGATATACATTCGATACACTCAAGAGAAATGAGTGGTCGGTCATGTGAGGGCCGGGTTGCAAGAAGTTCTTGTTGAACCCAGATGTATTTGCCTCTAGAGATACATCAGCGGAAGGTGGACCCATACCTTGTCAAATTGGAAATCAAATTTACCTAAGCGCCAAGCGGTTTTATTTGTATACTATATCGGAGAATGTGAGATGCAAGCATTCTCCTAGATTTCTAAATTATTTGTGGAAACACTTGATATTATAATAATATTTGTTTTCAAGTATACAGAGTGTTTTTATCTCATAAGGTAAAAACCCGTTCCGTCTTTACGGCGTGGTCTTATGAGATATTTTCTTTGAACTGTTTTAAACTGTTTACTCATACCAGTCCCCTGACTGACCCAGAGTTTATTTTTCTGTGTTTTCCCTTAAACTCTTGGGTATTCATAACACTTGTTATGAATAGACAAGTGAATCAGGATGTAGAAACTTGTGAAGCTGGAATGAAGATTTTGCTGTGTGCTGGTCCATCTGTCTACTGTATAATTAAGTCTATCAGTTAATCATCTATGATATGTAGAATACTGATGTACTATGAATGGTCTGTATCACTCTGATGTAATATATTCCGCGGTGTAATATTATAAAGTATTATTTTTTTTGGAAATTTCCGCTGTGAGATTCTGATGTTCAGTGTTTTTATATTCTATCTATTCTCATTTCTTATTAATGGCGCAACTTGAGATGTGTTCAAAAGTTGGGTCGTTACATTAATCGTTATTAAATACCATTAACGATATGAAATGATTTTAAACTATATATATGCGAGGATCATTTGAAAAGACCGAGTTAAATCTCATTTCAAATGGTTATACGACGATCTAAATTGAAGATCTTAAAGACGACGATTGAAGACCGGCGATCTTCACATCGAAAGGATAGCTACTGATGCCTTGCATTGGCTAGCTACCAATAAAGGGTTAAAGTGGTAGTTTTCCAGACGTACTTGTTGATTGTCCGGATACGCTAGCACCTACGGGACGAGGAATAATGTGACTCCAGTTTCGTTCGGACCCAGAACGGACTTGTAAATGGATGTGTGTCCAATATTGAATTTCATTCTGTGTAATTAAATTGATTTCTATTAATATATATCTGTGGTGGTGGAGAATTTATTCTCTTGCTTAACACCCTTCTTTGAGACACACAAGCTCGAAGGTTATATATTAGTAGTTATCGATCACATGGTGTGAATTGTCGATGTGACATGCCAAGATGCAATTGATCGAGGCTTTTGTTGAAAAGCTGAGTCTTGTGGATGATGATCAAAGCGTAGCCTATTTCGGTATATCTTTGTGTATTACGTTACCTCATGAGCCTCACACCCCGGTAGAGTCAAAAAGGGGACAAGGAAACGCAGGGAGTGCACACGTTTCTCTCTAGCTAGATGTGGTGTTTGGGTTTTTACAAGACCCGACATTTTTATTTTTGTGGTTGATGGATTATGAGGCGCCTCGGATTTATTGGTCGCCAATGGCCAAATTATAGGTCCAATAGGATCGGGGAGCATGTGTTCAGGAATTGCTAATCCACTAACGTTATTTGTGGATTAGCCCTGCAGGATCCAAGGGTTGCCCATAGGTGTGATCCTGAGACATTACTAGAGTGTCTCGAATCAGTTAGGAGATCGTCCGTAGCCTTGACTTAAGATGGAAAACCAATCTCTAATACGACATTATGATTTTGATTTAAACTATATATGGCGACATAGTAGGATGGGGTACTATGCTGTCTAGGATTGATACATTTACTTTGAAATATTTTAATATTGATTAGACACTAATAATAAAAAAAATTATTTCCTACGTATCAAGCATTTTTTATCATTATAAGGTAAAACTCCATCGTCTGGTTTGCGTTACATTGTGTGATGGGACTTGAGTCTTATAATGATTTCATTTTCTAAAAAGCATTGCATTGTTTTTTACTTAAAATTTATAAAACTTATGCACTGGAAATCCAAAGGAGTAAACCTATTCCGTATTAGCGGCGTGGTCCTGTGATTGGCCATATTGTTAGTTAATAAAGATTTCTTATACCAGTCCCATGATTGGCTCGTAGTTTGTTTCACTTTGCAAACTCAGGTGCCCTCTTTCAACACGGGCAGCCAAATGACAGGTTTTAGGTATGGATATTTTCTGGACTGGAGCTTGCTGATGAAGAGGATGAAGAACCTTTCTTTTTATCTTTTTATTTTCTTCTTGAGACATTTAGATATTATTGATCTTTGATGTATTTGGAAGAGATTGAGACTTTATTTCTTTCCTTGTTGTAGACTTCTATTTTTCTCAGTGTATCCTGTACTGCGTACTCTGATGTTTATGATGTTATGTTGTGATGACATCTCCATTTCCGCTGCAATGATTTATGTGTTATTCTATTATCTGAGATCTGTTATTGTTTTAATTATGTTATGCTCCTATGATTATCCTTACTTTCGTACCATGGAAGTTTGGGGTTGTCACAAAAAGCATTTGAATGGGTGACGTACTGACCAAATTTTAGGTCCCATAGGACCGGTTAACATATAGTTTATGATATTACTAATCAGCTAGGGATGAACGGCTATGCCAGATCCTAAGGGTCGATGCATTCTGTCCCCGAGGCATGGTCTAGATTGTTTCGAATTTGGTAAGGATGATCCCTTGCCTTGGTTCATAGATGGAAACCCAATTTTCAATATGTGAGTTTACGGTTTTAGTTATAACCTATACGACGACATAATATAATGGTACCTATGCCGCCTACGGTTGATACATTTATATTTGAATATGATTTCTACACTTATAATAATAAAAGATAAATTTCATGTATCAAGCATATTTGGCCATTATAAGGTAACACTTTATCCTCTGGTTTGTGTTGCATTGTGTGATGGGATCTGAGTCTTATAATGGCTTCATTTTTTTTCTTTTAGCATTGCAATGTTTGTTTTATGATATTCTTAGGGGAAAACTCGTTCCGCATTACGCGACGTGGTTCCTTGATTTACCCAACTTTAAAATAAAAGTTAATAGTTGTTTTAGTTCTCACACCAGTCCCATGACTGACTCGGAGTTTATTGTTTCCACCTAAACTCTGGGTGCCCATATTTTCCACACGGGCAGCTTGTAGTTTTGGCTTTTGCAGATATTTCTTTTCACATGATCCTAGATTACAGCTAGAGCTATATTTGGAATGCTTTGTATCCGTGTATTTATTTCAGTTGTGGTAGTTGATGTTTCCTGCTACACATTATGTTAATGTATTTAAATGTAATTTAAATCTATAATATTTTTCCGTTGTAAATTATTTATTTGTACTCTGATGTAAATTGTTGTAATAGCAATGAAATGTTCTTATATTTGTGTTATGATGAGTTGTGTTCTCAAAGCAGTCCGCCTTCATGTTCGGTTTAGGCCGACCGAAAAGTTCGGGTCACTACAAAGGACAATTTGAATTGCTTTTGACATAATTTACTTTATTCGGTCCAAATAAAAGAATCCTTGTCATATATCGTTAATAAGTTCGGTTAGTTATTACACAACACAGTTTTTCTCACTAGGCCTACCAATAGATAAATTGTTTCTAAGTCCATAGTTCTATATTGTTTCGATGTGAAGTATGAGCATATAACACTCTCATTCGAAAGGGAAAATATGCTTATACAAAACTAAAAGTCCCATGTCCCAAAAATTAATGTGTTGTCTAAAGTTCAAAAATCCAAGTTGAATCAGTTCAATATGTACTATTTAAGTCAAAAAAGTTCAATGTGTATAGTCTCGGCAAAGTTTGAATCATTATATGCATGTCATATTATAATGGCTAAATCGAAGTTTATCCTTAATTCAATATAAGGTTTCTAAAATAAAAAATTGGAGAAACAAAGAGTGAGAAAATCTGCCTCAATTTTAGTGCTTTATCATCCCTATTTATAGGTAGAGGTTTGATCATCCTTCGCATACGCGGCTTCAATTCCCTTTGATTCCCCTTGAGCACTTTGAGCTACCTCGATTCCCTACTTCGAGTGTCTTTGCTAATATTGCTTTTGCTTTGAGTTTCGTCCCTCATCCGTGGAATGCATTTGTTTTGCTTTGGGGTAAAAGGAATTGTTTTGAATTTAGAATGACGGAAGCGGGATGCTTCTTTTGCCCAAGTGATTCAAAGCAATTATAATGTAAATAACTTGCTTCACAACTCTGGTAAATCATATAAACGGGGGGGATTTAGTGGTACGAAGCCACCTAAATTATGCGAATCCATTCTCAAGAGTGATGTGCCCATGTGATGTGAAACAACTTGCTTAAGCTTCAAACTTCTTGCTTCGAAGATGTGAATGCAGTGCAACACTTACTCGAAGCGAAATCGTGCTTATTTGTTTGAAGCAAAGCCATACTTGGTTGTTAGAAGAAAAGCCGTACTTGGTTGTTCGAAGCCAAGCCATACTTGATTCCACTGTTGTGTGAAGATGATAACTTTAGAGACTCTAGTATGTGAAATGTTCCTATTGTTTTCCTTTGGATATATGGTTCCACTTTCTAAAGGGCCTTCGAAATGGAATGATTTCGAAGCGAGCTTACTCTATCAAAGCAATGTTGACTTTTCGGATAGAAGTAGTGTATTTAACAAATTGGCTTTTCCTTTGAGGAAAAGGCAAGCGATTGTCTTGTTCTTTGGGTAACGTACAAAGCAATACCTCTTAACATGCGAATTACTTTTTTGAAGCAGTGTAGTGATACCTTCATAAGTTTCCATTCGAAGAACGGTTCTTATGAAACAGTTTTTTCTCAAAGCAATGTCAAAGCCTTTGCGTTGTTGCAATCAAAGGAGGCAATTCAAAGGAAAAATATTTGTGGTGTAATAATATATTTAACTACACTTGATTTATTTTGAAATAATATACTTTTAAGCTTCTATCATCATGTGATTCTATTGCAAAATTTAGTAAAATGCATTAAAGTTTAATTTTAACCTATAATATAATATATACTAATAAAATTTGATAAAGATTGGTCAAACTTATATGTCATAATATTTTCCGTAAGAAAACATTGGGTGATTTATGCTAGTATTGGATAAAGTGTATTTGCAGAATAAAAATACCTAAATGGACAAACCGAATTACAATGAAATTTCTAAAATATCCAAAATAGGATCAATATTTTAAAAAGTAGCAATGTACGGAATGGAATTTAAAATAGAACTTTTAAACATTGGTTACTATACATTGGTTTATTAGAGAAGGTAGAGAAATTAAAAGTAAATATTTGGTTAATTGGAGAAGGTAGAGAAATTAAAATTTGAAAATATAGACCCAACACTCGAGCATTGGGTCTCAACCCTTCAACAATGTCATTTCCTATAGTGTTGTAGAGAAACAAAAATTGAAACAGGAACAAAAAAATGCAGGGGAAAAAGTCATAAACTTACACCAGTTGCAACGAGCATTTGGTTTTCTATCATTCTGTGTAGTCATTATTGGACCAGACTTATATAAAAAGAATAAATATAATAATATGAGTAATAAATTTGATCAGACATTTGGTAATTCATTTAGATTATATATCCAATATATATTTTCAAAATAGTACCATAGATTATTGATATTTAGTACAATTATACAACACATGTAAGTTTAAAGATATGTTTTTCCACTATCCATTGAAAACTATTGTCAACATAGAAATTGTTCCACATATTCGCAAGTTTGCCAGTCTTTTTGATGTCTCTTCAAAACAATCTCAATGACTAGAAAGTTGATAAGAAAAGTGATAGGGTTGTAAACATGTTCAAACATTGTAATAGGATTCAACACAACATGGAAATGAACAACCATCCTCAAAGAAATAAAGTTTATAGGTGAATAAATTAAAAAAAAGATAAGTATAAAAAGGTGTTAAATGAATGATTGCTCTAGTAAAAATCAAATATGGTTAAATCAATATGCATGCTCATTATGATTAAATGCAGACTCGCTTAGACATGCATATATACTCATAAAAAAGAAAAGGAACACACTAAAAGAAAATATGATATCCATCCTTAATAACATAACATGCAGAAATATGGAAATAGTTATATTATGCACTAGGCCTTCACAACCATCTACATATTGTGATGTTAGCTTTATTTGTAATTATCTTTTTAATAAGAAAAGTTCAAATTTTAGATTGTGGCAAGAACCTTTGGACAATTAGAAATAAGGATGGAGAAAAATGGAAAAGATCTTGAAATGAAATCAATGTTTTATCAATGGGCGGACACACATTTCAGCCAAGGTTCATGAGACTATGAGTAATGGAAGTATGGATTTTGAGGCTAAACTAACATTAGAGGAAGGTGAATAGTGTTTGTTGAATTTTATTGATCTTTTAAGATTTATATTTAACAATTCCAATTATATTATAATAAATACAAACATAGATCAAAATAAATATTGAAAATATAAAGTAAAGAGTTGGAGAGAGTGCATCGAGAATTTCTATGTTGATTCGGAGTTATCTCATATCAAACCATCTTCAATAAAATCTTGATTTCATGGCTACTAGACATACCCTTTCGACTGTTGGGCACTGGCTACATCAAGTTTATTTGTATATGATAACACTACACCCACTTAGATTCAGACGGGACACAAAGCACACCTAGTATATTCAGATAGGTCACCACTATATCCACTTGTATTTCAGGAACACCAATCATACTAAGTTTATAAGTGTATCGATTTAATATAGATTACAAAACCAAATTCTTGATTTTGAGTATAATTGATCTTATAGCCCCTTAAATAACATTTTGATCTTGATTTGGGTGATAGAGTACAGAGAGGATGATGAAGAATTAAATCAACATAGTTTGAATTTGATTTTTTTTTTTGGAATTTGAATGGAGATCAATTAGAAAACTTAAGATAATAATGAAGATGATAAAGTGAAGAGAAAATAAATAAAAAACAATTACCATATTCCTCCAAGCCCACCCCCTACATATAGAGGAATAATCGCCATGTCTTTTTGCTAAAAGGTAAGCCAAAACAACACTTAATTTCAAAGTTCACTGAATTTTACGGCTAACTGTTGACATACATAAATGTATGTTTCGATATATGCCATCACAAAATTAAAAACTCATTTATTTTAAATTTTTGAAAAAGTTAGACTTTGTAATTTCTTTTGAAACTTTGTACACTTATTTAAACATAGTATATACATACTTTACTTAAAGATATCAACAATAAAATATTTTTAGAATACATATTATTTAAATAATTACATATACATTTTCTCCTTGAAGGATAATATATACAAAGTAAAATTATACAATAAATAATATAAGTGAAAATATGTCTTAAGTTCAAAGTAAAAAAATATCAAATCATTGTAAACATCAGTGTTTTATAAACTTATAACAAAATATATTAGGAAAACAAATATAATATTCAAAAATATAAAATATTAAAAGATTAGGAATATAATAAACTTGCAAATGAAAAAAATATTTTGGAAATTCTTTGAAATGTTATTTTGAAAACCAAAATATTTGAAAATATACCATTTGAAATATAAGAAAGATCATGAAGTGTCATTAAGGCTTTGACACTTAGACTCAGTCAACTTATCTTGATATACTGAATCTTAAATCATACTCATGAGTTTTCAATCTCTAGCTCTTGAATTTTTCCGTCAGTCTTCTTCTCATCCTATTGATATGTTACATTCTTTTGTATTAACACTTGTCTAATATCATGTATTATATAATATAACTTGATAAATCATTCATATCTATATTATATAAATATAAATACGTATGCCTAATGGTTGTTGTCATCAAAACCAATACCTATGGTAGTAACAGAATCTCCTAAAATTGAAATAAAAATATAGCAATGCATCATTGCATAAAGATAAAAAAGGCTCTCCATTTCTTCCTGTAATAACCCAAGTTTTAAACAATTTTAAATAATTATACATGATTTTAGAAAATTTAAATATGATTTTAAATCAAATTTGGTTTAATAATAATAAAATAGTTATTTAAATCAGTGAAATATAACTGTAAAATACCAATAAGAATATATCATTTTTTGTCATAACAAGTTGTTCAAACACATATACATAAAAACCCTTCCGCAGCACTTCGTTTATGTTGTATAAACCTACCATAGCATTTTCATTAAAAGTTCTACCTAAACTGATGTAGTGAGTCACCATGGCATGTGTCTTTATGCATAGTTTAAGGCATAAGGAAGTGGACAAGTATCCTATTAGGTGTAAGCCTCTTATACACTTGAAAATCCTATATAACTACACCTAAACCTCTCCCTTTCTCTCCATTAATTTTCATTTCCTTCTTCTCCATCTTCTCATTCCTTTCTCTCCATTTTGGCCATGGCTTCCTAAGCTACCACCTCCTCCTTTTCCCTCTTTTCCTTCCCCTCCTTCTATTTGGCCTTAATCCCCTCCACCTCCTTCCCATATTCAACCACCATCCTCCCCGCTCCTCTCCTCCTCCTCCAAAAAATATGCCCTAGCTCTCTCCTCCTCATGGCCTAAAAGCCATCACCACCCTATGCCCAGTCTTCATTGCGCCACCCTCCTACAACCCTTGCGCCACCACCTCCACTCAGCCTCCACCTCCCCCTAGCCACGGCCACCCCTCCTCCATTATATTAAAAAAGTGTGTATGTATAATATAGAATAGAAGGTAGAAAAACTAAAAGCAGGGGAAAACTATGTATATCCGGGTTCGTATCCTACAATTAAAGTTAGGCGAAGTGGAACCCCAAGGTGAGATTTTTTTAATAGTTCTCGAATATGTATTATAATCATATTATATTGGTTGCTTTGCGGTTGTAGTGGCTGCTTCGTGGTTGTTATGGATGTTATTATAGTCATCGTTATTCATGTGCATTTAAGCGATAATTGTCGTAACGCTTATATTATAGATATTATGATATGGATGAATCGTTGCTATGGATGTTATCATGGTTGTTATTAGTGATGATATAACACACTACACCCATATATATGGAATTATATGGGTATTATTTAAGTCTCGTTCCATTTGGATAATATAAATGAATATTATATTCATTTAACTAACACTCAAATAGATAATAATTCTAGGTCTAAAAATGGCGACCTCATGGCGATCTCTATTGGAGAATTCCAAAAATGCTTTTTCTTCTCTAAAGTCGTCTTTTACCTCTTATACTTCCTAGTTTAACGTTGATAACGTTAACAATGTTTCTGTTAATCCTTCTTTCAAGTATATTTTACTACGGCCACCTGTAAAGCGTGTTTCAGATCCTAATATTTTAAAATATAAAAAGCCACCATCAAAACTGTCTCCTCGTATCCGTAACAGCTATAATGAAATTCTCAGTAATATCAAATTAGAAAATGGCTGCTTTAGATGTGGATCGACAGATCACTGGGCACGATCATGTCGAAATCCAGTTATTTGTTTCAAATGTCATAAAACTGGCCATAAAGGCTTTAATTGTAAAACCCATCATATCCCCTCCCCAAAAATGGCTGAAAACAATTCTCGCACACAGGTCTCCGCAAATTTTTTCCCAAAATCCTTCGGTTGGGCTAGATCGGTGGTTGTAGTTTCTATTGTGAGAGGATCCTTCTCAATTCGACAGATCGAGGAGCTTTTGAAGGCCCGATTTGGTAATAAGGCCCCTTCTTGGAGCTAGAATGTCAAACGTATGGGCGATGACTTTATTGTTCGATTTCCAACTTCCCTGCTGATAGAAAACTTCCAGTGTTCGTACATTCTGACCAAAGGGATGCTCAGTTTGAACAGGTGGAGTGCGCAATTTAGTCTTGTGTCGAAGAAAAAGGAGACTTTTTGGATTATGTTGAAGAACGCACCGGTGGTCTGTAGAAAGGTGGACATTCTGAGATCGGCCTTGGCTAACGTTGGCTACATTGAGAGAGTGCAATATAGTGCTATATACACTATGGATTATACTTGTTTGTGAGCCTTATTGACAAGAGAGGAGGGGAAGCCGCTACCGTCGTCTGTTGTAATTCCAATTGAAGGCTTTCCTCATGAAGTTCAAATCCAAAGATGTGAAGAGACTCGCATCCCTAAATTAATGTTCCAATCTTCAAACCGAAGGTTTTTGCAACAGGGAGTGATGGCAAACTTAAAATTTTGTGTAGCAAGGGAGGGGGTGATGATGTGCATGTTGGTGATATTAACAATCCTGTTATTGTTTCCTCTGATAATGTTGAGGATAAAGGTGGTGGAGACACTATGGAAGGGGAGGTAACAATGATAATTTTGTAGCTCAATTTGATGATTGAGTGGCGGTGGAGGTTGATGCTGAAGGGAATATTGTGGGTGTTGGAACTGATTCTAGAGGCATGGTCCCTGTTAATGAAGAAGATGGGATTGGTTTGAATGATCTGGAAGCTGGAGATGATGTGAATGGTGAAGATGATGCTATTAAGGAACAAGTTATGAGCAATGACTCGCAAGATCTGAATTTGGCTAGAAATATGGCTATTTCCCTATGTAGTTCTGGTGAATGCTCTACAATAAGTGGCAAAGGCAAGCGAGTTATGGACAAGGGAGGAATCGTTATGCTTCGCAGGGGTGCGAGAGGGATGGGTCACCCAATGTGTAACGGCGCGATTTTCAATACCTTGAAAACCATGTCATTATTGAAAGAATTAAGAGGATGAGATAGAAAAGATAGAACTAATAGAATAGAAGAAGAAGAAGAACTCACTGAACATCAGAATCAGAGTAATCACGAAACTCACAGCGGAATGAATAAATTTTATTACAACATAACTTTGAAATACAAATCTGTATTTGTATAAATACATACCATATATCAGAGTACAATACATCGTATCACAGCGGAAATAATCTCTAACTAATTTATGGTGAAGCCTTCTGTTTCTAGCTCCTCCAAGTGAATCTGTAAAAGCCTGAAACACTTGACTGCCCGTACAAATTTGGGCACCCAAGAGTTTAGCGAAAACAAACAAAATAAACTCTGGGTCAGTCATGGGACTGGTGTGAGTAAATTCCAACCATACTGTTTTACTTTGAAAATCCTTTTCAAAACAAGAAGATAATAGTAAGACCAGCCCACACATAAACATGGACGGTTTTTACCTTACTATAACCCGAAATATTCTTGATATCAAAACCCAGTGATATTATGATAATGTCTAACCAAATAATTATACAAGTAGTAGAACGCTTGCATCTCACGCTCCACATATATATAGTATAAAATCATAAACCGCAGGGCGCTTATCGGAGAATGGTTTTCAACAGACAAGGTATGGGAGCACCTTCTGAATAGTGTACTCTAGAGGGGATACACTCAGGGTTCAACAAGAACGTCTTGCAACCCGGCCACACATGACCGCTCACTCATTTAGCTTGAGTGTCGCGAATATATTGCCACCACGGTTGTAGGCCATCCAACCGTCATCCGAAGATACAGAATCGAAAAGAAGTATAAATATGAATTTTCTCTAGATCGGTGACAATACACCCTACTTGGGGATGACCCAACTAGCCATGCTGCCTAGCCCAACTTCTGTCACTTCCTGGTTGTGAGGCTAGAGGCTACGTCTATCTTCAGAACATCTGATCACCATTCACTTTGAATGTCACATCGTCAAATCCGTAATCACACATTGATTTCACAAATGCACACTGGGTGTAGAATAAAGAGAAGTTATCTTCTCCCCACCAACTTGGTATATTCGTAAAATCAACGGCATGACCGTTGGAAATACTCTGTCAGACACTCGTCCATACAAGTTGTCCTGGGACTGGACAAACAAAAACACACCATTCTATAACTGGACGATCCTTGCATTTAACTCTGTCTTCAATTATCTTCAGCATATCTAATTCGCAACGATTATGCCTATACGGAGTGGTTTTCGGGTAATAACCCAACCGGTCTCTCCGTATTGATAACGATGGTCAAAACACTTCGATAGTCGGTTATTTAACTATCGGAGTTAAAACAACATCCATTATAATGTATAACTAACATCACACAACCACAGACACTTTTATTTAACATTCGTTTTATTATTCGAGTTCCCATACCTTACCAGATGTTCCTTAAATCCCATTTTAGCCTTTTTACACTTCTTGGAAAACATTTCCAGTTCTTATTTTCTCACGTTCCAGAAAATATACGTTATCAACGTTCGATCCATTTTTCACAATCTTTATTTCTATACTTGGATAAACTACCCTAATTATATTGGAAAATATTTCCAATTTCATTTTAACCTTTTAATCGGTCCCACGTTTACTTTTAAAACATTATTCATTTTGAAATGTGAATACCATCCCTTATTATAGAAATCTGAACACCTTGATCATATAACTCTTTATTCACATAATAATCTCCTTTATCTTGTTTACCGAAATCTCTTTCATACTTTTTCACTCCTATTCCACTTTATAAACTCTGTCTCTAAGTCAACTTCTTATCTAATCGATATTAAGTTTATAACTAAATACTGACTCCTATCCTATTAACATTTATTTGTTTAAACTAAATGTTAATTATTCTATCAGATTATAATCCCTAAAAATAGTTTACTTTTAATACATTCGACATCGTCGAATTCTAGTTACAAATCCTAACGGTTTAATTCTAATCACATTTCGAACATCGAAATGCTGTCATCAGTTTCTAATACGATTCCCCAATTCTTTTTCTAAACTCTTTCTTATATTTCTTTGAATAAACGTCGTTACTTATTACTCTAGAATAAGTGGATTTCAAACCAAACTGTTACATTTCCTAGGAAGTGCTGCTATATATAAAAGTCATGCTTAAGTCAAATCAACAGCAGTTAATTTGTCGCCATAGTTCTAAACTTGTCATATGCTGTAATATTCTCCTTATAACTAATTACAGTCACACTTACCTTATCAACAGCGTTATTTTATTGCTATAGTTCAACTTGTCATACGTTGTAATATTCTTTGTTATAACTAATCTTGACATAACGGTCACACTTATCTTATCAACAGCGTTATTTTATAGCTATAATTCTAAGACTGGCAATACGCTGCTGTATTCCTTTTATACACATCTTGACATCTCTTTCCGTTACAACTGTTATCGTTCCTCGATAATAGTGAAGCCGTTCAAGTTGGGGTATTTTATTTACCTCTCAGACCTTGATCGACAACGTTTTAGAACAGATATACGTTCGTAACTCTAAACTCCTTATTACTTATAATATACATCAAACCGTATTTCCTTGTTTTATTTTGGAATATGGTTTTATAATACCACATCTTTATTTTGAACTCGGTTGTTTTACGATTATTTATATTCCACATTAACTTTTCGCTTTCTCTATTCCACAGTTCTGTTGATAACTTCTTAAATTAAAAGGTAATTAAATCTCATTTATTTCTAAACTGTTTTCATTAGATTAATTAAAGGCCAATTAATCTAATAATCATTTTTCCAAATAACAGTTGATTAAATCAACTTCATTCCATCAGTAAATTCGTTAACTGATCTTAATTACTTCTCATTAGATTAATATAATTAATCTAATAATATTTCTAAAATTGTTTATCTTAAATATAATTATCCAAATACTTAATCATCGGATAATTTCTGCCTTATAAACTTATTTAAATATCAACAATCGTTTTTATTTATTTTATAAAAACGAACTCTAGAATACTGGTGTATAATAGAACTTCTATTATAAATTTAAATCTTCTTTTTAATTATAAAAATATAATTTTTATAATTAACCTCGTTGATTTGCCTGACGGCCAATCAACTCCTTAACAAAACGATGGTTTTACGGTCGACTGTTATCACTTTCTAAATTGATATCGTTTATTGATTTATCGAAACAGATGTTGAAATTTCCGTTCAACATCAATATTCACATAGGGTTTTAAATATAGTTCGGGTTCATACAAAACAAACAGTACATATAATTATCAAGGAATCCGGTCGGATTCCTCCAACCGGTTTCCGCATCCACAGATGTCAGTCAACACAATTTACACTAACTCTATACTAGGGAATATTCTAATCGATGAAATCAGTTTCCAACCGGTGATGTGTACATATGTAACGGTATATAATATTCGACCTAATTAATTGTAATCTAACTAATCGACCATCACACAACATTCAATCAACATTAAAATATAATTAAAATATTTTAAAATAGATCAGAGTTAGTGATTTTACTCACCTTTGCGCGTTAACCGTTAAATAACGATTTGCGTCAGTCGATTAAACCAGACGTTCAATTCTGCCATAAATCCAATACGTGTTTCAAATTGCTTCCAACCGACTTCATAGCGTCGTCAGCTTCCGTGTGATTCCAAAGTGACCAGTTTCGCCAGATTTTGTTAAGGATATATGGCCAATACGTTTTTCCTTCTTTCGCGTGTAACCGCTCCGTTCCCACTTCATTCTCATTCAAAGGCTTGTTCTCCTCCCCGAAACCCACTAACGCACCATTTGAATCGATGGTCGCACCCTCCATTGAATGAACATCATCATTCCAGCACGTTGACTGTTCCTTACCTCCACGCACCCGAATCCATCCTTGAGCTCACCCCATCATCACAGTAAAACGCAACTTCACCGTCTTACTTACTGTCGTCATTTTGATCGCTAATATTAAGGTTAACGTGCAGCCGAACTCTATTGGTATCATCAACATAATCACCACATTCAAGATCTCTATCGATACATCAATGAATGTTGTATCTTTATTGGCAAATTTGTCACATACAGGGGATGATCTCAATGCTTTACCCAACTTATCCTCCCCTGATGAACCAACAGTTCTATCATCAACAGTTTTGTCAAATGAATGCCTCTTAACACTGGAGTTCATCCCAAATCCCTTTGCCCTTGCGCCACCTTTTGTGTTCAAAAAGAAACTCACCTCCACGTGTACTCTTTGCATCTTATATGGCTGCTCACCGTATACATGGAAACAGCTTTCTCCTAAAACAAATAACATGAACCGCCTGTTGTTAACTTCTCTAATGTTGCTGCTTCCTTGCGCAACCAAGTCGAAGCGCAACCCAGTTCCAACGCCACATTTAAACACACCCATTTCCATTGTCCCCTCCGCAAGCAACAGCTTCGTTCTTCAATATACATTCTCCCAACGAGTTAAGATCCGACAAACACTCTTCCACTATGCTGCCTACTCACCAACCATCCGCACTTCCTCAGATCCATGCATCCCCTTTTTCTACACGCATGGATCCTCCTCAAAGTCGCATGCACAGAGAATTACTGCTTCAGACAAAATTATATCTCACCATTCTTTTACCCGAGCGCACCCTTATCTTACATGCGTCCATCCACCGCCTTGCTTAGTCCTTGTCCATGCATTTTGGATAGCATGCTTCCTCGTTCACCCATAAACCAGACTGCTCCTGACAGTACTCCACCACCAACGTGCTTCGCCCCCCCCCCCCACACCATTTTAATTCACACGTCCTCCAGATGCTCTTTCCGTCGTCACGCACCGCTACAGCATCCTCATATATATATGTTCTCACTGGGGTCGAAGAGCACGAGCTAAAATGGTTGGTCTCATGATTTTCAAGTGGATGGATTGTCTGTTTTGATTTGTTTAAGATTTCGGTTTCCTGAAGCCAAGAGAAACGAAAACGAATGCTGCTGTATATATATATCCTTTAGACCCTTCGTTGTTAAGGAATAGCTTCTAGGTAGGTAGGTCTGTATTTTATATTAAGATAGTAATGCAGACGTGCTTGTTTTGCACAGATTAAGGCGTGAATTCAGGGAATAGGGAATGGCTGTGCTTTAGAAAATACATAGGCTAGCTTCGGGTTTACTGTGTTTATAGGAAAAATATTAGTTTTGTATTAAAAACTTGGAGCCAAAGGAATTGTAAGTCAAACTTTTGCAGAGATATTTTCTTCTAGGTATGGTCGTTTGCACGTCCTTAATTAATTCGATATGCAAGGTGATGTCCTTATTTAGTTTCTGAATGAGGTATGGGATGAGCGTTCCCTTTGATTTACCAAGGCATGTGTAGTGTACATTCTATTCAATTTAGGTGAGGCCTCGAAAGGGACAAAGCATGGTTTAAATGAAATGTAACAAAGGTTCACGCCCAGATATATATTTATGGTTTAAAATGTTTGTGTATCGTGTTTCGAAAATTACATTTACGTCCGAGCTGTTACGGACAGAAGTAAGAACATGGTCGTGTCCAGCGAGGTACCACGATCCCAAAAATATAATAATACCGGTAGATTAATTCATATTTTGAAATCCCAAAATACCGATACAGGGTGCACAATACTCCAAATAAAAAGTTGCGTATTTAATTAATTAAAAATTACAGTAAAATTCTAAAAATTAAATTATCGCTGCGCCTCAAAAGAACCTTGTCCAGATTTGCAACCGATATCTAGTTATATCAAATAAACTGTTACGGTCGATATACGATTTCACAGCGACTTTTTGAATATTTGATTTGGACATATCTTTCAGTCTGTACGACGAAATCTCCATTTTCCCATACCGTTGGAAAGATACAGTTCAACAGATTCCAACGTTTCTTGTTTCGAAGAAATCCGATTCAAAACGAGTCTGGTACACTCAGTTGAAGTTCAGAACGTTAAATTACGAACTGCAGGGTCATTCTGAGCTCGATTATAATTAATATATATTTATATATGTTTAACTTCGTTTTAATTAAAATATAAATCCACTTATATTCTGAATTCAATATTTAAACTGATTTAAATATTCAAATACCAACCGACAAAAATGCGGGACGTTACAGACCTTCCCCCTTAAAATAATTTCGTCCTCGAAATTGCTAAGATAGGGAAAATGCTACAATCTCTGTTATAACATGGTTAAAAATCTTTTTGGTTTACTTCATAATTCCAGTTTCCACTGAACTGATTATTTCCAATTAAAATATTAATTCCTTATTATTTCGAATATTTTCAAAATTTCTGAAAATTTTCTAACAGCTTAAATTTTCAGAGAATCTCGCCAGCATCTCCTCTGCACGGCTCACTCGGTACTACAACAACTTGCCACTCCGGGCCTTCTCCAATCCAAAAGAAAATCAAACAGCCGAACGGCTTGCCCAAACTGACTCATAAAAAATCTCATACTCGTATATAAACGTGTACCTTCTCTGTTGGGCATTCAACTCTATCTCTGCCATCTGCTATCAAACCAGCATATCCAAGCATCCTTGGTTGATCTCCCATCAATCCGTTCTCAAACCAGTCTTTCGCTTTTACTAAGCCAAATTTCTATTTCAACTCCGATTCCACTCTCAGTTCTTAACCTTGTTAAGTTTTATTACGACATTCCATTTACTGATTTATTTCTCAAATCAGTTATCTCCATCTCTAATTCAAAATTCGATTCTTATTCTCCAAGAATCAATTCATTTTTAATAACTCGAATCTCCAATATTTTTCTTTTATAATTTTCATTCTGGATCTTTCCAAATTCAGTCCAGTTTTATTATCTTTGTTTAAATTCCATTTTTACCATTTTAACTCCATAAGTTAAATTTTTATTTCAGAATTCAAATTCCTGGGATTTATTTCAAATCAGTTTGAAATCATATATAATTCAAAACATTTGAATTTCTGACAACTTGTTTCTCAAACAATACAAAACAAAATCTTTTGTAGTAATCCGTCACTTACCAGCTCGAAAATGAACACCGACAATGTCGCGATCATCATCGGAATTTATTTTCCAACCATCGAAGTGAGTTCAATACTATATTGCTTTAAAAACTCATTTATAATCACTCTATTTTTGAAATTACTTCAAAATATCTTTCATAGCACTTGGAAAACAAATTTTCAAATCTCCCAGGATTTTAAAATTCCCTTATATTTAATTCAAATTCAATTTCAATTCTTTTCCAAGTTTCTAGAGTTTTATTTCAATTCTGGTTTTTAATTCTGATTCAGCTCATCTGATTTTGCATATCATACTTATATAATATTTCGATTGGTAGTTTATACAAACAACTCAATTATAATCCTGTTCGATCATAATAATGATCACATATCCAATATATTATATTAATATCAAGATATACACTTCTTTTTATATCAAAATATACTTTGGGTAAAATTATTTCATTTACCCTCTTTTCAAAACATACTGTGTCGAATTACTCTGTTCAAGAGTTTAGAAACACCTATCGACTCAGTTTGCATTACTGTTTCGACCAGAATTCATAAACCACTCGACTGACCAGTCAACACAATATAAAATAGTTTTTATATTAATCACAAATACGCGCTCATATATATACACTCAACTCAATCTAGAGTATTACTAACTCTATTTCTATTGAGTTACGCCACAGAGCCAAGGTAATCACTTAACCTTCAGCTCTGATACCAACTGTAACGGCGCGATTTTCAATACCTTGAAAACCATGTCATTATTGAAAGAATTAAGAGGATGAGATAGAAAAGATAGAACTAATAGAATAGAAGAAGAAGAAGAACTCACTGAACATCAGAATCAGAGTAATCACGAAACTCACAGCGGAATGAATAAATTTTATTACAACATAACTTTGAAATACAAATCTGTATTTGTATAAATACATACCATATATCAGAGTACAATACATCGTATCACAGCGGAAATAATCTCTAACTAATTTATGGTGAAGCCTTCTGTTTCCAGCTCCTCCAAGTGAATCTGTAAAAGCCTGAAACACTTGACTGCCCGTACAAATTTGGGCACCCAAGAGTTTAGGGAAAACAAACAAAATAAACTCTGGGTCAGTCATGGGACTGGTGTGAGTAAATTCCAACCATACTGTTTTACTTTGAAAATCCTTTTCAAAACAAGAAGATAATAGTAAGACCAGCCCACACATAAACATGGACGGTTTTTACCTTACTATAACCC
The DNA here is from genome assembly GCA_030737875.1 of Allium sativum. NCBI lineage: Eukaryota > Viridiplantae > Streptophyta > Magnoliopsida > Asparagales > Amaryllidaceae > Allium > Allium sativum. The sequence continues at coordinate 351,156,148 of CM060919.1, read as the reverse complement.
GAAATATTCTTGATATCAAAACCCAGTGATACTATGATAATGTCTAACCAAATAATTATACAAGTAGTAGAACGCTTGCATCTCACGCTCCACATATATATCGTATAAAATCATAAACCGCAGGGCGCTTATCGGAGAATGGTTTTCAACAGACAAGGTATGGGAGCACCTTCTGAATAGTGTACTCTAGAGGGGATACACTCAGGGTTCAACAAGAACGTCTTGCAACCCGGCCACACATGACCGCTCACTCATTTAGCTTGAGTGTCGCGAATATATTGCCACCACGGTTGTAGGCCATCCAACCGTCATTCGAAGATACAGAATCGAAAAGAAGTATAAATATGAATTTTCTCTAGATCAGTGACAATACACCCTGCTTGGGGATGACCCAACTAGCCATGCTGCCTAGCCCAACTTCTGTCACTTCCTGGTTGTGAGGCTAGAGGCTACGTCTATCTTCAGAACATCTGATCACCATTCACTTTGAATGTCACATCGTCAAATCCGTAATCACACATTGATTTCACAAATGCACACTGGGTGTAGAATAAAGAGAAGTTATCTTCTCCCCACCAACTTGGTATATTCGTAAAATCAACGGCATGACCGTTGGAAATACTCTGTCAGACACTCGTCCATACAAGTTGTCCTGGGACTGGACAAACAAAAACACACCATTCTATAACTAGACGATCCTTGCATTTAACTCTGTCTTCAATTATCTTCAGCATATCTAATTCGCAACGATTATGCCTATACGGAGTGGTTTTCGGGTAATAACCCAACCGGTCTCTCCGTATTGACAACGATGGTCAAAACACTTCGATAGTCGGTTATTTAACTATCGGAGTTAAAACAACATCCATTATAATGTATAACTAACATCACACAACCACGGACACTTTTATTTAACATTCGTTTTATTATTCGAGTTCCCATACCTTACCAGATGTTCCTTAAATCCCATTTTAGCCTTTTTACACTTCTTGGAAAACATTTCCAGTTCTTATTTTCTCACGTTCCAGAAAATATACGTTATCAACGTTCGATCCATTTTTCACAATCTTTATTTCTATACTTGGATAAACTACCCTAATTATATTGGAAAATATTTCCAATTTCATTTTAACCTTTTAATCGGTCCCACGTTTACTTTTAAAACATTACTCATTTTGAAATGTGAATACCATCCCTTATTATAGAAATCTGAACACCTTGATCATATAACTCTTTATTCACATAATAATCTCCCTTATCTTGTTTACCGAAATCTCTTTCATACTTTTTCACTCCTATTCCACTTTATAAACTCTGTCTCTAAGTCAACTTCTTATCTAATCGATATTAAGTTTATAACTAAATACTGACTCCTATCCTATTAACATTTATTTGTTTAAACTAAATGTTAATTATTCTATCAGATTATAATCCCTAAAAATAGTTTACTTTTAATACATTCGACATCGTCGAATTCTAGTTACAAATCCTAACGGTTTAATTCTAATCACATTTCGAACATCGAAATGCTGTCATCAGTTTCTAATACGATTCCCCAATTCTTTTTCTAAACTCTTTCTTATATTTCTTTGAATAAACGTCGTTACTTATTACTCTAGAATAAGTGGATTTCAAACCAAATTGTTACATTTCCTAGGAAGTGCTGCTATATATAAAAGTCATGCTTAAGTCAAATCAACAGCAGTTAATTTGTCGCCATAGTTCTAAACTTGTCATATGCTGTAATATTCTCCTTATAACTAATTACAGTCACACTTACCTTATCAACAGCGTTATTTTATTGCTATAGTTCAACTTGTCATACGCTGTAATATTCTTTGTTATAACTAATCTTGACATAACGGTCACACTTATCTTATCAACAACGTTATTTTATAGCTATAATTCTAAGACTGGCAATATGCTGCTGTATTCCTTTTATACACATCTTGACATCTCTTTCCGTTACAACTGTTATCGTTCCTCGATAATAGTGAAGCCGTTCAAGTTGGGGTATTTTATTTACCTCTCAGACATTGATCGACAACGTTTTAGAACAGATATACGTTCGTAACTCTAAACTCCTTATTACTTATAATATACATCAAACCGTATTTCCTTGTTTTATTTTGGAATATGATTTTATAATACCACGTCTTTATTTTGAACTCGGTTGTTTTACGATTATTTATATTCCACATTAACTTTTCGCTTTCTCTATTCCACAGTTCTGTTGATAACTTCTTAAATTAAAAGGTAATTAAATCTCATTTATTTCTAAACTGTTTTCATTAGATTAATTAAAGGCCAATTAATCTAATAATCATTTTTTCCAAATAACAGTTGATTAAATCAACTTCATTCCATCAGTAAATTCGTTAACTGATCTTAATTACTTCTCATTAGATTAATATAATTAATCTAATAATATTTCTAAAATTGTTTATCTTAAATATAATTATCCAAATACTTAATCATCGGATAATTTCTGCCTTATAAACTTATTTAAATATCAACAATCGTTTTTATTTATTTTATAAAAACGAACTCTAGAATACTGGTTAATAATAGAACTTCTATTATAAATTTAAATCTTCTTTTTAATTATAAAAATATAATTTTTATAATTAACCTCGTTGATTTGTCTGACGGCCAATCAACTCCTTAACAAAACGATGGTTTTACGGTCGACTGTTATCACTTTCTAAATTGATATCGTTTATTGATTTATCGAAACAGATGTTGAATTTTCCGTTCAACATCAATATTCACATAGGGTTTTAAATATAGTTCGGGTTCATACAAAACAAACAGTACATATAATTATCAAGGAATCCGGTCGGATTCCTCCAACCGGTTTCCGCATCCACAGATGTCAGTCAACACAATTTACACTAACTCTATACTAGGGAATATTCTAATCGATGGAATCAGTTTCCAACCGGTGATGTGTACATATGTAACGGTATATAATATTCGACCTAATTAATTGTAATCTAACTAATCGACCATCACACAACATTCAATCAACATTAAAATATAATTAAAATATTTTAAAATAGATCAGAGTTAGTGATTTTACTCACCTTTGCGCGTTAACCGTTAAATAACGATTTGCGTCAGTTGATTAAATCAGACGTTCAATTCTGCCATAAATCCAATACGTGTTTCAAATTGCTTCCAACCGACTTCATAGCGTCGTCAGCTTCCGTGTGATTCCAAAGTGACCAGTTTCGCCAGATTTTGTTAAGGATATATGGCCAATACGTTTTTCCTTCTTTCGCGTGTAACCGCTCCGTTCCCACTTCATTCTCATTCAAAGGCTTGTTCTCCTCCCCGAAACCCACTAACGCACCATTCGAATCGATGGTCGCACCCTCCATTGAATGAACATCATCATTCCAGCACGTTGATTGTTCCTTACCTCCACGCACCCGAATCCGTCCTTGAGCTCACCCCATCATCACAGTAAAACGCAACTTCACCGTCTTACTTACTGTCGTCATTTTGATCGCTAATATTAAGGTTAACGTGCAGCCGAACTCTATTGGTATCATCAGCATAATCACCACATTCAAGATCTCTATCGATACATCAATGAATGTTGTATCTTTATTGGCAAATTTGTCACATACAAGGGATGATCTCAATGCTTTACCCAACTTATCCTCCCCTGATGAACCAACAGTTATGTCATCAACAGTTTTGTCAAATGAATGCCTCTTAACACTGGAGTTCATCCCAAATCCCTTTGCCCTTGCGCCACCTTTTGTGTTCAAAAAGAAACTCACCTCCACGTGTACTCTTTGCATCTTATATGGCTGCTCACCGTATACATGGAAACAGCTTTCTCCTAAAACAAATAACATGAACCGCCTGTTGTTAACTTCTCTAATGTTGCTGCTTCCTTGCGCAACCAAGTCGAAGCGCAACCAAGTTCCAACGCCACATTTAAACACACCCATTTCCATTGTCCCCTCCGCAAGCAACAGCTTCGTTCTTCAATATACATTCTCCCAACGAGTTAAGATCCGACAAACACTCTTCCACTATGCTGCCTACTCACCAACCATCCGCACTTCCTCAGATCCATGCATCCCCTTTTTCTACACGCATGGATCCTCCTCAAAGTCGCATGCACAGAGAATTACTACTTCAGACAAAATTATATCTCACCATTCTTTTACCCGAGCGCACCCTTATCTTACATGCGTCCATCCACCGCCTTGCTTAGTCCTTGTCCATGCATTTTGGATAGCATGCTTCCTCGTTCACCCATAAACCAGACTGCTCCTGACAGTACTCCACCACCAACGTGCTTCGCCCCCCACACCATTTTAATTCACACGTCCTCTAGATGCTCTTTCCGTCGTCACGCACCGCTACAACATCCTCATATATATGTTCTCACTGGGGTCGAAGAGCACGAGCTAAAACGGTTGGTCTCATGATTTTCAAGTGGATGGATTGTCTATTTTGATTTGTTTAAGATTTCGGTTTCCTGAAGCCAAGAGAAACGAAAACGAATGCTGCTGTATATATATTCTTTAGACCCTTCACTGTTAAGGAATAGCTTCTAGGTAGGTAGGTCTGTATTTTATATTAAGATAGTAATGCAGACGTGCTTGTTTTGCACAGATTAAGGCGTGAATTCAGGGAATAGGGAATGGCTGTGCTTTAGAAAATACATAGGCTAGCTTCGGGTTTACTGTGTTTATAGGAAAAATATTAGTTTTGTATTAAAAACTTGGAGCCAAAGGAATTATAAGTCAAACTTTTGCAGAGATATTTTCTTCTAGGTATGGTCGTTTGCACGTCCTTAATTAATTTGATAGGCAAGGTGATGTCCTTATTTAGTTTCTGAATGAGGTATGGGATGAGCGTTCCCTTTGATTTACCAAGGCATGTGTAGTGTACATTCTATTCAATTTAGGTGAGGCCTCGAAAGGGACGAAGCATGGTTTAAATGAAATGTAACAAAGGTTCACGCCCAGATATATATTTATGGTTTAAAATGTTTGTGTATCGTGTTTCGAAAATTACATTTACGTCCGAGCTGTTACGGACAGAAGTAAGAACATGGTCGTGTCCAGCGAGGTACCACGATCCCAAAAATATAATAATACCGGTAGATTAATTCATATTTTGAAATCCCAAAATACCGATACAGGGTGCACAATACTCCAAATAAAAAGTTGCGTATTTAATTAATTAAAAATTACAGTAAAATTCTAAAAATTAAATTATCGCTGCGCCTCAAAAGAACCTTGTCCAGATTTGCAACCGATATCTAGTTATATCAAATAAACTATTACGGTTGATATACGATTTCACAGCGACTTTTTGAATATTTGATTTGGACATATCTTTCAGTCTGTACGACGAAATCTCCATTTTCCCCTACCGTTGGAAAGATACAGTTCAACAGATTCCAACGTTTCTTGTTTCGAAGAAATCCGATTCAAAACGAGTCTGGTACACTCAGTTGAAGTTCAGAACGTTAAATTACGAACTGCAGGGTCATTCTGAGCTCGATTATAATTAATATATATTTATATACGTTTAACTTCGTTTTAATTAAAATATAAATCCACTTATATTCTGAATTCAATATTTAAACTGATTTAAATATTCAAATACCAACCGACAAAAATGCGGGACGTTATACAATGGCAGGTAGCATTTTTGTTCCTGCAATTCTTAATTCTTTGAATAGTGATCAAATGCATGCTCATGCAAGTAGTTCTGGTTTTGTGTTAAATGATAATGTTATACGTGATATTAAAAATAAAGCAATGGAGAGGGCTAATGTTTCACCATGATTACTGTCACATGGAATGATAAAGGCTTAGGCATCCTTGATAAGTGTCTTAGGGTTGAGAACTATCTTAAATCTATGAAGCCCGATATAAATATGCTACAAGAGACTAAAATTGAAAACCCAGAACCATTTATATTTAAATGTTTGGGGCGGGGTGTAATTGATGAATGGGCCTATATACCTGATGTGGGGACTTCTGGAGGCATGTTTACGGGTTGGTGTAGTAACTCTTGGAATGCTAAGCAAGAAATTAGAAAAACCTATTGTTTGCATGTTGCCCTCGAATGCAAGTTAACCAATGTCCTGTATTTTTTTCTAACGTATATAGGCCAAATACTAGATGTGAACGAAGGACTCTGTGGGAAGAGGGAAATATTTTTCATAATCTTATGTATGGACCTTGGGTAATTGGCGGGGATTTTAATGTTAGTAGATTTTATTTTGAAAGAAATGTTGCGAAGGCTTTTGGAACGGGTGATATGAATGATTTCAGTGACCTTTTCAGTGATTGTGGCTTGATTGATTTACCCATGTCCAATAGAAAATTTACGTGGAGTGATGGTAGAACCCCTCCCCCCCCCCCCCACCCCGCCCCCCAACATTGGTTCATCTTGACCACTTCCTTATTTACTTTGATTTCGAAGATTTACACCCCCTGACCCTTTAAAAAGGTCTCACATCCCTCATTTCTGACCATTTCCCAGTTGTTTTGGACACTAATGCTACCGTGAAGAGGAAAAAAATTAGATTTGAAAATATGTGGTGTGTTGAGCCAAATTTTGATGACCTGCTTCGTGAGAAATGGTTGGAGTTTCGCAGCTTTGGTGATGCGACAAGTAATTTTTGTCTCAAGATGAGGCTCTTACGTAAATTCCTATCCAAGTGGAGTAGGGAGGTTTTTGGTAACATTAGAATTAAGAAACAAAGACTTGAAGCTGAGATTATGGAGCTAAATGTTTTGGAGGAAACAAAAAATTTGGATGCAGTTGAGCGTGCATTGTTAAAAAATAAAGAAAAAGAGCTCCTTACGGTGATTGAGCAAGAGGAGATTTTTTGGAAGCAGTGATCAAGAACTCAATGGCTAAAGTTAGGAGACAACAACACGAGTTATTTTCACAAAGTTGCAAATGGTAGAAGAAGAACAAATACGATTTGCAGCATATGGATTGATGAGGAAAAGATTTGCGACCAACGGAAGATTGGAGAAGCATTTACTGATTATTACAAGGGTATTTTTGGAAAACGAAATGAAACTCGTGCGTATGTTGACTGGAATAAATTGTATCCCTCAAATATTGATTTAAGCGGCATTGATTCTGAATTTTCAGAAGCAGAAATTGTAGCAGCCTTGAACGAGATGTCGAGTGACAAGGCACCTAGCCCCGATGGTTTTCCAAACTTTTTTTACAAGAAGTACTGGAGTTTGATTAAGCAAGACATATTAGACATTTTCAAAGAATTTCATGATGGTACTTTGAGATTGGATGTGTTGGGGTATGCAAATGTAGTTTTGATACCCAAAAAAAGAAGGAAATGTTTCTACTGCGGACTTCCGACCGATTAGCCTTCTGAATAGCAACTTCAAATTGGTCACTAAAGTCCCCGTGAATAGGGTGAAAGTTAAAATGGATGAACTTATCGACAAATCGCAGACTACGTTTATTAAAGGCCGATTCATCCTTGAAGGTGCAGTGCTTGTGCAAGAAGTTTTCTCCCACAGTAATCGACATAATGTTCCATATGCGGTTTTGAAGCTGGATTTCGCCAAAGCTTTTGACACTGTTGACTGGAGATTCATCATTGACTTGCTTAGAGCGAGGGGTTTTCCTGCAAGATGGATAGATTGGATTCATAGTATTCTAACATCAAGCAGATCAAATATTTGTGTAAATGGTATTGCGAGAAATACTATTATTTCCAAAAGAGGGTTGAGATAAGGGGACCCACTCTCCTCTTTATTATTCGATTTGGCAGCGGATGTTTTCTGTCAGATCCTTCAGGTGGCGAGTGATAGCGACATTATTCAAAGCTTTGGCAGAGATCATATTATCGAGGGTATTAACTCGTTGTAATATGCTGATTATACTATTATATTTAGTAATCCAGAATTCAAATACATTGCTTCTCTAAAAAATTTGCTTTACGCTTTTGAAAGTTTATCTGGTTTAAAAATTAATTTTCGTAAGAGTAGTGTTTACACTCTGGGTTGTAGTGTTGATGTGAACAGGAGATGTGCTGAGATGCTCAATTGTAAGGCTGGTTCATTCCACTTAATTATCTGGGAGCTTGCATTCGTCCAAAAATATTGTTGATGAGAGATTGGCAGCTAGTTATTGATAAAGTAGATCGGAGACTGGCGAGGTGGAAAGGGAATTGTTTATCTAAAGCTGACAGACTTGTGTTGGTGAACTCAGTCCTTTCTGCAATCCCCTTGTATTGGTTTTCTTTTTACCAATGTCCCGGGTGGGTGATTGAGAAGATAGATGCATTTCATAGCAACTTCTTCTGGACCGGCACGAAAGATATGCGCAAAGTAAGCTGTCTTGTATCTTGGAATCAGGTTTGCAAATCCAAAGATCAGGGAGGATTGGGAGTTTTAAATTTGAAAAACATGAATTCGGCTCTACTTTGCAAATGGTTGTGGAAAATGCTGAGTGATAATAAAGTTTTCTGGAAAGACTGGATTATCAGCACTTGCTATGGAGGAAGATTTGACTGCAATGCAGATGTTTCTCATTGCTCGGTTTTTTGGCGTGGCATTATGAGTAACATTCATTAGATGAAAATTGGTGCGGGCATCTTTATAAAAAGTGGGCGTAATGTTTCGTTTTGGTATGATCGTTGGCTTCTTCCCATTCCTTTGAAATTTGAATTCGTTGATCTTTTTGACATTGCATGCAACAAGCACTTCACGGTTAAGGAAATGTACGACGGGGATGTTGTCAATTTTAGATGGAGGCTATCTTTTTGTTGATTAGTTTCTAGCAATGCTTTGATTCAGTTGTGTTGTTTGATTCGAATGATTGAGGACATACGGTTATCTGATGCTGGAGATGATGAATTTGTTTAGATGCTTAATGGAAACAACAAATCTTTTCGCGTTAGCCACCTTTATAAGATGACGAATTTCATAGGAAGGAGGTACGTTGGTTTTGAGTGCATGTGGAATGTTAAAGCGGTGCCTACCAAAGTTAAAATTCATATGTGGACGATCATGCATAACAAGCTTAATACGGTTAGCAGACTATGTCAAAAAGGAGTTTATGTCACTGGTGGTTGCGCATTCTGCGATGAATACGATGAGAATTGTCTGCACTTGTTCGTTGGCTGTGACTTTGCTTTCTATGTTTGGACGAAGTGCTTAGTTTGCTTAAATATCACCTTAGATTGGACAGAATTCATCACTTATCAACTTTACTTTTGGCACAACATTTATAATACCCTCCCAGATGCACCCATGCGTCATATGTTTGCTATTTTGAATTTTGCTTATGTTTGGATATTGTGGCATGTAAGAAACTCACGAAAATTTAAGTGTAAAATGAAAACGCCCAACTCGGTTATTTACAGCATTCTTAAATTTGTCTCCCTATGGTCAGAAAATGACGAAGTGCGGTTTGTGGATACAATTGCAGCCAGAGTGGCGGATCATGCTCGCGGCAGGAGGTTCTGATGTCACAATAGCATGCTTTGGTTCATTTTGTATGGGTACTTAGTTTCTATCGGTTGTACTATGTAAATATATCTCTTTTTGCTACGCTACTTCCATGCCTGCGTGCATGTGATATTTTTTGGGGCTGTGTATATTCATGTAAATATATGTAAGATGTACTAGACTCTATGCTGTAGTAGCACGTTATGTTGAATGAATAGTAAGGCGCGAATTTCTCAATTCAGTACCTTTTGCATCAAAAAAAAAAAGAATATTATATTCATTTGAGTGAAAATAAGGGGTGAAAACAAAAGTTGGAATTTTATATCTAAAACTGGATACAAATGAAATTAAAATGGTTATGAAAAACCTTTGTGAAGGTGGAAATTTATTTGAAAAATGATTTGATATAAAACGGCATGTACAATTTGAAAGTGAATAGTGAAATCAATTTGAAATAATGGTTTAGAAATTGAATTTGAGATAGCTATGTATATGATGCTTTAAACTTAATTCGAAAGTTCCAATGAGTTTATATTATATTTAATTTGACATTTGGAAAGTTTGGATTTCAAAAAGTTAAAATGTTAAAAGCATTAAATAATATTAATAAATAATAATATAATATTCATTTAAAATGAATATTTATTTTTGAAATTTAAAATATGGAAATTTTGTTTTACAGCGAAGTTATATGCATTTTAAATGAATTATAAACATATTTGAAGCAAAAAGAATTGATTTTAGTTGAAATTGAAACACGATTAGAATAGAGCTTGTTGCGTACTAGAAGTTCGCGAATTTTGACCATAAACTTCAAATGTTTGTACCGGTTGAAATTTAAGTCGGGTTTTCCTGAAACAATAAACGGTTTTTTTCTAATGATGATAGTTTTCAAATAAAAAAAGAAAGTTTCAGTTTTCAATATGCATATTTTGAGTTAAGTGCAAATCAATTTTAAAATAGAATCGCGGTTTTGCAATCAGTGACCGAAATTGGAAACTATTATAAATGGCTTTAAAAAATTATTAAAAATTATTGAAAAACTATGATAAATCATAATAAATGATTTTAAAATGATTTGGATAAGAAATATGTAGTTTTGAACGGTAATTTGTACTTTGAGATTTTCAGCCTAATTAAAAAGCAGATAAACTCAAATAGTTTGAGTATGCGGAAATAACGAGTAGGTTTGTTCCATCTCTAAGTTCTGGAATAGTAAACTGGGTGTATATCTTTAAGTTGAAGTTACCGAACCAACGTTTACTTATCTGGGAAGCTGATGGAGAAATCGAAAGTGAAGCCGGATACTGTGAAATTTTGAAATATAACCTTAATAAGATTAAAGTTTTCCAATATAATAAATTAGATTTGGATGGAAATAAACTTCGAAGATTTAATATTAAATTCCGTAATTAAAATTTATATCATTTGAGAAATTTGAAAGGTATTTATAGCGTTATACCACTTATAGTATTTGTTGATTATGAGAAATGATATTGAATAAAAGCTGATATAGTTTCTATTTAAATCTTATATTTAATATCAATCGGTTTTGAGTTTGTTGTGAATGGTGTCCTAAATAACATCATTCTTTAACACAGTTAAGATTAAGTTATGTTTGGAATTTAAGAAGGATTATAACCTCTTAATTAAAGGTTAATGGGAATAATATTACATAAGGTTTGATTAAGATATAGGTTTTGAAAAGGGAAAGCAAATGGGTAAAGAGCTAATGAATCTTTGTCAAAGATTAATGAAAGGTTTTTGAAATAGTTTCTAATTAATGAATGGAAGATTAAGATTTTTTTTAAGTAAACAGAAGGTTTGGATTTACATAACTTAAGCTTTTAAGGTTTAATGAATTATTGGTTTTAAAGAGATTATTGTAAAATATGGGAAATTAAGGGTTAAGTGATCTTTCAATTAAGATTAATAAATGTGGTTGGGATATGGGGTTTAAAGGAAAATCTTTGTTAAGGCTTGATTACTCTAGGTTTAACGATTTAATGAATTGAATTTATGAATTTAAACAATTGAGGAATTTATTAAGTAAATGAAAGGCTTGATTAAAGAATGAATCTCTTGGGTCAAAGATTGAGTTAAACAAATTTATGAATGAATTCCTAAGTTAAGGAATAAACGATTAAGTGTTTTAAATGAAAGGTTCAGTTAAAAAAATTAAGATGGAAGAGAATTAATTGAAATTATGTATAAGTCCATATTGTTTTTAAATTGCGCTCATTATTCAGAAAGACCGGGATCAGATTTCTATCTGAAAACCATTTTGAATAACGAAACGATGAAATGGAGCAAATGAAGATACTGAAGAAGATGGTTGAACACCGAGAATCTTTACAGTGGAAGGACTACTTGTTGATGTCAAGGGTCGCTTCCATTATGATATTATTTATATAGCAGTGGCCCGGACGTATTTGGAAAATTTCCAGATTTGCAAGGGATTCTCTCCTTTGTTGGACGAGAAATAAAGCGCCCTCGGTTTTCGTTCATCCCCAGAATGAACTTGTATGGATTGTATATCTAACATTGCAATTTAGAGCATAGCAATTGATCTTTAGTGTATATATATATATATATATATATATATATATATATATATATCTGTTTGGTGGCGGAGAAATTATTCTCTTAGCTTAACACCCTACTCTGAGACGTATGTGCTCATAGGTTATATATTGGTAGACATCAGTTATGTGCTATAAATTGGCAATGTGGCATGCTAAGTGAAATGAGCTATGGGTGATCGAAGCATGGCTTTTGTATAAGCATGGTTTTGTGTAACGTGACTTCGTCAAGCCTCACACCTCGGTATGATGGGAAACTGGTGGTCGGATTTGTATTCTTTTCAAAGTTGGATGTTTTGTGATCACCTAGGTATCAGATGCATATGTACCCCATGTAAGAATATATCCATGTCTGAGTCCTTAGATGTTATTCGTTGGATATTATGTTTCATGTTTTGTGGAAAGTATAACAGTGTCTATGCCAAGATTTATAACCTTCGGATACTGCGATGCAATGAAATCCCGCTCGGAATGGGCCTAAATTTCGACCTAGAAAAGGCCCATTGAAACTTAGATCCATTCTAAACGGGTCGTTGATTCCTGTAAGGAATTACATTTGCACAGAGTAATATATAGACATTTCGTTATGGAAATCTCACATAGCGGAAGAAGAAAATATGATGTACTACTTTATTAAAAAGCCACAAAATTCAAACACAGATTGTCAGAATACATTTGTTCTATAGGTACATCAATAAATTCATTTTCAAAAGTTTCCATAAGAATTACAACAACGATAGTAGTAATAGTATAATATCTTTGTTTTCATCTTCAGCCTTCATCATTGCTTCGTCCATAGAATCTACCCTACCTACTGACATGTTGGATTTGTTAAGGAGAGGGATCAAAACATAAAGTCCTGTATGACTGAAATATGGTATCTATTTAAAGTCCATACCCTAGATTTAGCAGGTTACATATATAAATGTTTGTTTATGCAACACACAAACATTCACACAAACACAAAGTATTTAACCAATGAGGTGGGTATCCAACTCGATCGTTTAAAACCTTCATTAATGTATTTAGGGTAAAGACCCAACGAGGTGGGCATTCTCGGTCGCTTATGGCCATATTAAAGGTGGAATATTATGATTTCTTATAACCTTGAGGCGGACCCTAGCCTCTTAAAACCCCGTCCTAATACGTCAATTCTTAAATCTGTACTCTCACTTATAATATGAGAAGTAGTATTGCAAACGTTACTGCTAAACTGATATTACGTTAGAACGCCTATGTCGCTTAAGACTTCACTTAGACAGTTGATGAGCATGCTATGGCCACATATCTTTTATAAACCAGTCAGGTTCGTAGTTGAGCCCCTACAAGATTCTAGAGGAAGTGGACATCCCACGTGAACTACCCTACTCTGTTACTACTATGCCTAACCACTTTAGAGAATTAGGACCCATAGACTTACTTCGAATCTAATAAGGGTGGGTCCCATGACTTTGGTTCCTCTTCAAGGAATAAACCTTCGGAGGGGATCCTAGTCCTAACCACTTAAGACCCAAACTACATAGAAGAGAGTCAGCCACTTAAGACCTTCCCAAGATTAAGTAAACCTGCCTATTAACACAATATATATACATACACTAGACCTCTCACATTAAACCGTAGACCTGTAGATCGGGTGGTTCCGGGCAGACTTCTACTATAGGTAGGTTTAACCTCGTGTCATAGTGTACTACATTTGAATGGCGCATGGCACCCAGACCTCTCACATTAGTTGGGCATACTTGTGGTGGTTGGATTTACCGTCAGTTCCGGGAAGGCTTATACCTCAAATGGAAACTAACCTCGTGTCTGTGTGTTATTAAATAATATATGTACAAGTCATTCTATACGCACACACAAACAATTAATATATGAGGACATTCCGAATTTGATTCCTATCCTAATCGCATTTATTACATCATTATTACGCTAATTACATTAATTACACTATATAAATAGAATATTTAGTACATATAAATAACGCTAATTTTCATATGAACGAGAGAACGTTCTAACGAGATAAAAATTGTCAACTTTTCCTAAGTTTAAGGCATACAAGTTAATTTCCATATTTTAACCACTACATTTAAAGCATGATGGCATAATTGCATGATAACAATAGCAGTAATGGAAAACACAACATACATATAATTTCAACTTACACCCAAGGCATATTGGAATGATTCTAGTAATGAACCAAGAATAGGGTATAATTTCATACACACACACACACACACACACACACACATACATATATATATATATATATATATATATATATATATAGACACACACACATATAGATATATATATATATATATAGACTTTATTTCATCTAATTTACCCCTTTTGCATATAGCACATAAAAATGTTCATATTTTATAGGCTCTAATTCTGAATACGTTCGGATTCAAAATAGAACCCAAACCTAATCAAATAATGAATCAAACCAAATCTAAAACTTTTTAGGTTACAAATTTCTTTTAGACAAAAGGATAAATTAAATAAAATAGAAGCATATTACCCAACTGTTCTCAATTCACTACTAAGACCAAGATCCACAAACCCAATAAATTGACAATTCTTGCGAAATACATAAAAATAGAGGATTTGGATGTTTTGCATTTTAATATTATCGTTGTACCAAATCCTCTTATGCATACAACACTACACCAAAACAGTCAATTTGACACACCAGGATTCAAAGATTTGATACGGTTTTAAGCTGTATTAAATTTGATAGGGCTCATAACCGTATTAAATTTGAATTTCTACACTCAACCGATCCACACCTTCCCTAATGCTTAAAATCCAGCCGTAGATCGTAGAAGCTTCGGATTGCTCCCTTTGATACGGCTTTAGCCCGTATTAAATCACCATCGTATTTTTTTCGCTGTGATTTTTATTTCTCACAAACCCTGGCCCCTTCTTTTCTAATTATCTCGATTCCTCTTAATTTGCTTTCCCAATTCGCTCTTGTCAATGAAAAACCTACGGAAGTAAAGTCTACACTCTCGCTCAACAAGATTCACTCTATCTCAACTTGATCAACGCCTTTTCTATATCAGTTGATCGTTGCCTTTTTCAACCTCGGGTGCTCGCAATTCTCTCTGATTTTATAGCTCTAATTGACGACTTCTAAATCGATTTAAAGTGAATTTGCAGGTAATAATCTTTCTGAACATCTATTGTTTGATTTGATTTTGAATTGAAGTTAATTTATTGTATTTTGGGTGTTTGAGAAGCTGCAGACATAATTAAATACCTGACTTCGTTTGGGTCTCCATTTCAGGTGCTTGAGAAGCTTCATCCTTTGGAATGTTATAAGGCATACAAAAGCAATGATGTTTTGAAAGGTACAAATTAAGTTATAAAAATAGTATTGGTTTAAAGTAAGTTTACTGTGGTATAATTGTGAGTTCCAATCATTTATGCTTCAATTATATTAATGTTCGATTTCCCAGTTTAATGAAAACAGAATAGTGTTCTGGTAGTGTTGGGTATATTAACTTCAATGTAACCAATAAGCATCACAATCGAGAAATATGTTGACATTCAAGTGACTGCAACTATAGACATAACAGTAAAACCGGTTAAGGATGAAAACCATGTTGCTATTTTATTATTGTAACAATAATGGTTCGAAATTTAAATAACTGGACAAATAGAGGCGAAAAAAGTGGTTCTCTTATATATCGTACCCTTCGGAACATGTGTAGCAGGTAACATCATAGCCAGATTGCATCAAACCAATGTTACTATATTGCTATAAAATGTAATGTTACAACTATGGTAAAAAATTACAGTGCAAACATTTCAAGTGTATTTTAAGTATAGCCTATTTGGCATATTATAAAGAAAGACTGCAAGTATGCCTGACTTTGTACTGTTACTGTGCATTTTAAGTGTATACTGACTTTTCTTTCTTTCCCACATATCAGCAGGAGCTGCTTGTGAGTTGAACTTGGCTTCTTTGTTTTGCTGCAATTCTGAAGTGTGTTCTCCAACCGAGGTTAGACTCCTGTTTTTCTGTTTTTTACTTATTTTGTGTGATGTATTATTATTCCTTACCGTTGGTTCTTCTGTGTCCGTTTTCTATTTTGACAAACTAACGATGCTACACATATTATAGAAAATTAGTTGTTTTATCATTCACCTACTATTTGATACTTCACTATTTTGCATAAACTTAGCCTAATGGTAACATGACATATAGGTTTATTTCTAACAATTCTAAGTCAAAAGGATTTTCCCTACGGAAAAAGTATAAAAAATTGCAGAAATAAGAACACTGATCTGTTTGAGCATTTTAATTTGTAGAGTATTCCACTGTAAAGATTGCCTTCTTTGTTGCTTAATATCTGTACTATTAAATTATTCGGATATTTGTTTTTCAGTTATGGTTAGAATTTCATGCTTTGTATAATCGTTCTTCTGTAGCTTGAGGAAATCTTTTGTCATATTTTGAACTTTCTATTATTATAATACATAGTCAAAAGCTTTCTACTGGCAATTTCTACTCAATCGTGTTTTCCTCTAATTATATTCTTATTCAATTAATTTAAAAGGTTGAAGTAACGTGCAGTATCAATATAAAAATTTGGTTATTTTAAGATCAAAATTTACATTCAAATAATCCTCCTAAGATATATGATGCAGGTTTGCAACTCAGATTGATAAAACTACCATTTTATTACATTTTTTTAATTACATGCATTGTTTTTTGGGATTCCCACTAAATTTCAATGTTCATCTTGGCAGTTTCAATTGTACTAATGTTATAGAATATGCATAGCCTTTAGATATCAGCATGTTAATTTTTTTTGGAATCACTGGGTTATAGATTTGTAGAAGTGTTTATAAGAAAAGTTTATAGCCGGTTTTAGGTTCCTGTATACTATACAGCTATAGATATATTCAACAAGCAAAGTAATGATGGCATACCTTTGATTGTTATTGATAAATATCGGTCATGATATATTCAACAGCTATAGATATATTCAACAAGCAAAGTAATGATGGCAAGCTCGGTTCCGGAACCGAGTTTGCAGCAAGCTCGGTTCCGGAACTGAGTTTGCAGCAAACTCAGTTCAAACGGAGTTTGCAGCAAACTCGGTGATGAGGGACAGAAGTGGAGAGATATTATTCCTTTCGTATATCATTTATTAGAACTAAGCATGATTATATGCAAGTTTTGAGGACCTTTTATCTCCATTGAAGTTGAATTGATACTATAGCAACAGTTGATCGAATTTAATGGCCAAAATCTTGTCAAAGTTTTTTAGATAAATTAGTTTACATTCCAAATTATTGATTTTTGTAAGTTAAACATGATAAAAATCATACAAAATAAATGTTAAAAATGCAATGTAAAATAAAAATATCAGAAGATTGTAATGCAAAATTAATATATCAACCTAATACTTTCTAATAAAGGGAAATATGCATTTGTGGCAGACTGGTATCTGTTGAAGTACTTGACATTCATCCTTCATTTTGTTTTGCGGGTTGATAAAGAATTGAAGGGGCAATTATATATTTTGCTTGGATGCAAAGGGAAAGTTTGTATTTGCTGCAAACTGGTATCTGAAACGCACCTTCAGGGTACCCAAACTATCTATAAGCCGATAACAATAGATTTGAATTGATTGCATACTATATATTTCTCATGATAAACATACCAGGGAAGTGAAGATTGTCACTGGAAAGTGAAATTAAGTCCCAACTCATTTTTAAATGCTGTCACCATCTTGCTATTTTTGCAATATTCTTGGTAGAATATTTTACGTAGTTATTACTATAAGTGCCAGTGATTGTAATATCATGCTCGGTTATACTAAGTTACCAGCATCCTTTCAGTGCACCTAATTTGTTAAATAATAATTTCAATAATCAAAATACAATTAGATTGAAAATAATGTGGCACCATGCTAACTTGTAACATTTGACATGTACACCTAAGCTGGTTATAATATTAAGTTCATAAGTTGATTGGATATGCAGGATCAATTTAGATCCATTTAAAAGTTGTTAATTGACTTTCATTTTAATAGGTTGTGAATAACCAGGGACGAATTATTGTTGCAGAGTAGATGGAAGAAGGCACCAAGGTATTACTATTACACCTGTTTGGAAAGGTATTACTATTACACCTGTTATTTGCAAAAAAATAACAAGTGCAATGCTAATGAAACCTAACAATGGCACCAAAAAGTGTCTGACTATATCAGTTTAACAGAAAGCCATTTCTTGATTGAGTTTTCATGCATATGTACCTAGAACGTTTACCATTTCATAGCAGTTTATTTGTGAACCGTTTTTCTACTGTACATCTTTAATATTGAATGTTTTTATCGCTTTGCCTCTTTGCCTTCCCATGTTCGGTATTGTTTGTTTTAGTATTGACGCTTGACAGCCAGGTTTTTTGAATTACGGTAATGTTTGCAAGCCGTTGAAAAATGTAGGTGGACATAGTGTCCAGTTTGCGACTTCAGTCGCAAACTGGACTCAGTCTGCGACTGAAGTCGCAAACTGAATCCAGTTTGCGAGTCGCAAACTGATTCCATTTTGCATCTGAGTTGCAAACTGGATCAGTGGTGTCTTCTTCTTGTTGTTGTGGAGACAGAACTAACCTGATGCTTGTTATTTTAGTTTCTTTTCAGGCTTTGGAACAAACATGAGTTGCATGGGCTCGACAACTGCAGTTTTGTTGTCTTTTTTTTTAAGCAAGAACTGTGAACATTATACTTTGTATATATTGTGTTATGTGGTTTGTATTAACTGAAGTTATGGTTTTGTATTAATCGAATTATGCTTTGTGTATCTTCTTTATATACTGTTATATGGGTGCAGCGTATCTTCTTTATTGTGCATATATATATATATATATATATATATATCTCAATGGGTACAGTGTTTTTGTATATTGCATATATGATATACCGATTTTGATACGGTTAAAAGCCGTATCTAATTCGTTGATAGCATTGTAGAAATGAGGCACTAAACACGGTTTTAAGCCGTATCAGTATAGCAATTTGATACGGTTTTAAGCTGTATCAATCTATTAAATTGATACGGCTTAAAACCGTATCGATCTATGAAGTTAACAGTGCCAACATATTAATTTGATACGGCTTTAAGCCGTATCAAATTATTAATTTGATACGGCTTAAAACCGTATCAAATTCATAAATTTATACGGCTTAAAACCGTATCAAAATACCAATTTGATACGGTTTTAAGACGTATCAAAGCAACAGAGACGCCATTTTTTGATACGGCTGAAAACCGTATCAAATCCATTTTGATACGGCCATGAACCCTGCCAAATTGGCATTTTTGGTGTAGTGCAAATCCATATGATAATCCACAAATGTAGAATATGCCTAAGAAAAGTACTAATTCCACCGATCACATTGATTGGAAGAGCATAGATGTGACATTGTTGTGCCTTTTTTATGTAAATTCCAACTCTAAAGATCTATGTACATAAGAATAAATTAATTAAATTCTTATATATATATTTCATATGATTCCAAGAATATATTCTAATTTAGATCTATTACAAAAGATTAGAGAGAAAGAGGAATAAATTTATAGAAGAAAAAGAAAAAAAACCTATTTTTGGAATCAATGGCGGTAGAGGCAGAGTGGAGGCACAATGGAGAAAATGGCTAGGATTTAGTTGTGAAGTCTAAGGGTCTATTTATAGTTGCTTACATAAGCTAGGGCCGTAGGATTATTTAGATATAATCCTGGTCGTCCGTTTATATATATTACCCCTAAAAACCTAACCAACCCAAGCATTACTAGGTGTTTCAGTTGCCAAGCGATCGATCTCTCCTCTAGAAGGTCAGTCGACCGGCGGTCGACACCTCTTCTAGTGGGGCAGTCGACCTCTTGGTCGCTAAAGTACCCAATAAACGTATGTGGGGCTGAGATATTAAATTACATATAACGTTTATTTATTTGGTTTATTTCTTACCATGTTTACATTATTCTTTGTCCCCTCCTTCTTATCTTCATTTGAAATTCAAACTCATCCAATTTATATTATTTCTTGGATATATATTATTTATCTGACCATGTATATGTGTGTATATATATATACATATTTGCGTTTACTGTCTAATTTCATTTGATTGTAACTTCTTCATACTATCACCATTTACAGCATATTATATATGAAAACGATTCAAAACATTGCCACGAATCCAGATAAAATATTTTCATAGCCAAATTCTTAATGCTAAAAAACTCATTTTCCAGCCTATTTATATATTATTATTAAAAAAATTATTTCTATTGATTATTAATATTTATGTATTCAGGTATTTTTTTACGGGGTGTTACAAATGCACAAAGATTTGATTCCAATGATTGATCTTTCGTACTAGGAACCATCTTGTTGGAAACCCATTCTCCAATATGCGCCCATACAGTTTTAGTTGTATAACCTGCCAGGAAATGGGAGGGAGTTAGCATAATATAATGTTTCCTATGTTGGCTAAGATTAATACATTTATTTTCGAAATGTTTTCAACATTATGCATTGGTAATAATTTCAAATGATTTTGCGTATCAAAGGCATTTTTGGTTATCATAAGGAGAAACCTCTCCCAATGTGTGTGATTTATTGTGTATGTGACGAGATACCTTAAGATAGCTTCATTTTCCGAATAGCATGTATGATTTTCTGCATAAAACAACTATTTTCAAGTTCTCACACCAGTTCCATGACTGATACAGAGTTTATCGTTCCCTTTCTAAACTCTGGGCGCCCTTAGTTTTACGCGGACAGCCGAGTGGTCATTTTGCAGTTAAGTCTTAGTGCTATGTTATGGAGCATTTTTCTGGAGTCAAATATGGGATCAAAAATAGAGCATTTGGATTCTTCCGCTAAGTTTAAGTATTTTTCCACTGTGTAGTTTATTATACTCTTATATATCTTGTGTAACTCTGATGTAAATATTGTTATATTAATAAAAATTTCTTTGTTTATGTTCTAATGTATTATTACCCCCAAACAATTGCCCTTTCTGGCGCTTAGGTTTCGGCGCATGATTGCCATGGATGTATTAATTGTCGATTCTCAAGGGTCGAGAAGGCAGGTTGTTACAAAGTGGTTTCAGAGTTGTGGTTTATACCCATCTTATGGGGTGTGACTCATTAGAGATGAGGGTAGAAACTCATCAGAGATAGGATTAGTAATATCTTAGGATGAATAACTCATTAGAGATAGGATTAGTAATGCCCTAAAATGAGTTTGAGTATTATATATGAGAGGATGTATTTTCAATATATAATTGGTTTTGAAAGATTATATTTTGAATATAAGAGAATATGTTTTGAAAATATACATGGTTAGTTATAACTTGGATAATTAGTTAAATAATTAAGATGGTTAAAATTTGAATATGGACATCTTCTAATTAGAATTTCAAAATTTGATTAAAGATGCTCATGTGGAGTTGTAATTAGTGTTCCTTAACTAATTAGAATAAATAATCCAAGTATAAAAGGGTAGATTAGTTTGAAACGACAATATCAACCATTGTCCAATTCAAATTGTACAAATTCTCGGATTATCAGGGGTCGTATAGAAAAATTAAACTTAACATAATCTTACAATGTTGAGACAATATATATTATTGAACAATATTTTTACAGCAGAAAACTTTAAAATTCTTATCAGAGTCTAATCTACATTCAGCTTGGACAGTTATAGTACCTAACCTTATAATTGCTGATAAATAGCAGAAATAAATATAGCATACATACATAGCAGATAATGAAAAAACGACCATACGTATGATGAAGATCTCCAGCTGTTCTATTGGAAAACTTCGACTAACTTCAATAGCCCTGAAAACAACTCGAATTTACTCGAGTATTAGAAACAATCGGATCGGACTTAGACAAGCCAGCGTGAGAAATCTCAATAATAAATGACAGTGTCATAAATAAAAACTTAAGAAGCAAATTCAAAGGCAATATTGGGTATGACCTCATATTATAAATGAAAACGGATTAGATCATACAAGCATTTTTCTACAAAGAAAAATGATTGGACAAGACATTAATGTTTCATTATTTGATTTGATTTTCATCATTATTATTTTATTTCAATTTGATTAATATTGTTCGTTTTAAAGGAATAGCGGCAAATGAAATTTGTAAATTTCTCTTCCTTGACATGGTAATAAATTGCGACTTAGTTTTTGTAGTGCTAAACTATGATTTTTGATATTTCCAATGGTGTGAAACCAAAATTTATAGCATATAAGTACATCAACATTTTTAATGATGTATGATTCTTTTGAACAACGTGGTTTTTAATTTTTCTATAAGATTGCAAATTGAAGATTATTTCTACTACGTAGGAAGGATATAACAATTTTCAACTATTTTCATTTCTTTGCTCTACTCATTGCACATCAAGCATTTGGGTTTTAAATTTAGTGCATTGATCCTTCTTTTGAACTCCATGTTTCATAATAAATTACATAAATATGTAGTACATTTTAGTCTATTCAAATTTGCAAGTGTTTTCACATTTTATCATGATATACATGATTATTTGTGTTGCAGACCATCTAGTGCATCTTCAGTGGGGGGCAGTCTCTGCTTTGCAATATCAGTACAATAAAATTTGATTAGGTACGTATGTGAATACTACATATAATTTGGTTATTAATATTGTACTCCTCTCAGTTGATTGCATGCGACTATTTTTTCGTAGTAAAAAAACCTAACCATGACGATCTACATCATTTTTAACCTAACAGATTCTATGTGATCAGTTTTTGAGTTCAGAAGTTTTGATTCCATTAACTAAAAAATAACTAAGGACATGATACTTTGCCTACCAAATAATTAGCGATGTCATTCAATGTACCTTTTGTTATTTCATGACTACCCCTCGGTAAATATTAAAAAAAAATTGGATCTAAGTTAATGCTGAATTTTGTAAGGTATTTTTTTCATTTAGAATGTATTGAGTACGCATCATTTTGCATATTACAATTTGTGTTGCCTAAAGACAAATTAATTAACAGTGAATAATTTTCCATTGTTAGCTGATAACCATAGTAAATAAAGGGAAAATTTGTCTACTGCTCGAACAATTTGTGAGTGCAAAGCCTTTATCATCTAAATTCTTACACTGACAAAATGATGAATTTTTCCGTATTGCAACATTTTTGGTTGAGCATATGTTTTTATGACTCAGTCTTATTTTGTTTGATAATTAATGGTTCTCATACCTTTACCTTATGATCGACTGGCTTTGCAAAAAAAGAAACAAAAAAGAACATACCTTAACAAAATTGACAAATCAATGTAGAAGGCACATTTTACTTTTCAAAATTCATGTCTTCTTGAAGTTTTTTTTTTTTTCTAATATGGAGTAATGTAATTTATAGGTTAGATGATTGTCTAATAATGTCGAAAAGATGTGATACATTTTGATTGGTTATGCAGAAATGCAAGGCTCACACTTAAAGGTAAAAGTGGTCCCGCTTTTGATGATTTCCAATCTTCTTTGCATTTTATTCATAGCCATATTGCGAGTGGTATTATCTAGGATTGTGAACACATATTGCATTTTTAATTTTCAAATCACTCCGTCTTTAACTGATTACAATGTTCAAAAAACATGAATAGTGAATACTAAAATAACAGTGGTTGTAGTTGAACTTCCTTCCATTTATTATGTTGCAAATCCATTTATTAATTTAACATAATATAAGTATTTTTTTTTCTTTCACTTTTTGGGATAAATCAACCAATTATTTATTCAATTGTAACTGCTATGTAGTTCCAAAACTATTAAGCTTCATCAAGATGAGTCTACAAAGTTGGATAAACAAAAAAGGATGTTGATGATCAGTTTTCAGCATCCTTCAATCCATATATGTTGGAAATATCAATTCAACCGACTGGTGTATACTATAAAATATTGCAAGCTTCTAAAAGATTGTATGTAAAGTAGAACCAACATGAACAAGATGTTTTATGTTGATTTAAGCTTTACACTGATGCTTGCTTCACTACAATTCAAACCTCATAAAAGCTTTAGCCTATAAATTTGGGTACTTACTGGTTTTTAAAAGATCAAGGGTTACTCTACGAGTCTGCTTCCTATAGCCAGGGGTATTAAAGTAAATAGACAAATTTAAAAGCTGCTGACATCAAAGAGGCATAAAAGTGGTTGGAAGGTTGCAATATAGAAAACGAAACATCATTCAGACCTTTGTAATTTTTTGCTTAATTTGAAACTTCAACAGATTTATGAAACACAATATTTACAAAATATATTTAGATCAATGGACCATATTGTATTTATCTTTGAAGCCGTAATTAAATGAAGATCTGATAGATTAAATATATTACATCAATTTCAATGTTTAATTTTGATTTTGAATAAACTTTACATTAGAAATATCTATTTTCTATTAAATGCTTTTTTAGCATTATAAGGAAATACTACAGTCCATTCGATTTTTAGTACTAAAAAAATAGACTACATTAAATTTTATAGTCATAACAGATAAGTAGCGATAGATTAATATTAATCTTAATAGTAGCAACATGCTACACTCCATTTGGTTATGTGTGTATATGCATAGTATATGATATCAGGTGTGCATTAAAATCTTCCGGATTGCTTACTAAATATAAATTGAAAATTTGTATATAGTAAATTGTATGATTTGCTGAAGCAGTATGGAAAAAAACATACCATTTTTACTGTGATCTGGATTTCTGCCTATCAAAAGTTAACGTTGCTAAAGATCAATTATCCGCTCGATTAAAATTCTCCTTTTCCCCTCATTGCGGCATGAAAGACATAATTTACAGGATAGCCATTTTGAATCTAAATAAATCCTTTCTGAGTAGATTTTAATATCGGAGAATTGTCTTTTGTATAATTATTTAAATTATGGAAACACTGATCAGTCAAACAGCAAAAGATATAATAATAAATAATTAACACTGATTGTTTTTTAGATTATGTTTGTCAAATTCAGTTTCTTAAAATCTGCTATATTTGCTTTTATACATAACCCGCATCATATACGGTATTAATTTAATATGAAATAGCCAGGATGGTAATCAATCCGCGCACTATTCTATACATACTTTTAGTTGCTAGCACAAATCACCATTATCTTGCAAATGCAAGATACGTCACTTAACTAACATTTTAACTATTCGGTGTTACATTTGTCTTTGCCAAAAAGGAAAAAAAAAAGAAAAATAGCTAACTGATTTTTGAAGCTATATGTTCACCAACCCTGGTGGATGAACCTCTGTTGTCTTCTAACGTTGTTTAAATCTTACCAAATATCAACCTTTTCTATGAAGAACCTTAGCTTCATATTTTTAGAATTCTTTTACCGACCTTGATTTCAATTGGAAAGTTCTCTTTATTTTTTAGAAAAAATAGAAGCCTTTATATGAGGACTAATTCTTTATTTTGCAAATTTAGTTGTTTTCTACACTTCTTATTTATCTAATTTCTAATTTTAGATCGTACAGACGTTTTTTTTTTTTCGCATTGTAATTTTTTTGTTCTGCCTACTATAAACGTCCATTCATGCTCCAATAGGAGATATTTAGGCGGTGTTTGGTTTACGCTTTTTAGTTTTCGTCCACACTAAAATGTGAACGATGCATGTATAACGTCGAAAACGATCGTTTTAGAAAACAAAATTAACACATAAAATAGAAAACAACTTTTATTTGTTTTCTTTATTTTGGAAATTAATACAAAAAAGAGAGACAACATATCATTTCATCGTCCCTCTCTTCTTTACGTGGTCCCCTCCATCACCCTTTCATTTCCTCCGTCATTCATTAAATTTTCCTATGTTTTGTTATCGATATTGAAAACTTAAAACTCAAAATTATTTTAAACCAAACACTACCTTAGTTTCCGTTTTTCCTGTAGGAAGACATAGTGGGGCAGAGTTGATTTTGGTTGACTCCTGCCAAATCATGAGGTTGGTGCAAGGAAGAAAGTACTATGAGAGGAAATGGTAGTTGACAAATATATAGCACATATCAACTCATTCACGTATCTATCTTCACTAAATTAATCCAAATCTCAGTGTCCCCATCGATGGTACTTACAGCAATAATAAGAAAGTTAGGTATGTACTGAAATTTTGTTACATAATTGCTTAGCTGTATCAGTTAGGAGCTGATATGATAAGAAAGCACGGTGTGGACTTTGTTGGATTGTTTTTGTATGGGGTTCTAATACTATTCTGATTATCCTATAACCGAAGATATTATATTGATATAGAAACTAATATGTTACCTAATCTGTTTGTAGGTCACTCCAGAGTTACAAGTCAGATAAGGTGATTCCTCTCATTCTATGTGATTTTCCTTTTGATCAAACCAAAAACAGAAACTGTGTCACATGAATGCAGGTGCATAGCAAATGGAATAGCTGATTAATGAATGAATTGTAATATTATTTTTGTGTGTGTACGTCCTTCTTTACTATTATTACTGTATATTTAATTGAAAACCGACTTTGATATTCCTTTGTGGATTACTATAGATGTGAGATTATTTGCGGTTTAAATCACAATTAGTATTGACATTGTTGAAGATAATGCAATTATATTACATTATTAGCCTTCATTTACTATGATATGCTATGTTTTAAATATTTTGGTTTCATATTTAGCTATGAAAATTATCAAGGTTGAAGTTAATAATCTTAAAATATACTTTGGTATTTGTATCACAAAAGTTTTCAAGCTTTTTATTATTTATTATCTGTAAAATGTGTTCTATTTAGCAATTTAAATTTAAACACAAATTCATTTAAACATTTATTTAGAAGATTAATTAAATAGAATGTCATATTTAATCAGATCCACGATGACGATTCTATAAACAAAACGAAGACGCACTGATAATTTAAAATCAAATTTTTCGTTCAAACCCGTGTGCGAAGCACGGGTTCACACTAGTTGTACTAACTAAAAGTTTATATGATGGATACAGAATAAACCATCGAAACAACTCAAGATAAGTATCTTTAATCGTGTCTTCTATCTTATAAGTGTAGTCTTTTTCTTTGTCACTCCATCAAACTTTCACTAACTTGATTGACTTATTTTTTAATTTCTTCTAATCTCTCGCTACAACACAAACTGATTGTCAAACAAAAGTCATATATGGTTCTTCTATAAGTTGTCTAATGCAGTCGGTGCAATAGATAGTTTCCGGATCATGCATAAACTTTTAAAGATGAGAAAAAAATATTATGGAATTCAGCCAAATTATTTGGTAACCCTATCTGATAAGCAAGTGTACCGTTTCTTTAACTTCTATGATATTAGGAAATTAACTAACATATCTCGATGCTTGTTTCCCTCATTTTTCAAACTGTACCATACTTCGTTGATGAAACTGTTAGAACTTTTGTCAATACACAATTGTATTGCAAAAAGACAGTAACAACAATCAATGTTACTCAATTATGCCACAATTGTCACGTCAAACTGTGTTTACAGCAGTGACAGAAAGCGTGACCGATTAGGCACTAGATTGAAGCGGTACAAAAAATATTCTATTTCAGTAATGTCCGAGTCCAGAAATATTTTGCTTCCTTGAGACGATTTTGTTGTCATATGCACTAGTTAACGTAACAAAAATTTGTTTCCAGGATCAAACAGACTAGCCCCGTAGCGTAGTGTCAGCAAACAGAGCTCCGACGAACTGAAGTAAGTTATAGAAACTAGATAAGAGGATTACTTTAGAGAAGAAGTAGTAATACGAGAAGACAAAAAAGCGAAGTCTGTCTCCTTTTGGGCTATGTATTTATAGGCTGGAGGAGGTGCCAATCTGGGCATTAATAACCATTGCAATTGGAAAGGTTGTGACCCTTTAAACACACAGTGTATTAATGTGCATGCACATCGGAATTCAAATGGTTGCACCCATTCAGTTGAACGGACGTGCCGATCAAATTTGAAAAAAAATCTCATTTCAGCACACTAGCCCAACCAGCAACTGTCTGCACATTCAATCAAGAGACCCCAAGAGCTCCAAGGCCTAATCTTTGACACTTTAATTTATTATTGTGTCAAGGCTTAGCCAACATTCCTCTATAAGCCCTCTTCATTTTATTTTATATAAGCCTATTGGCTTGTAATATATAAGAGGGGTGTGTTTTCATATTTTGATGATGTGGGCCTTTGGTTGGCTATATCTTCTCCTTCCCAAATTACTCTTTCTCTTGCTTATTCATTTCGACAATCTCCCACATGAATGAACAGTTGTTCTTAGTTTCATGAACCATTTATCACACCAGTTAAAGTAGCGCGTGTGTCTTAAACTTTCTTAGTGATTACCTATTTGAATCATAGGCGAATCAGTAGACATGGGCTGTCCTTGAATTGTAAGCCTTCCGGGTAATTCTAAACTAGATAACACACGATAAATATTTCTTATAACCCTTCGTTCTCTGTATGTGTTTGTTTTTGCCTTGAACATCTGCCTGGTCTCATAAGTGCTTATGGTATTTGGCCTCATGATTCTCTTTGAAGCGGCGCCTTCGCACTTAAGTAAGTGATTCTGTAAAGGGTATTCTCTAATTCCTCATATACAGACATCATTAAAAGTATTAATACTTATCCTTATTTAACATATAATGCACTGACTTATCATATGAATGGTTTGTGTATAACAATGCCATCAAGTTTCTCTTAAAATTCGTTGTCCCTTTGAACCTAGATCTTGGGATCTCCAGTCAACTAAGTGGGGTTTCCATTTTAGAAAAACCGTTAGTCTACAGGCCTTAGTCCCATTTCCATCGATAAACTTTGAACTCTCTCTCTCTTGGCAAGCCTTTTGTGAGTGGATCCGCTATCTTATCTTTAGATCAAATGTAATCTATTGTGATAACCCCGTTATAGAGAAGTTGTGTTATTGTTTTATGTCTATGATGAATATCCTAGATTTACCATTGTATAGTGTGCTATTAGCTCTTCCAGTAGCTGGTTGACTATCACAATGTACACATCCTCAAGCCATAGGTTTGCTCCAATTACGAATGTCTTCCAAGAACCTTCGGATCCAATATGCTTCTTCTGCAGTCTTATCTAGTGCAATAAACCCTGATTCCATCGCAGATCTAGCGGTACAAGTTTGTTTGGATGATTTCCATGAAATTGCTCCATTTCCTTGAACACGTATCCACTTGTAGACTTTGTATCATGTGATCCAGTGATCCAATTTGTATCACTGTATCCTTCTACTATTGAAGGATAGTTTGTATAGTATAGACCATAGCTCTGCGTGTACTTTAGATATCCTAAAACTCTTATTATTGCTTTCCAATGATGTTTCCCAGGATTGCTGGTAAATCTACTTAGTTTGCTCACAGCATATGCGATTTCAGGCCTAGTATAGTTCGTAACATACATGGTACTTCCTAGTATTCGAGAGTATTCTAATTGGTAGATACCATCACCAGTGTTCTTTACCTAATTTTGGTTCATATCTACTAGTGATTTTACAATAGTTACATTATATTACTTGAATTTTTCAAGTATTTTGGTGATATAATGCGATTGGGATAGTGCATATCCCTGTGGTGTTCCCAATATTTTTACACCCAATATAACATCAGCCAGTCCTAGGTCTTTCATATCGAATCTAGATGATAACATATCCTATGTAGATGTTGTTATGGCCTTGTTATTGCCTAGAATCAACAGGTCATCAACATAGAGACAAACCATGACATATCCAAAATTTGTATGTTTTATGTACACTTATTCATCTGATTCATTTATCGTGAATCCGTCTGATAACATAGTGCTATCAAACTTCTCATATCACTATTTTGGAGCTTGCTTAAGGCTATAAAGTGATTTTACCCGTTTGCAAACTTTATTCTCATTTTTTGAGATCAGAAATCCTTCAGGCTGTTTCATATAGATTTCTTTCTCAAGTTCGCCATTCAAGAATGCAGTTTTAACATCCATTTGATGTATTTCTAAATCATGTATGGATGCGTTTGCAATAAGCATTCTAATTGACGTTATCCTCGTTACTGGAGAATATGTATCAAAATAGTCCTGGTCTTCCTTTTGTCTTAATCCTTGGACTACCAAACGAGATTTGTACTTGTCTACTGAACCATTAGGTTCCAATTTCTTTTTAAATATCCATTTTTTACCTAAGGTATTACATCCTTAAGGTAAATCAACTAATTCCCATGTATGATTGGACATAATGGATTCAATCTCATTGTTAATTGCCTCTTTCCAACAAGGGGTTTCGTTGGAAGATATAGCTTGTTTGTATGTCAATGGATCATCTTCTAACATAAAGGTATAGAAGTCTAGTCTAAAGGTTTTTAAAGTCCTTGACCTTTTACTTTTCCTTGGTTAATCCACTTGCTGCTCAGTACGACTTTGCTGAGTATTATTTTGTTCATCATCCTCAGGAGAATAAGGAACTTCATCTTCCCTTGATCTCTTAAGGTGTATGATTTTTAGTGCCCAGATTCAAGGGGAATATATGTTCGAAAAATCTAGAATTTCTCGACTCAATGATGATATTTTTATGAATATCATCAATTTCAGATTTGTGTACCATGAATCGATATGTGACACTATTATATGCATATCTAATGAATACACAATCGATTGCTTTTGGTCCAATTTTGACCTTCTTTGGTTTTGGTACCTCTATCTTGGCAAGACACCCCTACACTTTTAGGTATTTATAGGATGGTGGTCTGTTTTTCAAAAGTTCATGAGGAGATTCAGATGTTTTCTTTTGGGGTATTTTATTCAAAGCATAATTTGCTGAAAGAATAGCTTCTCCCCAAAAGTTATCTGGCAAGCCAGCACCTAACAATAAAGCATTCATCATTTCTTTAAGAGTTATATTTTTTCGTTTGGCTATACCATTGGATTGAGGTGAATATGGTGTTTTAGTTTAGTGTATAATATCATGTTCAGCGCAAAATTCTACAAAAGGGGATTCATATTCTCCTTCTGTATCACTTCTTAAAGCTTTGATTTTCTTATTGAGTTGATCCTCAACTTCCACTTTATATTGCTTAAACACATCAAATGCTTCATCCTTACTTCTAAGAAGATAAACATAATAGTAACTAGTACAGTCATCAATAAAAGTAATGAAATACCTTTTTCCACCTCTAGTTCGACACATTTTCAAATCACATACATCTGTATGTACTAGATCTACAGGTTTAGTTTCCTGTTCAACATGATGAAACGATGTTCTTGTCAATTTTGCTTCTGCACAAGTTTGACATTTATACTCGGAGTCTATGTTATACTTAGGTATAAATTCTAGACTAATTAATTTCCGTAATGTATCAAAATTTACATGCCCTAATCTAGAATGCCATAAGTTAGAAGAGTCAACAATATAAGCAGACGATTTTATCAATATCAGTGGGTGGTACAATAGTGGTTATATTTGCTTTAAAAGGCCATCACACACAAATCCTCTTCCCACATACACTCCATTCTGGAACATGGAAGACATCATTTAAAGTTAATTCCTTTCCAGAAGTCAGTTTCAACACAACTTTTCCTTTGTCTTCGACCTTTAAGGTGGATGAATTGCCCATAAAAAGTAGTTCATTAGCAGTTGCAGTTTTATAGGTTGTAAGCATCCACTTATTAGCACATATGTGTCAAGTGGCTCCAAGGTCTACAAACCATTCCTTTGAGTTACCAATAAGGTTGCATTCTGATATTACTGCACATAAATCAAAATCAGCAATGCCTTTCAAAACGTCAGCCGTATTTGCTTCTGACTTCTTCTTTTTGGGTGCACGACATTTGGCTGCTTTGTGCCCCTTCTTTCCACAATTGTGGCAAGAACCCAGAAATTTCTTTGACTTCTTAGGAGCATTCTCCCGTTTTCTCTTGTTTGTCTTATTTGACTCAACAACATTTGCATTGTCAACAATATTCTGAGAAATCTTTCTCTCAAAATTTCTGTTATCTTCCTCTATGCGCAGCCGAACTATGAGCTCTTCCATTGTCATTTCCTTACGCTTGTGTTTAAGGTAATTCTTAAAGTCCTTCCAAGAAGGAGGTAGTTTCTCAATATTTGTGGCAACTTGAAAAGTTTCGCTAAGAGTCATCTTTTCATCTTCTAGTTGACAGATGATAAGTTGCGGTTCTTGAGTTTGACTGATCACCGTCTTTGAGTCAACCATTTACAAATCAAAAAAAATTCTAGCAATGAATTTCTTCATGCCTGCATCTTCAGTTTTGTACTTCTTTTCTAGAGCCAACCAGAGTTGTTTGGACATTGTAATAGTACAATAGACATTGTAGAGGCTATCATGAAGACCATTCAGAATATAGTTTTTACACATGAAATCGAGTTTTTCCAGATAGTAAGAGCCGCAACTTTGTTAGCATCAGGTTCGAGTTCGACTACCACAGGAGCATCTACAGTCAGATACTTGGCGAGGCTCAATGTTGTTAAATAAAACAACATTTTTTGTTGCTAATGTTTGAAATTAATTCAATTGAGCTTTTCTACCTTTATCCATGGGACAAAGCCATAATTGGAAGCACAAGCGCTTGCAAAGCGTTTTTCACCATCTGAATCGGTGCAGAATGATTGTTGCTGTTTTCGTCATCTGCAACAAATATCATTTCAAGATTGTTGGAACTATTGTCAATACACAATTGTATTACAAATAGACAGTAACAGCAATCAATGTTACTCAGTTATGCCACAATTGTCATGTCAAACTGTGTTTATAGCAATGACAGAAAGTATGACCGATTGGGCACTTGATTGAAGAGGTACAGAAAATATTTTGTTTCAGTAATGTCCAAGTCCAGAAATATTCTGCTTCCTTGAAGCGATATTATCGTCTTATGCACTGCTTGACGTAAGAACAATATGTTTCCCAAGATAAAACGGACTAGTCCCGTAGCGCAGTGTCAGCAAATGGAGCTTCGACGAATTGAAGTAAGTTATAGAAACTAGATTATAGGATTACTTTGGAGAAGAAGTAATACAAGAAGATAAAAAAGTGAAGTCTGTCTCAATTTGGGCTATGTATTTATAGATTGGAGGAGGTGCCTATCTGGGCATTAATAATCATTGGAATTGGAAAGGTTGCGACCCTTTAACCACGCGGTGTATTAATGTGCGTGCCCATCGGAATCCAAAGGGTTGCACTCATTCAACTGAATGGACATATCGATCAAATTCCAAGAAAAAATTCTCGTTTCAGTGAACTGCCCCCAGTAGCAACCGTCATCCCATTCGTTCAACAGACCCCAACAGCCCCAAGTCCCGAGGCCCAATCTTTGAAACTTTAATATATTATCGTGTTAATGCCTAGCCCACAGTCGTCTACAAGCCCTCTTCTTTTTATTTTATAAGGCTATTGGCGTTAAATATATAAGAGGGATGTGTATTCATATTTTGATGATGTAGGACTTTCGTTTGATATATCTTCTCCTTCCCAAATTCCTCTCTCTCTTGCTCATTTATTTCCGACAATCCCCCACATGAATGAGCAGTCGTTCTTAGTTTCGTGAACATTTATCGCATCAGTTAAAGTAGCACATGGGCCTTGAACTTTCTTAGTGATTACCTATTTGAATCATAGGCGAATCAGTAAACATAGACTGTCCTTAAAATTTAAGCCTTTTGTGTAATTCTAAAGTAGATAACACACAATAAATATTTCTTATAACCCTTCGTTCTCTATATGTGTTTGTTTTTACCTTGAACACCTTCCTGGTCACATAAGTGCTTAGAGGATTTTTGGCCTCATGATTCTCTTTGAAGCGGCGCCTTCACACTTACGTAGGTTATTCTGTAAAGGGTATTCTCTCAAACACAGACATCATTAAAAGTATTAATACTTATCCTTAATCGACATATAATGCACTGACTTATCATAGGAATGGTTTGT
Organism: Allium sativum; assembly: GCA_030737875.1. Lineage (NCBI taxonomy): Eukaryota > Viridiplantae > Streptophyta > Magnoliopsida > Asparagales > Amaryllidaceae > Allium > Allium sativum. Next base: position 351,122,123 of record CM060919.1, on the reverse strand, counting down.
GTATGACAGTGCCATCAAGTTTCTCTTAAAAGTCGTTGTCCCTTTGAACCTAGATCTTGGGATCTCCAGTCAACTAGGTGGGGTTTCCATTTCAGGAAAACCTTTAGTCTATAGGCCTTAGTCCTATTTCCTTCAATAAAGTCCGAACTCTCCCTCTTGGCAAGCCTTTTGTAAGTGGATCCAATATGTTATCTTTAAATCAAATGTAATCTATTGTGATAACCCCGTTCGAGAGAAGTTGTCTTATTGTTAAATGTCTACAACGAATATGCCTAGATTTACCGTTGTATAGCATCTATTAGCTCTTCCAATAGTTGGTTGACTATCACATTGTATACATATTGGAGGCATAGAATCGTTCCAATTAGGAATATCTTCCAAGAATCTTTAAATCCAATTTGCTTCTTCTGCAGTCTTATCTAGTGCAATAAACTCTAACTCCATTGTAGATCTGGCGATACAAGTCTGTTTGGATGATTTCCATGAAACTGCTCCATTTCCTAATGTGAACACATATCCACTAGTAGACTTTGTATCATGTGATTCAGTGATCTAGTTTGCATCAATATATCCTTCCACTATTAAAGGATAGTTTATATTATAAACCATAGATCTGCGTATAGTTTAGATATCCTAGAACTTTGATTATCACTTTCCAATGATGTTTGCCAGGATTGCTTGTAAATCTACTTAGTTTGCTTACATCATATGCGATATCAGGCCTAGTACAGTTCATAATATACATGATACTTCCTAATATACAAGAGTATTCTAACTGGTATATACCATCACCATTGTTCTTTACCCTATTTTGGTTCATATCTGCTAGTGATTTTGCTATAGTTACGTTATGTTGCTTGAATTTTTCAAGTATTTTGGTGATGTAATGCGATTGAGATCATGCATATCCCTATGGTGTTCTCAGAATTTTTACACCCATTATCACATAAGTTTGTCCTAGGTCTTCCATATCGAATCTAGAGGATAACACATCCTTTGTAGATGTTATTATTGCCTAGGATCAACAGGTCATCAACATACAGACAAACAATGACATATCCCGTATGTGTTTTTTTTTATGCACATACATTTATCTGATTCATTTAACGTGAATCCATTTGATAATACAGTGTTATCAAACTTATCATGCCACTGTTTTGAAGCTTGCTTAAGTACGTACATAAAGTGATTTTCCCAGTTTGTAAACTTTATTCTCATTTCCCAAGCTCAGAAATCCGTCAGGTTGTTTCATATAGATTTCTTCCTCTAGTTCACCATTCAAAATGTTGTTTTAACATCCATTTGATGTATTTCTATGTCATGTATGGATGTAATTGCAATAAGCTTTCTAATTGACATTATCCTCGTTACTGGAGAATATGTATCAAAATAGTCCAGGTCTTCCTTTTGTCTAAATCCTTGGACTACCAGACGAGCTTTGTACTTGTCTATTGAACCATTAGGTTTTAATTTCTTTTTAAATATCCATTTATTACCTAAAGTCTTACATCCTTGAGGTAAATCAACTAATTCCCATGTATGATTGGATATAATGGATTCAATCTCATTGTTAATTGCCTCTTTCCAATAAGGGGCATCGTTGGAAGACATAGCTTATTTGTATGTCAATGGATCATCTTCTAACATAAAGGTATAGAAGTCCGGTCCAAAGGTTTTTAAAGTCCTTGACCTTTTACTTTTCCCTGGTTCATCCACTTGTTGCTCAGTACTACTTTGTTGAGTGTTATTTTGTTCAGTATCCTCAAGAGTATAAGGAACTGCATCCTCCCTTAATCTCTTAGGTGTAGGATTTCTAGTGCCCAGTTTCAAGGGGAATATATGTTCAAATAATCTAGCATTTCTCGACTCAATGATGGGATTTTCATGAATATCATCAAGTTCATATTTGTGTACCAAGAATCGATATGCGACACTGTTTTGTGCATATCTAATGGATACACAATCAATTGTTTTTGGTCCAATTATGAACTTCTTTGGCTTTGGTACCTCTACTTTGGCAAGACACCCCCGACGAACCGAAGTTATAGAAACTAGATCAGAGGATTACTTCGGAGAAGAAGCACTAATACAAGAAGATAAAAAGTGAAATTTGTCTCGTTTTGGGCTATGTGTTTATAGGCTGGAGGAGGTGCCTGTCTGGGCATTAATAACCATTAGAATTGGAAATGTTGTGACCCTTTAAACACGCGGTGTATTAACATGTGTACACATCGGAATTCAAATGGTTGCACCCATTCAGCTAAACGGACATGCCGATCGAATTCCCAAAAAGAAATTCCCATTTCAGCGCTCTGGCCCAAGCAGCAACTGCAGCCCATTCAATCAAGAGACCCCAAGAGCCCCAAGGCCCAATGCCCATCTTTGACACTTTAATATATTATTGTGTCAAGGCCTAGCCCACATTCCTCTACATGCCCTCTTTTTTTCATTATATACAAACATATTAGATTGTGATATATAAGAGGGGTGTGTGTTCATGTTTTGATGATGTGGGACTTTGGTTTTCTATATCTTCTCCTTCCCAAGTTCCTCTATCTCTTCCTCATTCATTTCCGATGGTCCCTCACAGGTATAAGCAGTCGTTCTTAGTTTCACGATCCATTTATCACATCAGTTAAAGTAGCACATAGGACATAAATTTTCCAAGTGATTACCAGTTTGAATCACAGGTGAATCAATAGACATTGACTGTCCTGGAAGCGTAAGCCTTTTGTGTAATTCTTAAGTAGATTACATATGATAAATGTTTCTTAAAACCCTTTGTTCTCTATATGTAATTCTGGCTGGTAGATACCATTACAAGGGTTCTTTACCCAATTTTGGTTCGTACCTACTGGTGATTTTGCAATTATTACATTATATTGCTTGATTTTTTCAAGTATTTTGGTGATGTAATGCGATTGAGATAATGCATATCCTTGTTGTGTTCTCAGAAATTTTACGCCCAATATCACATCATCCTGTCCTAGGTCTTTTATATCGAATCTAGAGGATAACAATCACTTTGTAGATGTTATTATGGCCCTATTATTGCCTAAGATCAACAGGTCATCAACATAGAGACAAACAATGATATATCCAATATGTGCATGTTTTATGTACACACATTTATCTGATTCATTTATGTGAACCCATTTGACAACATAGTGTTATCAACCTTCTCATACAACTGTTTTGGAGCTTGCTTAAGGCCATAAAGTGATTTTACTAGTTTGCAAACTTTATTCTCATTTTCTAAGCTCAGTAATCCTTCGGGTTGTTTCATATTGATTTCTTCCTCTAGTTCACCATTCAAGAATGCAGTTTTAACACCCATTTGATGTATTTCTAGGTCATGTTTGGGTACAATTGCAATAAGTGTTCTAATTGATGTTGTCCTTGTTACTAGAGAATATGTATCAAAATAGTCCAGGTCTTCCTTTTGTCTAAATCCTAGGACTACCAAACAAGGTTTGTGCTTATCTATTAAACCATCAGGTTTCATTTTCTTTTTAAATATCCATTTATCACCTAAGGTCTTACATCCTTGAGGTAAATCAACTAATTCCCATGTATAATCGGACATAATGGATTCAATCTCATTGTTAATTGCCTCTTTCCAATAAGGGGTATCGCTGGAATACATAGCTTGTTTGTACGTCAATAGATCATCTTCTAACATAAAGTATAGAAGTTCGGTCCAAAGGTTTTTAAAGTCCTTGACCTTTTTCTTTTCCTTGCCTCATCCACTTGTTGCTCAGTACTACTTTGCTGAGTGTTATTTTGTTCAGCATCCTTAAGAGAATAAGAAACTTCATCTTCCCTTGATCTCTTAGGTGTAGGATTTTTAGTTCCCGTTTTCAATGGGAATATATGTTCGAAAAATCTAGCATTTCCCGATTCAATGATGGTATTTTCATGAATATCAACAATTTCATATTTGTACCAAGATTCGATATGCGGCATTATTTTATGCATGTCCAATGAATACACATTCAATTGTTTCTGGTCCAATTTTGACCTTCTTTGGTTTATAATACAATGGGATTGAGGTGAATATGGTGTTGTAGTTTGGTATATAATACAATGTTCAAGGTAAAATTCTTCAAAAGGGGATTCATATTCTCCTCCTCTATCACTTCTTAAAACTTTGATTTTCTTACTTATTTGATTCTCAACTTCCGCTTTGTATTGTTTAAAATCATCGAATGCTTCATCCTTACTTCTTAGAAGATAAACTTAACAGTACTTAGTATAGTAATCAATAAAGATAATGAAATGCCTTTTTCCACCTCTAGTTTGACACATTTTCAAATCACACACATCGGTATGTATTAGATCTAGAGGTTCAGTTTCTCATTCAATATGATGAAACGATATTCTTGTCAATTTTGCTTCTGCACAAATTTGACATTTATACTTGGAGTCTATGTTACATAGGTATAAATTCGAGATTAATTAATTTCCGCAATATATCAAATTTACATGCTCTAATCTAGAATGCCATAAGTTAGAAGTGTCAACAATATAAGCAGAAGGTTCACATTTATATATATATATATCAGTGCGTGGTACAATAGTGGTTACATTTACTTTAAACAAACCATCACACACATATCCTCTTCCCACATACACTCCATTCTTGGATAATACAAATTTATCAGCTTCAAAGGTCAATTTGAAACCATGCTTGCTTAGTAATGATCTTGAAATCTGGTTCTTGCAACTTTCTGGAACATGGAGAACATCATTTAAAGTTAGTTCCTTTCCAGAAGTCAGTTTCAACACAACTTTTCCTTTTCCTTTGACCTTTAAAGTAGAAGAATTGCCCATAAAAAGTTGTTCATCAGTAGTTGCATTTTTATAGGTTGTAGACATCCACTTATTAGCATATATGTGTCGATTGGCTCTAGTGTATACAAACAATTCCTTAAAGTTACCAACAAGGTTGCATTCTGATATTACTGCACATAAATCAAGATTAGCAATGACTTTAAAAACGTCAGCTGTATTTGCTTCTGACATCTTCTTTTTAGGTGCGTGGCACTCAACTGCATTGAGCCCCTTCTTTCGGCAGTTGTGGCAAGAACCCATAAATTTCTTTAACTTCTTAGGAGCATTCTCCCTTTTTCTCTTGTTTCTCTTATCTGACTCAACTACATTTGCTTTGCCAGCAATATCCTGAGAAATCTTTTTCTCAAAATTTCTGTTATCTTCCTCAATGCGCAACTGAACTATAAGCTCTTCCATTGTCATTTCCTTATGTTTGTGTTTAACGTAATTCTTGAACTCTTTCCAAGAAGGATGCTGTTTCTTAATAGTTGCGACAACTGAAAAGTCTCGCTAAGAGTCATCTTTTCATCTTCTAGTAGACGGATGATAAGTTGTAGTTCTTGAGTTTGACTAATCACAGTCTTTGAGCAAACCATTTTGAAGTCAAGGTATTTTCCAGCAATGAAATTCTTGATGCCTGCATCTTCAATTTTGTACTTCTTTTCCAGAGCCAATAAGAGTTGTTTGGACGTTGCAATAGTACAACAGATATTGTAGAGGCTATCATGTAGACCATTCAAATATAGTTTTTACACATGAAATCTAAGTTTTTCCAGATAATAAGAGCCTCTACTTTGGTAGCATCGGTTTCGAGTTCGGCTACCATAGAAGCATCGTCAGTCAGAAACTTGGCAAGGCTCAACGTTGTTAAATAAAACAACATTTTATGTTGCCAACGCTTGAAATTAATTCCATTGAAATTCTCTGGCCTTTCTCCATAAGACAGAGCCATTGTTGGAAGCATAGGCGCTAGCTGAGCGTTTGTCACCATCTAAATCGGTGCAGAATCACTGTTCCTGTTTTGCATCATCTGCAACAAATATCGTTTCAAGATTGTTAGAACTTTTTTCAATACACAATTGTACTACAAATAGACAGTAACAACAATCCATGTTACTCAATTATGCCATAATTGTCACGTCAAACTGTGTTCACAGCAATGGCAGAAAGCGTGACCAATTGGGCACTAGATTGAAGCGGTACAGAAAATTCTGTTTCAGTAATATCTGAGTCTAGAAATATTCTATTTCCTTGAAATAATATTGTCGTTGTATGCACTGATTGATGTAACAACAATTTGTTCCCTAAGATAAAACGAACCAGCCCCGTAGCACAGTGCCAGCAAACATAGCTCCGATGAACTGAAGTAAGTTAAAGAAACTAGATTAGAGTATTATTTTGGAGAAGAAGCCGTAATACGAGAAAATAAAAAAGTGAAGTATGTCTCGTTTTGGGCTATGTATTTATAGGCTGGAGGAGGTGCCTATCTGGGCATTAATAACCATTGGAATTAGAAAGGTTGCGACCGTTTAACTATGCAGTGTATTAATGTGCATGTGCATCGTAATTTAAATCATTGCACACATTCAGTTGAACGGACATGCTGATCAAATTCCGAGAAAAAAATTCTTGTTTCAGCGCACTGGCCCAAGCAGCAATATCCATCCCATTCAATCAAGAGACCCCAAGAGCCCCAAGGCCCAATCTTTAACACTTCTATATATATTATTATGTCAAGGTCTATCCCATATTCCTTTACAAGCCCTCTTCTTTTTACTTTATATAAGTCTATTGGCTTGTCATATACAAAAGGGGTGTGTACACATGTTTTGATGATGTGGGACTTTGGTTTTCTATATCTTCTCCTTACTAAATTCCACTTTCTCTTGCTCATTCATTTCCGATAATCCCCCACATGAATGAGCAGCGTTCCTAGTTTCAAGAACCATTTGCCGCAATAGTTAAAGTAGCACATGCGCCTTGAACTTTCCTAGTGATTATCTATTTGAATCACAGGTGAATCAGTAAACATAGACTGTCCTTGAACTGTAGGTCTTTTGTGTAATTCTAAAGTAGATAACACACAATAAATGTTTCTTATAACCCTTCGTTCTCTATATGTGTTCGTTTTTGCCTTGAACACTTGACTGGTCTTATAAGTGCTTAGAGAATTTGGCCTCATGATTCTCTTTGAAGCGGCGCCTTCGCACTTACGTAGGTAATTATGTAAAGGGTATTCTCTAACTCCTCAAATATAGTCATCATTAAAAATATGAGTACTTGTCCTTATTCAACATACAATGCACTGACTTATTATAGGAATGGTTTTTGTACAACAGTGCCATCAAGTTCCTCCTAAACTTTGTTGTCCCTTTGAACCTAGATGTTGAAATCTCCAGTCAACTAGGTGGGGTTTCCATTTTAGAAAAACCATTAGTCTATAGGCCTTAGTTCCATTTCCATTGATAAAGTATGAACTCTTTCTCTCTCTCTTGGCAAGCCTTTTGTAAGTAGATCCGCTATGTTATCTTTAGGTTGAATGTAATCTATTATGATTACCCCGTTAGAGAGAAGTTGTCTTATTGTTTTATGTCTATGATGAATATGCCTAGATTTACCATTGTATAGTGTACTATTTGCTCTTCCAATAGGTTATTGACTATCACAATGTATACATATTAGAGGCATAGGTTTGCACCAATTAGGAATGTCCTCCAAGAACCTTCGAATCCATTCTACTTCTTCTGCAGTCTTATCTGGTGCAAAAAACTCTGTAGATCTAGCGATACAAGTCTGTTTTGATGATTTCCATGAAACTGCTCCATTTCCTAATGTGAACACATATTCAATTGTAGACTTTGTATCATGTGATCCAACGATCCAATTTGTGTCACTGTATCCTTCCACTATTGAAGGAAAGTTTATATAGTATGGACCATAGCTCTACGTATAATTTAGATATCCTAGAACTCTTATTATCGCTTTCCGATGATGTTTACCGGGGTTGCTGGTAAATCTACATAGTTTTCTTACATCATATGCGATATCAGGCCTAGTATAGTTCATAACATACATGATACTTCCTAGCATACGAGAGTATTCTAACTATAGATACCGTCACCAGTATTCTTTACCCAATTTTGGTTTATATCTACAGGTGATTTTGCAATAGTTACATTATATTGCTTGAATTTTTCAAGTATTTTGGTCATGTAATGCAATTGGGATAATCCATATCCCTATGGTGTTCTCAGAATTTTTACACCTAATATCACATTAGCCAGTCCTAGGTCTTTCATATCGAATCTAGAGGATAACATTTCCTTTGTAGATGTTACTACGGCCTTGTTATTGCCTAGGATCAACAGGTCATCAACATAGAGACAAATAATAACATATCCAATATGTGTGTATTTTATGTGAACACATTTATCTGATTCATTTATCGTGAATCCATTTGATAACATAGTGTTATCAAACTTCTTATGCCACTGTTTTGGAGCTTGCTTAAGGCCACAAAGTGATTTTACCAGTTTGCAAACTTTATTCTCATTTTCTAAGCTCAAGAATCCGTCTGGTTGTTTCATATAGATTTCTTCCTCTAGTTCACCATTCAAGAATGCAGTTTTAACATCCATTTGACATATTTCTAAGTCATGTATGGAAGCAATTGCAATAAGCACTGTAATTGACGTTATCCTCGTTACTAGAGAATATGTATCAAAATAGTCCAGGTCTTCCTTTTGTCTAAACCCTTGGACTTTCAGACGAGCTTTGTACTTGTCTATTGAACCATCAGGTTTCAATTTCTTTTTAAATATCCATTTATTACCCAAGGTCTTACATGCTTGAGGCAAATCAGCTAATTCCCATGTATGATTGGACATAATGGATTCAATCTCATTGTTAATTGCCTCTTTCCAATAAGGGAATCGTTGGAAGACATAAATTGTTTGTATGTCAGTGGATCATCTTCTAACATAAAGGTATAGAAGTCTGATCCAAAGGTTTTTAAAGTCCTTGACCTTTTACTTTTTCTTGGTTCATTGTAATGACTCGGGGAATTCGACGCCCGAATTTTGACAATAATACATAAATCCTGGATTACGTGCCAATACTCAAGTATCAAAAACACTAGATAGTTAATAGAAAGAAATTAGAGGGTGAGATATGAAAGAAAGAAATATTAGAATAGAAGAAAAGAAGAAAAATAACAACAAAACATTTGTGTCTCACATCGCAACGGAACAAAATAGAATATAGAAATAAATCTTTATCGAGAGCTTGAAATAAAACTTACAATCATCAGAGTACATCAACACACCTGGACAGTTATAATAATCTGTCCTCATATACAACACACTGTGGAATAAATACTAATACATCTGAACTCCTCCAGCACATATTCTGAACTTCGTAGTATCCAATAACCTATACCTATAAAACCCGGTCTAACCCGAGCATTACAAACGCCAGATCAGTCTAGTGAACCAGAGTGAGAAAACTCGCTGAGTTTATAAGCATCATCCAACTTGATTTCAAGGTTAACAAATCTTTTCTAAAAGAAAAGGATATAATCGTAAGATCGAGACACATATAAACACGGATGATTTTTACCTTACGATAATCCAAAACATTTTGAAATCATATCTTATTCTGTTATTATAATAGTGTCAAATCAAATAATAACCGTCTAGAAGAACGCTTGCATCTCACGCTCTACATATGTAATATAAAATCGAAAACCGTGGGCGCTTATTAGAGATTGGATTCCGGTTATGACAAGGTATAGGACCACCTTCTAATAGTGTATCTCTAGAGGGGAATACACTGGGTTCAACAAGAACATCTTGCAACTCGACCAACATGACCGACCACTCATTTCGCTTGAGTATATCGAATGTATATCACCAACGGTTGGGATCCGCAATCGTTTCCTGAAAGGGACAACATTGAATAGAATAAAGAAGAAAATGAAATTTCTCGAAATAGGTGATTATACACCCTAATTGAGAGTGATCCACTTTGCCATGTTGCCTGCCCGATTTTTGTCATTTCCCAGTTGTGAGGCTTGAGGTAATAATATCTTTTTATAACATCTAGCCACTATTCACTTTGAATGCCACATTGTCAAATCCACTAAATCGCTAATTGACGTCCACAAAAATACTATGGTCGTTAAACTAAGAGAAGTGCCATTCTCCTCCGCTAAGAGAAATAGTTTGTAAAAATCAACGTACATGATCCTTTGGAAATACTCTGCCAGTCATCCGTCCAAACAAATCACCCTGGAATGGGATAAACCGAAGGCACCCTCTTACCACATCCTAGGAATCACGATATAGATCAATAGCGAGTAGTCCATGCAATTCGTAGATTTCAATCATGATAGAATCCCAGTATATCTCCAGGTCGAATCAAAGATTTTAAGTGGTTCTTCTGTTTATGAAGATCTACGATCTTTAACTGCTCCATCTCGATTATCGTCTGATATTTTTTGTCTTTTCGTATTTGCTGATCGGAATGGTTTTCGAATATAAATTTGATCCTGGTCTTTCCGTACTAACAATCACATAGGTCAGATTTGATACTTGGTTATTTAACTATCAAATAAAAAATCATTAAAACATGAAAACAAATATGAATTTACTGATTCAGTACTCAGCATCACTTAGCCTTTTTAATTCAAAATAATTAACCAATGTTAATTTAAAACTTACAAATCTTCCAATATTACGGATATGGCTTTTCATTTCTTATTTTAATATAAGAACATTTTCAAATCATTTAAACACTTTAGAATTAAATTATATATAGATATATCCTCAACTTTGGTTTAACAGATTCTGCATAAAACATCGTTACGAAATCTCTTTAGTTTCATTTCTCGAAACAATAACTAACACTTCCCGTTGAATAAACTAATTCAAACTAATTCCGTTAATTCCTTAAATCTCGAAAATATTGTTCTATTTATACAAAATCTCTTTATTTCCATTACTTTTGGAAATATCATTTTATATTTTCAAATCCTTTTTAGTTCCATTACTTCAACACTCATTATCCCTGACCGTAAATTGGCAATAGAACAATTCCCTAGGTATCAAACCCCGAGACCGAAATTGACATCAGATTAATACTCAGAAAATCACTCTAGTCAACCAATCCCCAGTTAGGTTCCAATTCTCATCTTAAATTGTAATAACCCGGAAAATGCGAACCAGTTTAAAATTTTTAAATTAGGTTATTAACAAGAAATTTGAATGATTAAAATAGCCTATTTCCATAAAATATAGAATTGTGTATAATATGGCAGTTTGAAATTTTGAATACAAACTTAGTTTGACTGTACCGGGTGGAAAATATAACAGATTTTAACGAAACTGAAAATATTTAAATCTGTTTATCAATACATTTCTAACAAATTTGAAAAATCGAAATTTCATAACGGAAATCAAAAGTTATGGCCAAATGAATTTTCAGAAAGGTCGCTATATAGTATATATAGCCCTTGAAAATTGAGATTTTGCATACGACCTCGGAATTCGACGAAACCACTTTTGTTGGGTCCGGGATGTCAAATTATTGCTAAGTTCCAAATTTCGTAATTTTTGAAGCTAGTATGTGAGCGGGGCAAAAGATAACGTGTTTGGTCAAATTCTGTTAAAATGGGTCGACCTAAAAATGGCCGTTTTTCAAACGAGCTCAGAATTCGACGAAACTGGTTTTGTTAGGACCGTATCGTCAAAACAAAGCTAGATTTATTTTTCTGGAATTTTTCGATTCAGTTTGTGGCCCTGGCAAATTGAAATGTACGTTTAAATTAAATATCGAATGTTTTATATTTTAAATTGAAAAATAACTGACTGTAACAGTCGAAATGGCCAACGAAACATATCCCATTGTGTCCGGAATGGGGGTATTTAGCTAGGGGCGACAGTCGTTGGGTTTAAAAAGGAGTCCGTTTGCAAAAACACTATTTAAAAATTTTCTATAAGTATAGACCAATGAGAAATTTTCTTTTAAAAAAAAAAAAAAAACCTAAAAAACCCTAGCCGCCAGTCGAAAAGAACGATCCCCGTAGCTCGCCGCTTCCCCTCCTTTTTCCGATCGCCAGAGGCCGCTTCGCCGCCGACCACTGTTGAGGCTTTTGCTCGCCGTACTCCCCTCTCCACATCCGACCTAGCCTCGTCACCAATAGAGCTGCCGTCGACGAGTTCGAGCTCTTCAAAGTCGCCGCCTTCCTGGAGCCGCCGCCGCCTGGATTCGCCATCGCATCGCCTCAGACAACCACCGCTAGGAAGCTCTTTCCTCCCTCGACGACGTCCAACAGCCTGATCGTCCTATAGAGCTACGAATCAAAAGAAAAATCAAAACCTAGAATTGAACAGGTTTGGAAACTATCGGGTTATTTAATTTTAAACTGTTTTAACACTTTAAAGCGTTGCAAAACTTTGAAAAATAATATCTTTTTCGTTCTTCAACGAAATTCGATGAAACAGGAGACACCGTGACCGCAAGGAGGCTCTCTACATTCTAGAAGAAGCCGCGGATTTTTCTGACCTTCCTACGATTTTTAGCACCGCAAGAACCAATGTGAGGAATCTAAACTATTTGTGTGAATGAAATCGCGTTGTATAAATTATATAAGCGAAGTGTAAATTATATACGCATTGTATACCTCATGTACATGTGTTGTATAAGTTATATTAGCGATGTATAAATTATACAAGCGTTGTTTGAAACATATATGCTTTGAATTGTGATGAAATGCAAGTGAATTATTATATATTATATATATATATATATATATACTCCCCTCGTCCACAGACCATGGACGATATTTATTGCTTGTGTTTGACGTGATATTATATGGTATGAAGAATGGTCGGAAATAATTGTTTGTGGTTGATATTATGGTTGAAAAATACCTTTGTGGTTGAAAAATACCCTCTTGTGGTTGAAACAAAATAGAATAGAATTGTGGAATTGAAAATAAAACATGCCGCCTGCGTGCGAACTAGATGCATGATCCCCATTGTCAAAAACCGCGAGGTTTTAAGGTAGAGCGAGGAGCCGTACTAGGGACGGTCCCGGTTTTAACTACCCTGCCGTTATGCTGCCGAAATTTTCTGAAATATTTATGTGTTAGAATAATTTTCCTTCATTGAAATTATTTACATATGTTATATAGAATATTCATGTGTTGAGTTGCAATTCATTCGTTGAGTTGAAATTCATGTGTTGAATATTATTCGAATTTAAACAAATGGCTTTAGTAATAAAAATCACATTTTTATATATATACAAACGATATCGAATATTCATGTGTTGAGTTGCAATTCATTGTTGAGTTGAAATTCATGTGTTGAATATTATTCGAATTTAAACAAATGGCTTTAGTAATAAAAATCACATTTTTATATATATACAAACGATATCGAATATTCATGTGTTGAGTTGCCAATTCATTCGTTGAGTTGAAATTCATGTGTTGAATATTATTCGAATTTAAACAAATGGCTTTAGTAATAAAAATCACATTTTTATATATATACAAACGATATTGAATATTCATGTGTTGAGTTGCCAATTCATTCGTTGAGTTGAAATTCATGTGTTGAATATTATTCGAATTTAAACAAATGGCTTTAGTAATAAAAATCACATTTTTATATATATACAAACGATATCGAATATTCATGTGTTGAGTTGCCAATTCATTCGTTGAGTTGAAATTCATGTGTTGAATATTATTCGAATTTAAACAAATGGCTTTAGTAATAAAAATCACATTTTTATATATATACAAACGATATCGAATATTCATGTGTTGAGTTGCCAATTCATTCGTTGAGTTGAAATTCATGTGTTGAATATTATTCGAATTTAAACAAATGGCTTTAGTAATAAAAATCACATTTTTATATATATACAAACGATATCGAATATTCATGTGTTGAGTTGCCAATTCATTCGTTGAGTTGAAATTCATGTGTTGAATATTATTCGAATTTAAACAAATGGCTTTAGTAATAAAAATCACATTTTTATATATATACAAACGATATCGAATATTCATGTGTTGAGTTGCCAATTCATTCGTTGAGTTGAAATTCATGTGTTGAATATTATTCGAATTTAAACAAATGGCTTTAGTAATAAAAATCACATTTTTATATATATACAAACGATGTCGAATATTCATGTGTTGAGTTGCCAATTCATTCGTTGAGTTGAAGTTCATGTGTTGAATGTTATCATCTTTTAAAAATAAAATGAATCGACATTGAAAACTATATTTTTATGATAAATATGAAGAGTTAAAAATACACATGTGTCGAATAAATATTTTTGATGATAAAAATATTCCTTTTATCATGTATACGCTTAGTTAAAAATACACATGTGTCGAATAAATATTTTTGATGATAAAAATATCCCTTTTATCATGTATACGCTTAGTTAAAAATACACACGTGTTGAAATAAATAATGTTTTGCTAGGAATATTATTTTTAGCTTTGTTCTGCATATATATACATGTGTTGAACAGGAAAAATGGATTAGCTGTTGAGTAAAGAAATTATTTGTGTGCCCGAAAAATAGGTAAACCTTGATGAGTTGGCTGCGCAATTTTATTTATATATCAACTCCTGTGAATGCCATTGGATGCGGAGTGCTGGTTTTTCTGTGTGAAATAATAAACAACGCCCTAGGATAGTAACAATTAATTTTGAACTACACTACATGGTAGACTTCTTGACGATAGGCATACTTCATCATATTCCACATAAGCAATTGGAGCTTGTGTGACGAGGTAGAAGATTTACCATACAAGCAAGAGGCTTGTGTGGCGATGACTAAGTACTACAGGTTGAACTGATGACTGATATGGACTATATAAATTATAACGATAAATTGCCAGATTAATGAAAACCCCACACGGGTCTAGAGTTGACAATAATCACGTCGCTCTAAGTTATTAGATACGGCACATGGACTATTTATTTCCACACGGAAACGGGGTGACGGGAATTTATTCTCTGGAGTGATTATCAGTACATGCTCCCCCGTAAACACCAGAATATATCACTAAAAATATGTGAATGCTTTTTAGGATTTATTGGGTACCTAATACGGCCCAATAAATTTCCAAACCCCTCCCCGTACAAAGGAGGTTATGGCGAAATTTTTCGAAATATTAAGGCGTTAGTGAAATATTTGAAGTGAAAACGAAGTTGAAAATATAGATTGAATTATATTTATATATATAAATATAAATATAATTAAAAGGAATAAAGGCCGTGCAGTTCGCGTTTCGGAATCGTAATTTGAAACGATTAGTACGAGAAATCCGACCATCGGATTTTCCCGAAACCGCAACCGCTGGGTTCGCCTTGGAAATATCTTTCCAACGGCACCAACCTTGTGAAAATCCAACGGTTGGATTGTCCGGAATGTTTAATTCAAATCTGAAGAAAAACAGCGCCAGAATCATTTATATTTATATATAAATATAAATATAATTAAATTTAATCGAATAACGACGCTGCAGTTCGAATTTTGAAACCGTAACTTCAAACGACTAGTGTGGAAGATCCGACCGTCGGATTCTCACGAAACTGGAACCGTTGGGTTCGCTTTGGGAATATCTTCCCACTGATATAGACTTTGTAGAAATCCAACGGTTAGGTTTTCCGATATGTGTAAAACAAATTAAGGGAAAAACAGCGCCAGTGACACGAAACGACCTGAAACGTCGTTTAATTAAATATGGCCATTTTTAAATAAATAAAAATGGCAAAAAATTGTTATAAAATATTATAAGCAACATAGGTTGCAAATAAACCAATTGGGCTTGAATTGTTTGATATTTGATGGTTGTATGTGTATGACATGAAAATAACACTAAATAACTGAAAGATGGATGTCGAATAATATAACCATATAAAGAATCGATTTAAATTCTAATGACGTGAATTATTTGAAAAGGCCGAGCTAACCCTCATTTCAAATAATTCATCGAGCGATTCGAATTGGAAAATGCAAAGACGATTCAAGACCGACGATCTTCGTATCGGTTGGATGGGCGCTACTGAGGTTCCTAACCGGAGTAGCTACCGGAAAGGGACGGAAGTAGTAGCCGTCTGAACGTATATGTTGATTGGACGGATATACGAGGAATTTGACGCCTCCGGTTTCGTTCAGACCCAGGACGGACTTGTAAATGGACTGTGTGTCTGACATTGGATTTTGTTCTATACTGATTGATCTCTGTTAAATATATATCTGTTTGGCGGCGGAGAATTTATTCTTTTGCTTAACGCCCATCTCTGAGACGTACGAGCTTAGAGGTTATATATCGATGGAAATCAATCGTATGGAGTGGACTGCCTATGTGGCATGCCAAGATGCTGTGATCAAGGCTTCTGTTGCAAAGCAAAGTCTTGTGGATGATGATCAAAGCAAGGTCTGCGTGGCCTAGCTTTGTGTATTTCGTAAATTCGCGAACCTCACACCCCGGTATGAGTTAAAAACGGGATAAGGACCCAAGGAGAACATGACGTTTCTTTCTAGCTATGGTGGTGTCAGTGACCTACCAGCCCTGACATATATATCTACTTTTCACCTTAGTGGTTGTTGGAATGCGAGGCGCCTCGATTATAGGTCTGTAAGGACCGGGAAACGTGTGTTCAGGCATAATTAATCCTCTAACGTAAGTGAGGACCGGCCTTGGAGGATCCAGGGGTTACCCAGAGTGTGTAGTCCCGAGGCATTTGCTAGAGTGTCTCGAAGCGGAGAGGAGCTTGCCCCTTGCCTCGACTCATGACGGAAATCCAATTTCCAATACGAGATGACGGATTTGGTTGTAGAACTAGTAGGGAGACATAGTAGATGGTAGCTATGCCGCCTATGATTGATATTTATGATGCTATTCGTTTTTGAAACATATATGCACTAGTAATAATATCAAATGATTTCTTTTTATACGTATCAAGCATATTTGGCTATTATAAGGTAAAACTCTATCCTCCGGCTTGCGTTGCATTGTGTGTTGGGACTTGAGTCTTATAATGGCTTCATTCTTTCTAAAAGCATTGCGTTGTTTTAAAAGAATTTACCTTGTTTTAAAATGCACTAGCAATCACTGGAGTAAACCCGTTCCGCGAAAGTGGCGTGGTCCTATGATTTGCTATTACTGTTGTTTAACTGTTAAGTAGATTCCTCATACCAGTCCCCATGACTGACTCGTTGTTTGTTTCACTTTGCAAACGCGGGTGCCCTTATTTTCACACGGGCAGCCTAGTACACAGGTGACAGGTGGTTTTTGGTTCTGCACTGCTGCATAGCGTGCACTTTTGGCTCATGGCGAGGCTGACTTCATAGAGATGACTTAGATATTTTCCTCCATTGCTGTGTTTATATTATGATTCCGCCACTGGCGATGCAGACTGATTTACTTTCCGTATTTCTCACTATATGTATATGTATTCCGCCTCCGGCGATGCAGACTGATTTACTTTCCGTATTTCTCACTATATGTATATGTATTCCGCCTCTGGCGATGATGACTGATCACTTCCCTTTCTTTTTACTAAGTATATCCCACGTTATGCTATTCTGATATCCCTACATGTTGTGATTCCGCTGTCATATCCATGTAAAAATTATTTTATTTATTGTTTCTGCTATTATCTGTACTCTGCTATGATGATTAATGTGTTATTTCCCAACGATTATCCTTAATACCGCCCCTCGGATTTTGGGATTGTCACAGTTGGTATCAGAGCTTTGGTTAACCTTAGTTCCGGGATCTAACACATTAAACACCTCGTCAGAATAGAATCAGTAGTGTTCTAATGCGAGTAGCTCATTAGAGATAGGATTAGCAATATCCTAGAATGAGCTAAACAGATTAGCAAAACAATCTGATCAGTACATCATCATTATCTTTCCTTGTATTTCCTTGCTTTATCATTTATGTAAAATTCAAATCTGTGAGCTTGACTCTTTTCTTGCTTATACAGTACTTTTAGATGGCTACGCGTGGAGCAGCAGCTAGAGGAGGCCGTGGAGGCCGAGGAGATGCAGCAGGAGGACGGGGGAATATCCCCGTAGCTGTGGAGATCCCTATTATTCAGCCACCAGCACCAGAAGACTTTGAGCTCGACAAAGTAGCAAAGAGGTACAGAAATCTTGGAGGGAAACCTTTTACTGGCACTGGCACAGTGACCGAAGCTATCGCTTGGCTGAAAACCTGTGATAAAATCTTCGAAGGTATGGGCATGGGAACTAACAACAAAGCCCGACTTGGCATTTGGCTCCTTCAGGAAGAGGCAGAGCTGTGGTGGGATGCCATTACTTCTGGGGATGCAGCCGGTACTATCCGGACTTGGGAGCAGTTCAAGACTTTATTCAATGAGAAGTTTGTGCCGGAACAAGCTCTTGAGAGGATGCTGGAGCAATTTGCTAATCTCCAGCAGGGAGACCTCTCTATTCAAGACTATCTGAATAAGTTCACTCAGCTATCGCGCTATGCTCCAGAGCTGGTTTTGACCGACAAAGCGAAAAATAAGAGATTCATTTTTGGGCTGAAGAACAAATATCCTTTGCCCCGAATAGACGATCTGTTAGATCAATTAAATGGAGCAACCGTATTCTCCAGAATGGACCTAGCTACAGGTTTCCACCAATTGCGTATAGCCGAAGACTGTGTTCCTTTGACAGCCTTCAGGGGTCCCGATTTATTTTACGAATGGTTAGTAATGCCGTTCGGCTTGTGCAACGCTCCGGCATACTTCGTTGATCTTATGAACAGAGTGTTCTGTGGTGTGTTGAATAAGTTTGTTCTAGTCTTCATCGATGACATTCTAATCTACTCTAAGTCGGAAGAAGAGCATGCAAAACATTTAGAACAAGTGTTGAAAATTCTAAGGAGAAATGTCTTGAAAGCTAAATTTTCTAAGTGTGTTTTCTGGCAGAATGAAGTTAAATTCCTTGGCCACGTCGTGTCAAAAGAAGGAATTGCTGGAGACCCAAGCAAAATTACAGCGATTCAGAACTGGAAACAACCTACCACGCCCACAGAAGTTCGAAGTTTCCTTGGATTAGCTAGTTACTATCGGAAATTCGTTCAGGATTTTTCAAAGATATCAGGAGTTTTGACAAAGCTTACAAAGAAGCATGAAAAATTCAAATGGACTCCCGAATGTGAAGAAGCTTTCCAGGAGCTGAAACTGAAGTTGACAACCGCTCCGGTATTGACAATAATAGAAGGTAACCAAGACTTGACAGTATGGACGGATGCTTCTATTAGAGGGCTAGGCGCAGTGTTAATGCAAAAAGGCCAAGTGATCGCTTATGCCAGTCGTCAACTAAAGCCGCATGAAAGAAACTATGCTACTCATGATCTTGAGTTATTAGCTATCGTGTTTACTTTAAGAATATGGAGGCACTATTTATTGGGCGAGAAATTCGAACTATACACCGATCATCAATCCTTGAAATACCTGTTCACCCAGAAAGATTTAAACCTAAGGCAACAGCGTTGGTTAGAATTCCTTGCAGCATACGATTTTGAAATTATATACACCCCAGGGAAAGCCAATGTTGTAGCAGATGCGCTCAGCAGAAAGAATGAAATCATCGCCAGTTTTGTCATCACATCTTCATTAATAGACAGGATCTCGACTCTTCAAAAAGACGATGAATTTATTCAAAGAATCAGTCAAAGGATCAAAGGAGGTGAATCCACAAGTTTTCGACTCGATGACAAGGGAGTTCTAAGATTAAAGGGTAGAATCTGCATCCCAAACCTTCCCGAGCTCAGGAGAGAAATACTTGATGAATGCCACAAATCCAAATTAAGTATCCATCCCGGTGTGAGAAAAATGTATAACGATATCAAACGCACATTCTGGTGGAGGGCGATGAAAAGAGATATTTCAATATATGTTAGCAGATGCTCCACTTGCCAACTAGTTAAAAGTGATCAGCAGAAATTGGCCGGATTATTGCAACCATTAGAAATTCCAGGATGGAAGTGGGAACAAATCTCGATGGATTTTATCGATGGCCTGCCTCGGACTAGAAAAGGAAACGACAGTATATGGGTAATCGTAGATCGCTTCACGAAGACTGCCCATTTCATACCTGTCCGATCCAACAGAACGGCTCAAAGTTTGGCACAGATTTACTTCAAAGAAATTGTTAAACTACATGGAGTGTCGCTCAGTATAGTCAGCGATAGAGATCCCCTATTTACTAGCAAATTCTGGGAAGCATTCCAGACGGAATTGGGAACCAAATTAAATCTAAGCACCGCTTATCACCCTCAGACAGACGGCCAAACCGAGCGGGTGAATAGAATTTTAGAAGATCTATTGCGGGCTTGCGTTATTGATTTTGGAGGCTCATGGGAAGATCATTTACACTTAGCAGAATTCTCTTACAATAATAGCTATCAAGCAAGTTTGGGAATGTCTCCATTTGAAGCACTATACGGTAGACCGTGTAGATCTCCCGCATGTTGGGTAGAACCTGGCAACAGACTTGTGTTAGGGCCCGATATGATTCAAGAAGCATCGGATAAAGTCGATTCCATTAAGAAGCGATTAAAAACCGCGCAGAGCCAACAGAAAAGTTATGCTGATGCGAGAAGAAGGGATATATCGTTTGCCGTTGGCGATTATGTTTATTTAAGAGTTTCTCCAATGCGAGGAGTAATCAGATTTGGCAAGACTGGGAAGTTGGCACCGAGATTTATTGGTCCCTTTCCTATACTTGAACGGATTGGAACTCTTGCATATAGGGTTTCATTACCTAATTGGTTGCCTGGTATACATGATGTGTTCCACGTATCTCAACTCAGAAAACATGTTCATGATCCCGACCTTATTGTGGAAGAAGCAGCGCAACATGATATTGACATAACTCCAGAATTAGCACTAAGCAGAGAGCCATTAAAGATAGTTGGCAAAGAAACCAGAGAGCTAAGGAGGAAAAAGATTCATTTAGTCAAAGTGCAGTGGAGTAGTGATCCTAGAGACTGTTCTTGGGAGACTGAGGAAAGCATTAAACAAGCCTATCCCAAATGCAGAGTGGACATCTCTGACTAACTCCGGTGCAAGGTACCTTTACAATACTTTGCATTTACATTTTATTTCCTGCTTAACTGTTATTTCCTTTTCGAGGACGAAAAGTTTTAAGTGGGGGAGATTGTAATAACCCGGAAAATGTGAACCAGTTTAAAATTTTTAAATTAGGTTATTAACAAGAAATTTGAATGATTAAAATAGCCTATTTCCATAAAATATAGAATTGTGTATAATATGGCAGTTTGAAATTTTGAATACAAACTTAGTTTGACTGTACCGGGTGGAAAATATAACAGATTTTAACGAAACTGAAAATATTTAAATCTGTTTATCAATACCTTTCTAACGAATTTGAAAAATCGAAATTTCATAACGGAAATCAAAAGTTATGGCCAAATGAATTTTCAGAAAGGTCGCTATATAGTATATATAGCCCTTGAAAATTGAGATTTTGCATACGACCTCGGAATTCGACGAAACCACTTTTGTTGGGTCCGGGATATCAAATTATTGCTAAGTTCCAAATTTCGTAATTTTTGAAGCTAGTATGTGAGCGGGGCAAAAGATAACGTGTTTGGTCAAATTCTGTTAAAATGGGTCGACCTAAAAATGGCCGTTTTTCAAACGAGCTCAGAATTCGACGAAACTGGTTTTGTTAGGACCGTATCGTCAAAACAAAGCTAGATTTATTTTTCTGGAATTTTTCGATTCAGTTTGTGGCCCTGGCAAATTGAAATGTACGTTTAAATTAAATATCGAATGTTTTATATTTTAAATTGAAAAATAACTGACTGTAACAGTCGAAATGGCCAACGAAACATATCCCATTGTGTCCGGAATGGGGGTATTTAGCTAGGGGCGACAGTCGTTGGGTTTAAAAAGGAGTCCGTTTGCAAAAACACTATTTAAAAATTTTCTATAAGTATAGACCAATGAGAAATTTTCTTTTAAAAAAAAAAAAAAACCTAAAAAACCCTAGCCGCCAGTCGAAAAGAACGATCCCCGTAGCTCGCCGCTTCCCCTCCTTTTTCCGATCGCCAGAGGCCGCTTCGCCGCCGACCACTGTTGAGGCTTTTGCTCGCCGTACTCCCCTCTCCACATCCGACCTAGCCTCGTCACCAACAGAGCTGCCGTCGACGAGTTCGAACTCTTCAAAGTCGCCGCCTTCCTGGAGCCGCCGCCGCCTGGATTCGCCATCGCATCGCCTCAGACAACCACCGCTAGGAAGCTCTTTCCTCCCTCGACGACGTCCAACAGCCTGATCGTCCTATAGAGCTACGAATCAAAAGAAAAATCAAAACCTAGAATTGAACAGGTTTGGAAACTATCGGGTTATTTAATTTTAAACTGTTTTAACACTTTAAAGCGTTGCAAAACTTTGAAAAATAATATCTTTTTCGTTCTTCAACGAAATTCGATGAAACAGGAGACACCGTGACCGCAAGGAGGCTCTCTACATTCTAGAAGAAGCCGCGGATTTTTCTGACCTTCCTACGATTTTTAGCACCGCAAGAACCAATGTGAGGAATCTAAACTATTTGTGTGAATGAAATCGCGTTGTATAAATTATATAAGCGAAGTGTAAATTATATACGCATTGTATACCTCATGTACATGTGTTGTATAAGTTATATTAGCGATGTATAAATTATACAAGCGTTGTTTGAAACATATATGCTTTGAATTGTGATGAAATGCAAGTGAATTATTATATTATATATATATATATATACTCCCCTCGTCCACAGACCATGGACGATATTTATTGCTTGTGTTTGACGTGATATTATATGGTATGAAGAATGGTCGGAAATAATTGTTTGTGGTTGATATTATGGTTGAAAAATACCTTTGTGGTTGAAAAATACCCTCTTGTGGTTGAAACAAAATAGAATAGAATTGTGGAATTGAAAATAAAACATGTCGCCTGCGTGCGAACTAGATGCATGATCCCCATTGTCAAAAACCGCGAGGTTTTAAGGTAGAGCGAGGAGCCGTACTAGGGACGGTCCCGGTTTTAACTACCCTGCCGAAATTTTCTGAAATATTTATGTGTTAGAATAATTTTCCTTCATTGAAATTATTTACATATGTTATATAGAATATTCATGTGTTGAGTTGCAATTCATTCGTTGAGTTGAAATTCATGTGTTGAATATTATTCGAATTTAAACAAATGGCTTTAGTAATAAAAATCACATTTTTATATATATACAAACGATATCGAATATTCATGTGTTGAGTTGCAATTCATTCGTTGAGTTGAAATTCATGTGTTGAATATTATTCGAATTTAAACAAATGGCTTTAGTAATAAAAATCACATTTTTATATATATACAAACGATATCGAATATTCATGTGTTGAGTTGCCAATTCATTCGTTGAGTTGAAATTCATGTGTTGAATATTATTCGAATTTAAACAAATGGCTTTAGTAATAAAAATCACATTTTTATATATATACAAACGATATTGAATATTCATGTGTTGAGTTGCCAATTCATTCGTTGAGTTGAAATTCATGTGTTGAATATTATTCGAATTTAAACAAATGGCTTTAGTAATAAAAATCACATTTTTATATATATACAAACGATATCGAATATTCACGTGTTGAGTTGCCAATTCATTCGTTGAGTTGAAATTCATGTGTTGAATATTATTCGAATTTAAACAAATGGCTTTAGTAATAAAAATCACATTTTTATATATATACAAACGATATCGAATATTCATGTGTTGAGTTGCCAATTCATTCGTTGAGTTGAAATTCATGTGTTGAATATTATTCGAATTTAAACAAATGGCTTTAGTAATAAAAATCACATTTTTATATATATACAAACGATATCGAATATTCATGTGTTGAGTTGCCAATTCATTCGTTGAGTTGAAATTCATGTGTTGAATATTATTCGAATTTAAACAAATGGCTTTAGTAATAAAAATCACATTTTATATATATACAAACGATATCGAATATTCATGTGTTGAGTTGCCAATTCATTCGTTGAGTTGAAATTCATGTGTTGAATATTATTCGAATTTAAACAAATGGCTTTAGTAATAAAAATCACATTTATATATATATACAAACGATGTCGAATATTCATGTGTTGAGTTGCCAATTCATTCGTTGAGTTGAAGTTCATGTGTTGAATGTTATCATCTTTTAAAAATAAAATGAATCGACATTGAAAACTATATTTTTATGATAAATATGAAGAGTTAAAAATACACATGTGTCGAATAAATATTTTTGATGATAAAAATATTCCTTTTATCATGTATACGCTTAGTTAAAAATACACATGTGTCGAATAAATATTTTTGATGATAAAAATATCCCTTTTATCATGTATACGCTTAGTTAAAAATACACACGTGTTGAAATAAATAATGTTTTGCTAGGAATATTATTTTTAGCTTTGTTCTGCATATATATACATGTGTTGAACAGGAAAAATGGATTAGCTGTTGAGTAAAGAAATTATTTGCGTGCCCGACAAATAGGTAAACCTTGATGAGTTGGCTGCGCAATTTTATTTATATATCAACTCCTGTGAATGCCATTGGATGCGGAGTGCTGGTTTTTCTGTGTGAAATAATAAACAACGCCCTAGGATAGTAACAATTAATTTTGAACTACACTACATGGCATACTTCTTGATGATAGGCATACTTCATCATATTCCACATAAGCAATTGGAGCTTGTGTGACGAGGTGGAAGATTTACCATACAAGCAAGAGGCTTGTGTGGCGATGACTAAGTACTACAGGTTGAACTGATGACTGATATGGACTATATAAATTATAATGATAAATTGCCAGATTAATGAAAACCCCACACGGGTCTAGAGTTGACAATAATCACGCCGCTCTAAGTTATTAGATACGGCACATGGACTATTTATTTCCACACGGAAACGGGGTGACGGGAATTTATTCTCTGGAGTGATTATCAGTACGTGCTCCCCCGTAAACACCAGAATATATCACTAAAAATATGTGAATGCTTTTTAGGATTTATTGGGTACCTAATACGGCCCAATAAATTTCCAAACCCCTCCCCGTACAAAGGAGGTTATGGCGAAATTTTTCGAAATATTAAGGCGTTAGTGAAATATTTGAAGTGAAAACGAAGTTGAAAATATAGATTGAATTATATTTATATATATAAATATAAATATAATTAAAAGGAATAGAGGCCGTGCAGTTCGCGTTTCGGAATCGTAATTTGAAACGATTAGTACGAGAAATCCGACCATCGGATTTTCCCGAAACCGCAACCGCTGGGTTCGCCTTGGAAATATCTTTCCAACGGCACCAACCTTGTGAAAATCCAACGGTTGGATTGTCCGGAATGTTTAATTCAAATCTGAAGAAAAACAGCGCCAGAATCGTTTATATTTATATATAAATATAAATATAATTAAATTTAATCGAATAACGACGCTGCAGTTCGAATTTTGAAACCGTAACTTCAAACGACTAGTGTGGAAGATCCGACCGTCGGATTCTCACGAAACTGGAACCGTTGGGTTCGCTTTGGGAATATCTTCCCACTGATATAGACTTTGTAGAAATCCAACGGTTAGGTTTTCCGATATGTGTAAAACAAATTAAGGGAAAAACAGCGCCAGTGACACGAAACGACCTGAAACGTCGTTTAATTAAATATGGCCATTTTTAAATAAATAAAAATGGCGAAAAATTGTTATAAAATATTATAAGCAACATAGGTTGCAAATAAACCAATTGGGCTTGAATTGTTTGATATTTGATGGTTGTATGTGTATGACATGAAAATAACACTAAATAACTGAAAGATGGATGTCGAATAATATAACCATATAAAGAATCGATTTAAATTCTAATGACGTGAATTATTTGAAAAGGCCGAGCTAACCCTCATTTCAAATAATTCATCGAGCGATTCGAATTGGAAAATGCAAAGACGATTCAAGACCGACGATCTTCGTATCGGTTGGATGGGCGCTACTGAGGTTCCTAACCGGAGTAGCTACCGGAAAGGGACGGAAGTAGTAGCCGTCTGAACGTATATGTTGATTGGACGGATATACGAGGAATTTGACGCCTCCGGTTTCGTTCAGACCCAGGACGGACTTGTAAATGGACTGTGTGTCTGACATTGGATTTTGTTCTATACTGATTGATCTCTGTTAAATATATATCTGTTTGGCGGCGGAGAATTTATTCTTTTGCTTAACGCCCTTCTCTGAGACGTACGAGCTTAGAGGTTATATATCGATGGAAATCAATCGTATGGAGTGGACTGCCTATGTGGCATGCCAAGATGCTGTGATCAAGGCTTCTGTTGCAAAGCAAAGTCTTGTGGATGATGATCAAAGCAAGGTCTGCGTTGCCTAGCTTTGTGTATTTCGTAAATTCGCGAACCTCACACCCCGGTATGAGTTAAAAACGGGATAAGGACCCAAGGAGAACATGACGTTTCTTTCTAGCTATGGTGGTGTCAGTGACCTACCAGCCCTGACATATATATCTACTTTTCACCTTAGTGGTTGTTGGAATGCGAGGCGCCTCGATTATAGGTCTGTAAGGACCGGGAAACGTGTGTTCAGGCATAATTAATCCTCTAACGTAAGTGAGGACCGGCCTTGGAGGATCCAGGGGTTACCCAGAGTGTGTAGTCCCGAGGCATTTGCTAGAATGTCTCGAAGCGGAGAGGAGCTTGCCCCTTGCCTCGACTCATGACAGAAATCCAATTTCCAATACGAGATGACGGATTTGGTTGTAGAACTAGTAGGGAGACATAGTAGATGGTAGCTATGCCGCCTATGATTGATATTTATGATGCTATTCGTTTTTGAAACATATATGCACTAGTAATAATATCAAATGATTTCTTTTTATACGTATCAAGCATATTTGGCTATTATAAGGTAAAACTCTATCCTCCGGCTTGCGTTGCATTGTGTGTTGGGACTTGAGTCTTATAATGGCTTCATTCTTTCTAAAAGCATTGCGTTGTTTTAAAAGAATTTACCTTGTTTTAAAATGCACTAGCAATCACTGGAGTAAACCCGTTCCGCGAAAGTGGCGTGGTCCTATGATTTGCTATTACTGTTGTTTAACTGTTAAGTAGATTCCTCATACCAGTCCCCATGACTGACTCGTTGTTTGTTTCACTTTGCAAACGCGGGTGCCCTTATTTTCACACGGGCAGCCTAGTACACAGGTGACAGGTGGTTTTTGGTTCTGCACTGTTGCATAGCGTGCACTTTTGGCTCATGGCGAGGCTGACTTCATAGAGATGACTTAGATATTTTCCGCCATTGCTGTGTTTATATTATGATTCCGCCACTGGCGATGCAGACTGATTTACTTTCCGTATTTCTCACTATATGTATATGTATTCCGCCTCCGGCGATGCGGACTGATTTACTTTCCGTATTTCTCACTATATGTATATGTATTCCGCCTCTGGCGATGATGACTGATCACTTCCCTTTCTTTTTACTAAGTATATCCCACGTTATGCTATTCTGATATCCCTACATGTTGTGATTCCGCTGTCATATCCATGTAAAAATTATTTTATTTATTGTTTCTGCTATTATCTGTACTCTGCTATGATGATTAATGTGTTATTTCCCAATGATTATCCTTAATACCGCCCCTCGGATTTTGGGATCGTCACATAACTTCTTACCAACCCATTCTTACCAACCCATTATATTCCACTTCTAATTCATTAAACCATTTCCCGCTTTGAAAGTATCGTTCCAAATCCATTCAGTTCACTCAATTTCATTATCAAGTATCACCAAATTAATTCAATGTTTTAACTTCACACTCTTCTTATAAACCTTATTTATAACTCAGATTTAGTATAAACCACTTCTTGTCTCGACTTCTTAATTCAAATGTTAAATAAACATTTATTTAAACCATCTATTTGCTTATAGTCTCTTTTATAACCTAATTTTAAAAACCTCGGATTAACAGAAACCCCTTTCCTATCCTTTTTACCAAACTCAACTAGATTCCATTTCAACTTCGATTGCTTCACTTAATTAAATTCCATCTAAATAGAAATCACTTTAATTATTATTAATTAAAATAATAATTTACTTACTCATTAGCTGAAAATAGATATTAAATTCCCTTTTAAATCCTTATAAAAATTAAAATCAATATTCGTTAAACTATTCCATTAGGTTAACTAAAATCAAACTAATTTAATAATCAATCCCAGTTAAAACTGTCGATTGACTTGGTCAACTCAAAACACGATTATTTCTTTAACCAATTCCAATTAATTCCTTCTTTAAATTAATAAATAGTATAATTAATTTAAATAATCCCACTTAATTGTTTCTTAGAAACAATTATTCCAACTCTTAATTGTTACATTAATTTTTGCTCATCTTCTTATAAATCTTGTTAACATAAGAATTTAATTTATAAAACCATTGAATATTTACTTATAAACTTAAATGACAAATAATAAATATTAATCTCCTTTTATTAAATTTTTATTCAAAATAATAATTTTAAATATCTATCTTCGGTTATAAAATAAATTTTATAACTTCATTTCTATTGATTCACCTGACTGTAAATCAATATTTATGAGACGATTAATTTATAGACCATATGCTGCCAATTACTCAACCAATACTGCCCATTGGTTTAAAACAAAACAAACGTTGAATTTCAGTCAATGATCAACAACCAAGTCAATGATTAGAACAGTTCATATAATGATAATATGAAAATAAATAACATTTTATATATTTTAGGAATCCAGTTGAATCCCTCCAACCTGTTTTTCCCTGCACCCAAATAGGTTACCTCAAATAAAATCATTCAATTTAATATTCGGATTTAATTTCAATATTCAACCAATAATAGTAATTTAAACATTCAATTATTAATTTTATACGTTTATATTATTATAAACGTGAACAACAAGGTAAGTTACCTCAATTGGTTACATTCATTAAAAATAACGATTGAGTTAAATTAAATTAAACGAACATTTAATTTAATCGGTTCAGTCAATGTCAAATAATATATTCAGTATACATCTAATAATAGACAACCATAAAACACAACATTAAACCTGACTTATATAAAATATAAGTGGGATAAAAATTGATTGAGTTGTACTCACCTTAGTTATTAATCGTTAAATAAGGATTAATTTGATCAACCTTTTTATTTTTCCAAAAATCCTAATGAGCTCTGAATTGCTCCAAACCAGTTCCATATATTTGCGCTTGTAGATACAATTCCAACGTGTCCAACAGTGCATCAAATTGTTCACGTATGAGGAAGATACAACGTTTTAAGGTTAAGTATACATTTAAATTAAAAACTTAACCATAATATAATTATATGGGCCTAACTTAAAATGAGCCCACTTCTTCCTTTCATCCACAATAACACAGCAGGCCGACTTCATTTCTTTTACGGCTGATCCCTTCTTTACGCAAAAAAAGGAAGAAAAAAAAACACAAGCCCGCCTCCTTTATAGCTACAACATTCTCCTTCCCCAAATTATAATTCCTTCCCCACGCATATAAATCTTCCCCATTGTTTTGTTGTTCCCCACTTATTCTCGTTGTTGTTTTTCCGCTGTTGTTTATTTTCTTCCTTCATAACCGTATTTCTTCCCCACTTGCAATAGTATCCCTTCCCATGCCTTCTTCATTTCACCAAACCAAGGCACTTAAAAATAAACCTTCCTCTTGTTAACTCTCGCGCCAATTACCACCTGTCCTCTTTGCCTGTGCCAACCCTATTAGCAACATCCCGCGCCAACCTCCCTTTCTCTCTCCACCTTGCCAACGATGGAACCCAAACAACCCGCATTAGTAACTACCCTACATACAAACCCTTCTTCCTTGCATCGTTCAATTGCTAGCATCTTCATGAAACCCACATGCTCATCACCTCGTTACTGCTTCCACCCTTTTTTTTCATAGAAGCTCGACATTAATATGGAATGCGGAATAATGAATGGATTCATGCATTTATAAAATGGGTTAAAACGAAAGCGATCAGCGTATTTATAGACAAAGATTAAGGATTGAAACAATGTCTTTCACTAGGCTTGTGGTAGCTATAAACTTAATATTTTAGTCTGTCCTTTGGTCTGCATGTTAATCCCTAAAAATCCATACGCACATTAGGTAAAGGGTACAAGGCGGGTCTTACCAGGGTCGGTCGTACATAACGCAACCACAATAAGTAGGATCCTAATATCAGACCCAAGGCAAGACAAGTCTACCAGTGCGACCGGGCCATAAGAAGTGCGACTCAACAAAGATGAAGGCTGCACATCCAGAGAACCGCTCGAGCACTAAAATAAGACAGGTCACCTGTTTGGCACGAGCAAGAGCAGCCTCATAGTATAGCCATAAAGCCAAGCGGCACCATGAAAAGGCAGCAAGAGGACGAGCGCCCTTGTTTCAAGAAGAGCGGTCGCGCCAGGAACATAGGGGGATCGATATCGGCTCCGCACTCCGCTCTTACGAAATCTCCCAAAGCATCCGCGCCTGCACTTAAGGACCTGCTCAGCTATTCAAGACACTCGGAAAGTCGTCCGCACATAACACCAAACGCGGCCACAGATAACTGGCTACAGCTGTCCGGTGGCATGGTCGTAATTAGCAGAATGAACGACCCACGGCCTGGATAAACAGATTCCACATCATTCACCAAGAGGAGTTCACTTATAAATACACCATGACTACCCATATTTAGGGGGGCTTTTTGGAAAAACCACGAAGTGCTGCTAAACTTCAAACTCAACCACTGATCTGGCCATGGCGTCAAGTACCATTTTAGAGGGAAGGCATCTGCTCTCTCAGTCGTTCATCCATCCTTCTTCTCCTCAAACTCTAATATTCTCTTGTATAATTCTCTAGAACAAAACATATAAACGAGGGTATATTGAGTAGATATAGAGATGTATGAGGCCAAAGAATTGATGTACTTTGTAATTCTCATTATAAGACAGGAAATCACCTTCACAGTGGACGTAGGCCTCATTAACTGCTGAACCACTCTAAATCTCGTTTCTACCTTACTTTTTCTCGCATTTTTACTGTTTATTGCTAACCGGACACGGTTCCATTTATTTCTTACCGAATTAGTGAAGCACAGTTTAGTACCATGGGTGTTTAGACCATTTTTTGGTGTAAACATTTTGGCGCCCACCATGGGGCCGTGTTCATAATTTCCTTTTGTAATTCAGCAGTCGAAACGTCCCAAAATTGTTTTCTCCTTCGAAATCATGGTTGGATCGAAGAAAAGCGCTAAATCCGCTAAAGTCGCTGCGATCATCGAGGATGATAATGCTAACGAAGCTACACCTCCAATCTTGAACCAAGGGGCTGGAAAAACTCCCGGACCATCTATCACACGAGACGATTTGGACGTGGTTGTAACCAGCTTGAACGAGAAAATGGATAATACAACGAAGATGATAATGGAAAGGTTTGATGTCCTGACCAATAGTCAAGCCAATCTGTTACCATCAAACGTCGTGGGTAATGCTGACGAAAAAGAGGACTCATCAACCTCAAACCCTGGACGACCTCACAGCTCAGTGAGAGACAGGGAAGAGGCCGGCGTTGGGGATCCTAAGGTCAGATCTCCACAGCGCAAAGAAGAACGTGCGACGAATCGCCGCAACATAGCATCCCTCAAGAAGGATGTGAGGCGCCGAAGCTTAAACTGTGGCTACGCTAACATCAGTATTGATTCTGATGGACAAGCGGGCAAACAAAGGCGCATCACAGATTTAGTTCAACGAGTAATGAAGGAGAAGGCGGCTCAAGAGTATGAGGAGGAAGAATAGGAGTTTTACCCCAGCAAAAATCCATTCACGGAGGAGATCCGTCAAGCAAAGTTCCCGAAGAAATTTATACCACCAACAAAAGCACCTTACAGCGGAGTCGGAGATCCAACTATTTTCCTGTTCAAATACGACCAGCACATGAATGGAGCTAGAGCCACTAACAAAATCAAGTGCTTATACTTTCCCGTTTTCCTGGAAGGTGTGGCCTCACTATGGTTCACCAGACTCCCACCTAGGTGTATCGACCAGTTTGCAGATCTGGCGAGGAGATTTCAGGATCAATTCCAGTTGCAGGCCACCATAGCAAGGGATGTGATGTCACTCAGCGAGATGGAACAACGGCCTGGAGAAACCATCAGAGCTTTCCTTAAACGCTTCCGCGCTGCAGCAGCGGAGGTCGTAGATCCAGAACCTTGGTATTTGCTTATGGACCTAAGAGGAGCCATCGTAAGAAATCAGAATTTGGAAAGTGGCTCAAGATGAAGAAACAAAAGACTCTAAAGAAGTTCTACAAGAAAGCCGAAGAGTACATGAGCGTGGAAACCGATATCCTGAATGCTCAGAAGGATGCAGGGAATAGTATTATTAAAGAAGGGAAGAATGACGAATCTTCTCAGATAATTCAGAAGGATAATTCTGGGCATAAGAGAGGGTTTGACAGAAGAGACAGTGGAGTACACAAGAAGTCAAAATTCTTCAGACATTCAGAATTGACTTCCCTGAATGAAACCCCAGAAAAAATCTACTCTGCCACGAAGGACTCAGGCATGTTGCCTCAGGTAAAACCGCAAAGAATCACTAATCAACAGGCGAATTCTGGAAAGTTCTACCGATTTCATAATCAGCCAGGACACAACACAAACGAATGTCGACACTTGAGAAATTTGATTGAGGAGAT
The DNA here is from genome assembly GCA_030737875.1 of Allium sativum. Lineage (NCBI taxonomy): Eukaryota > Viridiplantae > Streptophyta > Magnoliopsida > Asparagales > Amaryllidaceae > Allium > Allium sativum. The sequence goes on along the minus strand of CM060919.1, from coordinate 351,089,435 downwards.
CATCCGGAAAAATCAACTACATCAATATGTTAAGAGTCCACAAAACACATCAGAAAGCCAGCAGCAAGGCAAGGTTGCTGATCAGGCCAGGACGCGCGAGATAACCCGGGCGCCCGAAGACTTACGACCGGTCATTGACTAATTACCACTGGACACGGTCCAACATCCATAGCAGGAATGTGCGACCGTCCTTCTCTTTATTTTACTATTTCTGTATTTTGTCTTTCCCAATTGCACCTCTAGGAAGTAATCTGTGATTCCCCCCTTTTGTCTTATTATGTTAAGTAAAAGCTCTACATGATGAAAGACATTCGCTCACGGATTATAATCTCATAAATTGTTTACAAGCTAATGTCAAAATTGGTCTATGATGTAGGGCAAGTCGTGCATCGAGCATAAAGAGCATTGGTCAAAAAAGGCGGGGTAATCAAGCCAGTCGTCCTGCAGAACTTAAAAGGAAAGGACCATTCCAAAATAATTCATGAAGAGCACACCAACATCTGGAGGCTACTCTCTTTCCTTTCTTTTCTTAAAGAAAGAAGAAAAAAAACCTAGGCTGGATAACACCAGTCCTAGGATCGAAAAGTCCCATAAACATGCTGGAAGGACCAGCACAAAACAAAACCCGACCGAAAGGAAGGTGGCCATCCTTGTTCTTTGTTGTTAACCAAGTCAAACAAAGCCAAGGATGGACTACAACAGCAGAAATCCTAGTCGAAAGGGGGTATCAGAAATCCTAGCCATTTGGGGGTATCCAATCTAGGTCTTTATTTGATCATAACGTGCCGGATCAAATAAGATCGAAATTGGGTTGAAAATTGTAACCCAAGTCCTCCCATGGGGGCACGTATCCAAAACCAGACTCCGAAGGGCTCGGGTCACTGAGTTAGTGAGATACGGGATTGGATACAAAAAAAATACTTAATTGAACATATAGAGTATGTTTAACCATGTTTTCAAAGGACTTGGGACGCCGAGTTAATAGGGAATGAGATTAAATGTACAATGAGATTAAATGTACAACAGAATGTCTACGCCTTATAAGAGCACTTATCCAAAAATGAACTTCAAAAGTTTGAACTACCAAATAAAAACACAAACATATGCATAACAAGAACTAAACCCCTCAAAGAAGGGGCTAAAATGAAAATACGATGTTCTAAGTTCAAAGCAAATCAACAATATTGAACGACGTATGGTGTAAAAGCGTAATCATCGTGCGACCGATAAAAGCGTAATACAACACAAAAGAATAAATTATGATAAGTTATAACACTTCAACGATAACGCATAACAACAACATGGTCATGAAGTTGGAACTTTAAAAATACAAAACAACAGCATATCATGTGACAATTTTTTCAGGAACATCATGGCCATCAACCGAACGAACCTCGGAAGTACCTTGATCAGCAACGGGAAGTTCAGTCAGTGGAATCGCTTCTCCCAAAGCTTCATCTACCACAGGACTAGGGGCATGAACGGGAGCAACATTCCGGACTTCTGTTCCAAAGGATCGAGCTCGTTCATCAGCCAACATTCTCCTGCCTTCTTCCAAAGCGTCGCGATCTTTAGCCTCAAGGAGGGCTTCTTGAAGAGCACTATCTTCCTTACCTTTGGAGTATTTGAGCACCTCCTCCCAAATAAGGGCTAATGTACGGGGGAAATCTTTGTTCAAATAACTCAAGCTTCCGCGGGTCATAACGCTGAGGGTGTAAAATCGGAATAGGGTCTCTTCAGCTTTATTTCAGGCCCGCTCAGGATCACCAGTTAGCCTTGCTTTATCTCCTTCTAAAGCTTCCAAGGTCCCATTGTAAAAGGCAAGTCTACTTTCAAGCATCGCTTTCTCCCGCCGACAAGAAACCGCATCCTGTCGTGCAGAAGCTAATTGAGATTCAGCTAGCTCACGGCCGGACTGAGCTTCATCAAGTTGTCTTTTGGCGGCTTCAATCTCTTTCTGAAGTCTTCTGTTATCAGCCTCTAAGCTACTCATCTTGTTGTTCCCATCCTTAAAGAATGCAATTTTGGCCGCCTGACTTTCAATCACACGACATAGTTCGATTTTATCGTTCTTCAGAAGCTCAATGCACTCAAGATGCTGAGTATTTTCTGAAATTCAAAGCAGAATTTATCCCAAAACTCAAGTCGCTTTTTGGAAGTATGTTTGGCTTCATCCAGCTGAACTTCAAGCTGACCCATGACAATAGAAAGCTGGGAGGTCACATAGTTTTTTATGGCGCTCAACTCCCCAATAGCGTTCTGATCATCATATAGAAACAGATCTATGTCGAGGTCCATTCCCCTCAGGTCCCAATCTCCGAACCTGTCCTTTAACTCAGGGTTACCAAGGGCAACTCTGTAGGGAGGTCTGTAACGAATCGCCTGGATCTGGCGAAGAACAGGCGAGTCCGAAGTAGGGGATCTAATCAACGACTTCGCAGGGATCAAGGAACTAGGGCATGGGAATTCAGCCGGTACAGAAGACCCGTCGAACCCAGCTTGTTTATCATTATCTCCTCTCTTCTCGGTATCCTGGTTTTCTCCTCCAGATACCCGAGAATGATCGTGCTTCTTCTTTATCAAACTCGCCAGTGGTACTTCAAGAGCATCTTGGATTGGGAGGTCTGAAAATGGACGAGAGCGCTTGAGACAATAGGAAAGACTAGATTGCAAGATACTCTGTAGATCGACAAGAGCAGATTGCTGAGAGAAACTTTCCGACAGGGGTGACTTCATTCCTGGATCTAGGAAAGAAAAGAAAACATAAGCACTGTGGTTGTGTGAAGATGAGAAAAGAAGCCAGAAAGAGGGTACATCAGAAAGAAAAACATAAAAACAAAGTGCCAAAGCGCTTAAATGCTTTTTGAGATATCACTTTAACCCAAAAGCAAGGGGATTTTACCTAAAAAAGTCCTCACGATCAAAAGTTTTGAAATATGAACGTCCAGATAGCAATTTTACCTTGAGCAAGCTCTCCAGCCAAGTCGGAAGGATCAAGTCCTTTCGATGCTTCCGAACCATCTTCTCCTTAGTCTTCTTTAGAAGAGGCCTCTCCACTTCCCAGACTTTCTACAGAAGCTTCCCCAATGTCATCAAGCCGCTCCTCTTCCCGAACCTATCCTTGGGTGGCTCCCTCTGGCAAAGACCCATCTTACTCGCACGAAGCTACCGAAGTCTTAGAGCCTTTGCGCTTTGGGCGACCAGATACAACTTGTTTGGTAGGGATCGCTCTGCTACTTGAAGTTGCCTCGCTGCTCCCCATGACGCTAGAACATCCTTCTACCGAAGATTTTTTGGCAGGGGATTTGTTGATGGCTTTCTTTTTGCCAGAAGCGTCCACCGGGAGGGTGTGCGGAAATGAAAGCAAATTGTATTGCCTCAGGAACTCTACATTAATCAAAAATTTCTTGTTCCTTTGTTCCTCGTTAACTGCTAATAACGACTTGCATAGATTTTGGTCAAAGGGTATGCTCTGATTGGGAAGCACTGCAATACACCCAAAGGACTTTTAGAAAAACAAAAGGCCAAGAAAGAAAGAGCAAGCTGGAATTCATGGAATAAAGACACTCACCGACCGCCTTCCAGAGGCCGCAGAAGTTATCGGGGCATCGGACAAAGAAGTATTGACTGGGAAATCCTCGCACATTGTCCTCTAAACCAGTGACTGTTTTCGGACCCCAGCTTTCCAAGAAGACAAATAAGGGGCGCTGGCCTCTTGTCCTAAAAGCATACAATGAGTGTATATCCGTAAACGATGGAGCCCGACGTTTCTCTCTCATAAAAAGGACATAAAGACTTGCCAAAATCGCATAACCATTGGGGTGTAACTGGTACAGGGCGATGGCCAAATTTCGAAGAATCATCTCTATGTAAGGATTAAAGGGAGGAACTGCTCCACTTTTCAACATACCACGGGTAACAACAACAAATCCTTTAGGGGGGTTGTCAGCGAACTCCTTTCCCGTAGGCAGCCTGGCCTCTTCCTTTTCCGAAATCCCAAATTGCTTGCACAACTGACGGAACGAACTAAGCGAAAGTTTCGTCGAGGGCCTCTCACTAGGTGCTTCAGAAAGCACACGAGGTTGTGGAAATTCTTGGGCAGCACCCATCGAAGAAACAACATGGAGTGCAGGCGTAACCTGGTCAGAACTCTCTTCTCGATCCAACCTTCCGTCCTGATCCGACATAAATGGCTCCCTGAAATTATGAATTTTTTTTTAAAACAAGAGAGAGTGAAAAAACCCTACTTTAAACCCCAGGGTCGTACGACCAAATTCATGCTCCAAAAAGTGGGTTAAAATAAAATCAAGGGAGGAATTTGCTTACAGGAAAATAAGCAGTTTCAAACTCAGACGAGCAACCCAACTGAATCGATCTTAAGATTACAGAAACCTTGATGACGACGCCACTCACAAGTGCAAGTTGGAACGATAAAAGGACTTTGACCTTCAGAAATGGCAAAGGGAAATCCGGTAGTAAAGAAAACCACTCAAAACAATGTCGCCATTAAAGCTTTCTTTTGAGAAGTGTGTAACAAAATGATACATAGAAGATAGACCGAAGGGCTGGCAAACCAAAGTAGTATTTTCATCTGGTCGCTCAACGACCCAACGGTCAAATCAAAGAGCCCAACATTCAAATGAGTGAGGAATCGCCCAAAACAAATACGTGGGAAAACCAATCAAAAACGAATACAAAAGAGGAAATAAGGAAGATTAAAAGGCATACATCCGGAAATTCTCGCCACGTCGGCTTAGTGCCTGACTACACGAAAGTATCTCATCAAGTCCCATCTGGCATCCCGAAGCTCGACTATTCACACAATAATCAAAAGACGTATCGAGTCTCTCACTCACCAGAAAAGATCATACCAATTCACAACGACAAGATAATTTTAATATTTGGCACGAACGACTCCCCACAAGTCAGAACAAAATCATCAACTAATGTGCGACCAAATATGTCGAGGCTAGTAATTCCATATCGAAAAGAAATCACAGGCTTCGAGGGGAAAGTGTTAATCCCTAAAAATCCATACGCACATTGGGTAAAGGGTACAAAGCGGGTCTTACCAGGGTTGGTCGTACATAACGCAACCACACTAAGCAGGATCCAAATTCAAACCCAAGGCAGGACAAGTCTACCAGTGCGACTAGGCCATTTGAAGTGCGACTCAACAAAGATGAAGGCTGCACATCCAGAGAACCGCTCGGGCACTAAAATAAGACAGGTCACCCGTTTGGCACGAGCAAGGGCAACCTCATAGTATAGCCATAAAGCCAAGCGGCCCCATGAAAAGGCAGCAAGAGGACGAGCGCCCTTGTTTCAAGAAGAGCGGTCGCGCAAGGAACAAAGGGGGATCGATATCGGCTCTACACTCCACTCTTACGAAATCTCCCAAAGCATCCGCGCCCGCACTTGAGGACCCGCTCCGCTATTCAAGACACTCGGCAAGTCGTCTGCACATAACACCGAATGCGACCACAGACAACTGGCTACAGCTGTCCGGTGGCATGGTCGTAATTAGCAGAATGAACGACCCACAGCCTAGATAAACAGATTCCAAATCATTCACCAAGAGGAGTTCACCTATAAATACACCATGACTACCCATATTTAGTGGGGGCTTTTTGGAAAAACCACGAAGTGCTGCTAAATTTCAGACTCAACCACAGATCTGGCCATGGCGTCAAGTACCATTTTAGAGGGAAGGCATATGCTCTCTTAATCATTCATCCATCCTTCTTCTCCTCAAACTCTATTATTCTCCTGTATAATTCTCTAGACCAAAACATATAAACGAGGGTGTATTGAGTAGATATAGAGATGTATGAGGTCAGAGAATTGATGTACTTTGTAATTCTCACTATAAGACAGGAAATCGCCTTTACCGTGGACATAGGCCTCATTAACGGCTGAACCACTCTAACTCTCGTCTCTACCTTACTTTTTCTCGCATTTTTTACTGTTTATTGCTAACCGGACACGGTTCCATTTATTTCTTACCGAACTGGTGAAGTACAGTTTAGTACCTTGGGTGTTTAGACCATTTTTGGTGTAAACACTGCGTATGTTCTGTTATAGGTTAGGTACAACGTGTGTTTTCATTTCAGCATGTACGTTCAGTGTATAGGGTGGGAGAATTAGCTGTGTAGTTGTGCATGTGTGGATAATTAATTAGTAAGGAAGAAACCAACTGGGAAATAAGAATTTGGTACACAGTGTATTTATGGATCACGTGTTGTATCCCATCCCGTGTTGTAAAACGATTAAATAGATTGTATCCAAATAAGTTGGTTAATTAGTTGACAACCAAATAGGTAAGAATTCTTTGGTTGGACATGTGTTATATTTTTTCTAACCTGATGTAAGGAACCATATTGTTTAATGCTCAATATGAATGGAATCTAACTGAATTAAGTAAACGTCATTATAACCTATATATCAGTGAGTAAACATGAATTTTAACTGGCATGCTTATTCAACTTGAAGAAATATGACATACCAACTTTGCACAATGGCGTAACATTCCATACATAGTATACGACGCAAAATAAATAACTTAGACAATAAAGACTTAACATGGTAGTGTAGTTCATTTTGATGAGAAATGGTACATGTATATACGCATTATTTTGTTTGCACGCAGTTAACACATCTTACCACTATTTACGCTATTGTTAAATGTACGTGTCACCACATATCAACTTCAAACTCACCGAAAACAAATGCATTGCTACGTCTTGACGTTCTAATCCCAATTAAATTAATTTCTTTGAAATTGGACTCTGTTTGCACCACGATGTTATTTTATTTCCAATTTATTTATCGGTTCACCTTTAAATTGCACACACAAATAAAACAACTCCAATTGGCACTAAACTGGAAATCTAGCAACAACTAACTACATGTATTCCAATAAAATTCGGTTTGGCGAAAACAAAGGTTGTTTGAAAAGAAAACATTTTTAGGGCTTATATAATATAGATATAATATAAGTAAATCCAAAACAATTTTATTTAAATAATATTAATATATTATTATCATATATCTCCAATTGAAATATTATACAACTTCAAAATAAACCAATATATATTTTAAACTCAATATTCAAAATCCCAGATTAAATGATATTCATATATATATATAACCCATATATTTTATTTAATAAACGTTATCGTTTATTAACGAATTCCAAAGCGACTATCTGAAAATTTGAATTGGGCATAACTCACAATCTATAATATGAAATCTCCATTTTACTCTTACATTAGAAAAATATAATCAAATAGATTCAAACGTTCCTTGTTACATAGAATTCCGACTTCTATCGGATAATGTATATTCAATTTAAGTTTAAATTGTAAATTACGAACTACTGCGACGTTTCGAGTTCGCTTATAATTAAACATAAATTTAACGTTCAAACTTCGTTACATAAACGAATTCTATTTTATAAATCCATATAAAATTCCGAATCAATATTTAAATTAATAAATTAAATCAAATATCTGACTACCAAAAACACGGGACATTACATTCAGCCACTTGCTGCCCAGTACAACTTTGTTGAGTGTTATTTTGTCCAACATCCTTAAGATAACAAGGAACTTTATCTTCCCTTGATCTCTTAGGTGTAGGATTTTAAGTGCCCAGTTTCAAGGGGAATATATGTTCGAAAAATCAAGCATTTCTCAACTCAATGATGGTATTATCATGAATATCATCAATTTCATATTTGTGTACCAAGAATCGATATGAGGCACTGTTTTGTGCATATCCAGTGAATATACAATCAATTATTTTTGTTCCAGTTTTGAACTTCTTTGGTTTTGGTACCTTTACATTGGCAAGACACCCCCACATTTTTAGGTAGTTGTAGGATGGTGGTCTATTTTTCCAAAGTTCATGAGCAAATTTAGATGTTTTCTGTCAGGGTATTTTATTCAAAATATGATTTGCCGAAAGAATTTCTTCTCCCCAAAAGTTATTTGGCAAGCCAGAACCTAACAATAAAGAATTCATCATTTCATTAAGAGTTCTATTTTTCCGTTCGGCTATTCCGTTGGATTGCGGTGAATATAGTGTTGTAGTTTGGTGTATAAAACCATGTTCAGCGCAAAATTCTTCAAAAGGGGATTCATATTCTCCTCCTCTATCACTTCTTAAAGCTTTGGTTTTCTTATTGAGTTAATTCTCAACTTTCTCTCTATATTGTTTAAACACATTGAATGGTTCATCCTTACTTCTAAGAAGATAAACATAACAGTACCTAGTACAATCATCAATAAAGGTAATGAATAACCTTTTTCCACCTCTAGTTTGTCACATATTCTAATTACATACATCTGTACGTATTAGATCTAGAGGTTCGGTTTCTCATTCAACATGATGAAACGATGTTCTTATCAATTTTGCTTCTGCAAAAATTTGACATTTATACTTGGAGTCTATGTTATACTTAGGTATAAATTCTAGATTAATTAATTTTCACAATGTAACAAAATTTACATGCCCTAATCTAGAATTCCATAAGTTAGAAGAGTCAACAATATAAGCAGAAGATTCACTTTTATTCCTATCAGTGTGTGGTACAATAGTGGTTACATTTGCTATAAACAAACCATCACACACACATCCACTTCGCACATACACTACATTCTTGGATAATACAAATTTATCATCTTCAAAGGTCAATTTGAAACCATTCTTGATCAGTAATGATCCTGAAATCAGGTTCTGGCGAATTTCTGGACCATGGAGAACATCATTTAAAGTTAGTTCATTTCCAGAAGTCAGTTTCAACACAACTTTTCCTTTTACTTCGACCTTTAAAGTAGATGAATTGCCCATAAAAAATTGTTCATCGCCAGTTGCAGCTTTATAGGTTGTAAACATCCACTTATTATCACATATGTGTAGAGTGGGTCCCGTGTTACAAACCATTTCTTTGAGTTAACAACAAGGTTGCATTTTTATGTTACTGTACATAAATCAAGACCACCAATACCTTTCGAAACGTCATCCGTATTTTCTTATGACTTCTTCATTTTAGGTGCGCTCGGCTGCTTTGTTCCCTTTCTTTCCACCGTTGTGGCAAGAAGCCACAAAAAATCTTTTACTTATTTGGAGCATTCTCTTGTTTTCTCTTGTTTGTCTTATCTGACTTAACTAGATTTTCTTTGGCATCAATATTCTAAGAAATCTTTTTTTTAGAATTTTTGTTAGCTTTCTAATTGCGCAGCCGAACTATGAGCTCTTCCATTTTCATTCCCTTATGCTTGTGTTTAAGGTAATTCTTGAAGTCCTTCCAAGAAGGAGGCAGTTTCTCAATAGTTGTGACAACTTGAAAAGTCTCACTAAGAGTCATCTTTTCATCCGCTAGTTGACGGATGATAAGTTGCATTTCTTGAGTTTGACTGACCATCGTTTTTGAGTCAACAACTTTGAATTCAAGAAATTTTCCAGCAATGACTTTCTTCATGCCTGCATCTTCAATTTTGTACTTCTTTTCCAGAGCCAACCAGAGTTGTTTGGACGTTACAATAGTACAAAAGACATTGTAAAGGTTATCATCCAGACCATGTAGAATATAGTTTTTACACATAAAATCTAAGCTTTTCCAAACAGTATGAGCCTCTACTTTGGTAGCATCAGGTTCGAGTTCGGCCACCACAGGAGCATCTTCAGTTAGAAACTTGGCGAGCTCAATGTTGTTAAGTAAAACATCATTTTATGTTGCCAACAATTGAAATTAATTCCGTTGAACTTCTTCAGCCTTTCTCCATAGGATAGAGCCATTGTTAGAAGCACAGGCGCTAGCTAAGCGATTGCCACCATCTGAATCAGTGCAGAATCATTATTACTGTTTTGCGTCATCTGCAATAAATATCGCTTCAAGATTGTTAGAAAGTTTGTCAATACACAATTGTATTACAAATAGACAATAACAACAATCAATATTAATCAATTATGTCGCAATTGTCACGTCAAACTGTGTTTACAACAATGATAGAAAGCGCGACCGATTGGGTACTAGATTAAGTGGTACATAAAATATTCTGTTTCAGTAACTTTCGAGTCCAGAAATATTCTATTTCCTTGAAACGATATTGCCTTCGTATGCACTAATTGACGTAATAGTTGTTTATTTCCTAGGGTAAAACGGACCAGCCACGTAGCTCAGTGCCAGCAAATCGAGCTCGAACGAACTGAAGTAAGTTATAGAAACTAGATCAGAGGATTACTTTGGAGAGAAAGCAGTAATACGAGAAGATAAAATAGTGAAGTCCGTCTCGTTTGGGGCTATGTATTTATAGGATGAATGAGGTGGATATCTGGGCATTAATAACCGTTGGAATTGGAAAGGTTGCGACCCTTTAACCACGTGGTGTATTAATATGTGTGCGCATCGGAATTCTAATGGTTGCACCCATTTAGCTGAACGGACAGGCCGATAAAATTTTGAGAAAAAAATTCTCGTTTTAGCGCACTGGCCCAAGCAGCAACCATCGGCCCATTCAATCAAGAGACCCCAAGATCCGAAAGGCCCAATCTTTGACACTTTAATATATTATTGTGTCAAGGCCTAGCCCACATTCCTCTACAAGCCCTCTTCTTTTTATTTTATATAAGCTTATAGGCTTGTAATATATAAGAGGGATGTGTATTCATATTTTAATGATGTGGGACTTTGGTTTGTTATATCTTCTCCTTCCCTAATTCCTCTATCTCTTGCTCATTAATTTCTAACAATCCCTCACACGAATGAGAAGTTTTTCTTTGTTTCACGAACCATTTATAGCATCAGTTAATGTAGCACATGGGCCTTGAACTTTCCTAGTTATTAACTATTTGAATCATAGACAAATCAGTAGACATAGACTGTCCTTGAACTGTAAGCATTTTATGTAATTCTAAAGTAGATAACACATGATAAATGTTTCTTATAACTCTTTTTCTCTGTATGTGTTCGTTTTTGCCTTAAACACCTGCCTGGTCTCATGAATCTTAGAGAATTTGGTCTCACGATTTTCTTTGAAGCGGCGCCTTCGCACTTACGTAGATGATTCTATAAAGGGTACTCTCTAATTCCTCAAATACAGACATCATTAAAAGTATTAATAATTATCCTTATTCAACATATAATGCACTGACTTATCATATGAATGGATTGTGTACAACAATGGCATCAAGTTTCTCTTAAACTACATTGTACCTTTGATCCTAGACCTTGGGATCTCCAGTCAAAAAGGTGTGGTTTCCATTTTAGAAAAAAACTTTAGTCTATAGGCCTTAGTCCCATTTTCATTGGTAAAGTTTGAACTCTCTCTCTCTCGCTTGGCAAGCCTTTTGTAAGTGGATCCACTATGTTATCTTTAGATCGAATGTAATCTATTGTGATAACCCGTTAGAGAGAAGTTGTCTTATTGTTTTATGTCTACAAGGAATATGCTTAGATTTACCATTGTATAGTGTACTATTAGATCTTCCAGTAGCTAATTGACTATCACAATGTATACATATTGGAGGCATAGGTTTGCTCCAATTAAGAATCTCTTCCAAGAACCTTTGAATCCATTCTTCTTCTTCTTCAGCCTTATATAGTGAAATATACTCTGATTCACCATCGTAGATCTAGCGATACAAGTCTATTTGGATGCATTCCATGAAATTGCTCCTTTTCTTAATGTGAAAACATATCCACTCGTAGACTTTGTATCATGTGATCCAGTGATCCAATTTGCATCATTGTATCCTTCCATTATTGAAGGATAGTTTGTATAGTATAGACCATAGCTCTACGTATACTTTAAATATCCTAGAAATCTAATTATCGCTTTCCAATGATGTTTACCAGGATTGCTGGTAAATCTACATAGTTTGCTTATAACATATGCGATATCAGGCATAGTATAGTTCAAAACATACATGATACTTCCTAGTATACGAGAGTATTCCAACTAGTAGATACCATCACCAGTGTTCTTTACCCAATTTTGGCTCATACCTACAGGTGATTTTGCAATAGTTACATTATATTGCTTGAATTTTTCAAGTATTTTGGTGATGTAATGCAATTGGTACAATGCATATCCCTGTGGTATTCTTAGAATTTTTACACCCAATATCACATCAGCCAGTCCTAGGTCTTTCATATCGAATCTAGAGGATAACATATCCTTTACATATGTTATTATGGCCTTGTTATTGCCTAGTATCAACAGGTCATCAATATAGAGACAAAAAATGACATATCCAATATGTGTGTGTTTTATGTACACACATTTATCTGATTCATTTATCGTGAATTCATTTGATAACATAGTGTTATCAAACTTCTCATGCCACTGTTTTGGAGCTTGCTTAAGGGCATAAAGTGATTTTACCAGTTCCCAAACTTAATTCTCATTTTCTAAGCTCAGAAATCCTCAGGTTGTTTCATATAGATTTTTTCTCTAGTTCACCATTCAATAATGCAGTTTTAACATCCATTTGATGTATTTCTAAGTCATGTAAATAAGAATTCTTATTGACATTATCCTCGTTACTGGAGAATATGTATCAAAATAGTCTAGGTCTTCCTTTTGTCTAAATCCCACTACGCCATAGATTGCATATGGAAACCTCAGAGAAGTGATGTAGAAAGTGCAAAAAAAAATGTTATTCTAGGCCAAAAATGATTTGTGGCAGCACTTTCTTGGGGTTCCCGCGTGCCGCGTTGCCTTAGAGTCAAAGGCGATATCTTTGTTATCCTAAGGTAACATCGCTACACGTACTAAATTTATAGAAATGTGGGGCCTACTAAATTCTAAATCCCGGGTTCACGGAATCCTATTGTCCCACAAAAATCTATAGCCAGGTTCACGGAATCCTGTTATGGGTCCCACATGCATTAATTTATGGCAACACTATATCATAGCTACGACAACATTTAACATTACCACTACAACATTTTATCATAGCTATTGCAACATAACAGCAATTAACATCACATGCTGAAATTAATTAACAACTTTTCATTTCAACTAGTAATCCAAGTACTACTTAGTCAACTACAGAATAACAAAACATAGCCAATAAATTCAGTTTTACAGAGTACATACAAACACAGCCAGTATTAAATTCATGTTTACATCAAACTAAAACAGTTTCAAATTAATAAAGCGCAAGCCTCCAGTGCATTCAGTACCTCTACTGCCTCCTTCACCTACAAAATAGAGCAGTTTCAAAAGTAATGCATTGCAATGCCTCGTTTACATTGCAACACAAAATGGAAGACATGCTGCCTCTGTTGCATTTCAGCACAAACTATGGCCATAGTATAACTGACTTGCACTGCAGCACAAAGACATTTCAGCACAAACTATGGCCGGAGTTGCTTTTTAGGACAGAGTTGCAATTCACAATCCATGGTTGATTGTAAATTGATGCAATGACTCAGTTTGTTCAAAGCACGAACGATATCAAGGAATGTAATAGTATGCCTGAGGCACTGCTTTAGTGTGATACAATTTGAAGAAATGCCTCTTTTTGCTTCAGTAAAAATTTAAACATGCCACGACTCGTTCAAGTACAAACTCAACCATTGCATCAATTACGAACTGACATGATCATTACCGGTTGAAGAGAAAATAAAATTCTTAAGATTTTGTGCTTCATTACTGAATCATAGTCTTGTACATGATTAGTTACATACTAACATTAAACTACATAATTGTAAGAATTAGACTGATGCTTCAGCAAGCAGAAATTGTAAGAATTCTGAAGCATACCTCCAGCCAACCATAAAAATAAGCAAAAATACATACCAGCAATGTGTGTCTATATACGATCTCTGATTTGCACTATTTGTAAGGGCCTTGGACTACAAAAAAATGAAATTAAGAAGCCTTGTTTTTCGCTTTGCTAGGTGGAAGGCGGATTCGTCTTATTAGGACATCATCTCTACACCAACGAACATCAAAAGTCTTGATTTCCCATTCGATAAGCAGGCTGGATATCATTCAAATCTTCATTTTCATATTCTCTTTCGAGTTCACACCAGTCTTTCGGCAATTTCTTGATAACATTGTGGCACATCTTATCAATTGGATCTTCTACATAAAAAACCTCAACATAAGGATCAGATTTCTGGCACAATCGATTAAAATTGACACAAGTCAACCCATATAAATCTTTCACTTCTTGGTACCAAGAACACTTAAATAAAACCACAATAAATTCTCCCCAATAATCTAGTTCCAATATTTCTTCAATTGATCCATAGTAATTAACTTCACCAACCAATGGATTTTGATCTTTCGAACTTGCAAAGCTAGTAGTCACGGCTGTCAAAAATACACCACTGTTTTGTGTTGTACATTTGGCATCTCTGAACCTTGTATAAAATCTGTATCCATTGATAACATATTCAGTAAACCGCTTAGCTGTTGGAAGAGGCCCCATTGCAAGCAATTGTACTTCTTTTGAAATATCCTCCTATTTCCCAACCTCTTCCTTTAACGACTTCCAAAATTCTTCACTATGTTCTCTCTCTCTTATATTTTTTTTGATGATGCATGACCATCAATTAAAGCTCGATGTTCCCTAGAATAAAGACCAGGTTAACAAAAGATAGAAACAAATTTGGCTGGATCTATTACTAAAGCTGAAATTGACCATACCAAAAACAATTCTGTATAACTGAGAACATAGCTTAAGTACAAATCATGCCTGAAATCCCTGAAAGTGCTAAAACTTGGAATTTACAACTATCACTACGTGAGGCTAGAATCAATAACATGTTTGTAGATTGTTTAAAAGAACTGATTTTGCAGATTTTTTTGATGATGCATGGTTGTTTTCCCTCTACAATACGTTGATGAAATTTTCTAGCATCAACATGTATTCCATTTGATCCATTAGAAGATCCATCTTCATTGTTCTATATATTTCCACAAGTACGTTGCAACATCTCATCGAGATTATCTCCAAAATTTATTCCTGCTTCACAATCCATATTAGTATTGCTCCTTTCAAGAACTAAACAGGAAACCTCACAAATCCATTTCATGTACAATTCAGATGGACCATTCCAAATTAGATGGTTGTAGACTACTTCTTGACAATGCCACCTGCGATTATGACACTTTTTGCAAGGGCATGTAATTTCATCACCTACCGCAAATCTATAAAAAGCATTTCGAATAAAAAGTTTCACTCTACTGATGTACCCTTCACTGAACTAGGAAGTTCTGCCCATAGTTTTTCCTCATCGTTCAATGAGTGGTACCTTAAAGCAGTAAATTAAGCACAAGTAAAGCAGTACATTATGCAACACAACAATCAAATCAAAAAAAATTGAAATATACATTGAGTGATACCTTAAGTAGCAAATTAAATCGAAGCCCTAACTGAAATCTGAAACCCAAATGAACCCCAATTGAAGACCTAATTGAAACGCCAAAGCCCTAATTGAACTTGAACTCGAACCAACCCTAATCGAACCCCAATTAACCTTGTAAACTTGAACTTTTAGCTCTAATTGAACCTGAGAGTGACTGTTTGAGAGGTTGAGCAGCGGAATATTTTGTTAAATTTCAATTGAAACTTTCAATATTTTGTTAGTTTTCCCCCTTTGTTTTTGCTTCCCGTCGTAAACATTATTTCATGTGCGGATTGCTAATCTGGACTAAACATTATTTCACGCGGATCGCAAACCTTAACCATTTGAACGTGTTGACGTGGCTTGATAATTTTATTCACGCGGCTACTGTAACGTGTTGATATATATGCTAACACATTTAAGCGTGCATTGTAATAGACAAAAAACAGCATAGCAATGACAACATTATAACAAGTAACACCATGGATTTTCGTTGCGATAGGCCATCTATAGCATAGTGTCCTTAGACTACGAGACGAGCTTTTTACTTGTCTATTGAACCATCAAGTTTCAATTTTTTTAAATATCTATTTATTACCTAAGGTCTTACATCCTTGAGGTAAGTAAACTAATTCCCTTGTATGATTGGACATAAAAGATTCAGTTTCATTGTTAATTGCCTCTTTCAATAAGGGGCATCACTAGAAGGCATAGCTTGTTTGTATGTCAATGGATCATCTACTAACATAAAGGTATAGAATCTCGGTCCAAAGGTTTTTAAAGTCCCTGACCTTTTACTTTTCCTTGGTTCATCTACTTGCTGCTCAATACTACTTTGCTGAGTGTTATTTTGTTTAGCATCCTCAAGAGAATAAGGAACTACATCTTCCCTTGATCTCTTAGGTGTAGGATTTTTAGTGCCCATTCTGAAGGGGAATATGTGTAAAAATCCGGGTTTTCAGATGCAATTTAAATTTATTATTTTAGCTATTTTAATGGATTTTGAATATTTAAAATGATTTATTTTAAAAATTAACGACTAAAATTTTATTTAAAAAGAGTTAGAACGTATAAAATTATTTTAACTATAAAACGAGCCTGAAATGGCGCGGTAGTTTGAAAATTCGATTTTAAATTTCAAATGACAGTAAAACCAGAAATATTTGAATATGTTTAATTATATCTTTCTAATGAATGTGAAAAATTGAGATTTCATGATATAAATTGAAAGTTATGTCCAGTTTAAAATTTAAAATAGTGGCTACGGAATTTATAAATATTTATATATATATTTTAAAATATATATATAGCCCTTAAAAATAGCCATTTTGCAAACGATCTTCGTTTTCGGTGAAACCACTTTTGTTGGATCCGAAATGTCAAATTATTGCTTGATTCCAATTTTCGTAATTTTTGGAATTAATATGTGAGCGTGGTGAATTTAAACGCGTTTGGTCAATTCAATTTGAATTTAATCGGCTGGAAAATGACCATTTTTCAAATGGCCTCCAAATTCGACGAAATTAGTTTTGTAAGGACCGTATCGTCCAAACATAGCTAAATTTATTTTTATGGAATTTTTGGAGTTAATATGTTGCCCCGGTAAATTAAAATATACGTTGAAATCAATTTTGAATGTTAAATTAATTCATATTTTAATTTAAAAGAAAACTGATCGAAACAGTCGAATTGGCTTACGGGACATATCCTATTGTGTCTGGAATGGGGGTATTTAGCTAAGGGCGACAGTCATTGGGATTGATTGGGACTTCGGATGCAAATTTCACTTTTTAAAATTAAAGAGAATTAAATAATTATTATATAAGGGCCAATCAAAACCCTAACCCTCTCACAAAACAAAGGTAGCCACCACAACCTAGGTCGACAGCAGAAATTTTGCCGATTTCTTTCAATGAATTCGCGAAATACACTCATTTATTCAACAAAAATATAAAACAAAAATTCCAGAGATAATTAAGATCTTTATTTTGATCCGGAGATGATGGAGTATCATTTAGTAAATGGAGAGTTTTCTTTGTTCACAGGGAATGCGTTAAATCTCGTTTGTTGAGGTCCATGGGGCTTCGAGTTTGATAATGTCACTGGCGGAAGGTGGAACGGACAAAGGGGCGTCGTGGCGTGGTGTCAGATCGGCGACGGTCGGCCTGAAGGGTGGAGCGGTGGTTGATCTATAAATTTGGCAGTGGGTTTTCCATCCAGGAATAACTAACGAAGAAGAAGGATTAGTGGAATTAAAAGTAATTAATTTATTAAATTGTTAATGATAGTCAAACAAATTAAATTTGGTAATATTAATATCTTGAGCAAACCTTAATAGAATTTGACGAGGTTGAGTCCGTTGGAACCGTAAAATCGTGATCTAGGGGATGGAACTGACCAAAACAAAATTGGAAGCAATTAGAAATTTTGACTGAATTTGTAACAACCCGGAAAATCAGAACCAATTTAAAAATTTTATTTAGGCTATTTCAATGAATTGTAAATAGTTAAAATAATTTATTTTAAATAATAGCGATTTAAAATTTATTTAAATCGAAGTTAGAATGAATATATTTATTTTAATTTTAAAAGGAGTTAGAAATAGCACTACAGTTTGAAAATTTGAATCTGAACTTTGACTGAAGGTACAGGATTCAAAACGAATCGAATTTTAGTGAAACAAAAAATATTTAAATCTGTTTAAAAATATTTTTTCAACGAATCCGAAAAATTGAAATTTCATAGTAGAATAAAAAGTTATGGCCAGTTGAATATTCAGAATAGTCGCTATGGAATTTAATATGATATATAGCCCGTATAAATGGCCATTATACAAACGACCTCCATTTTCAACGAAACCATTTTTGTTGGATCCGGAATGTCAAATTATTCTAAGTTTAATTTTACATAATTTTTGTAATTAATATGTGAGCGTAGTAAATTAAACTGTGTTCGATAATTTCTATTGAATTTAGTCGACGGTCAAAAAGGCCATTTTTCAAACGATCTCCAAATTCATTGAAATTAATTTTGTTAGGACTGTATCGTCAAAACATAGCTAGATTTATTTTTCGGGAATTTTCGGAGTTCGTATGTGGCCCCGGTAAATCTAAATGTACGATCGAATTAAACAAATAAATGATTTAAATTTTAAATTAAATAAAACAGGCTGAAAACGATCGTTTAGGCTGATGGGACCTAGCCCATTGGGTCCGGAATGGGGGCAATTGGGTAGAGACAACTTTTGTTGGGTTGGAATTGGAGTTATCAGGAATCAATGGGTTTTTAATAAATTAGAACATTTAATATTATTATATTATAAATAATATATTATTCAAAACCCTAGTCTACTATTCACAGCTGCCACCATCGTTTTTCATGGCGTAAACTCTTCGAATCTTTCTCCTCCAAATTCTCTCAATCCACAAAGAATTAGACCTCCATTTTTTAGAGGAATTTCTAGTCCTCTCAGAGATCTACAAACCCATATCTGTTGCGCCCCCTGAAATTGCACGTAGCTCGAGATATGGACACGGGAACCCATCGGGTTTGAACCGCCGTGCATCTCTCCTGCTGTCATCGCACGCGACGGCGTGGGTCCCCCCTGGTGCTCGCCTCTCCCCTCTCCGATGTGGTGGTCTCCGATCGTCCTGAAGCTTGGTGATTTGAACGCAAAAGCTTGACCTAGAATTGAACCCATTCGAAATAACGTTGGCCTTAATCTGTTGAAGAAAGAAGATAGGGTATATTCCATTTTTTATTTAATTAATTTATTTAAAATATTATCAACCTATATTAATTCATAATTAATGCATACGAACTCGGAATTGAATAATTTCAGTTCCGTTATGATCGTGAGTCCGAGATCTGCTTTTCTGGACTGATTAGAACTGATTCAGAGCAAATCAAATTTTGGACAAAAATCAGATTCTGAATTATTCAGAATTAAAACCGACTGTGAGATTTCTATTTTTATAATTAAAAATTTAATTATTTCTTGCTATTTGGACTCCATGTAGTTATGTTAATAAAATCAGATTTGTGATGCTTGGGATTGGAATTTGTTGATGGTTGATTTTGATGGATTGTGATGCTCATGTTTGTTAGATCTTGATCTACAATAGAAATTCTTTCTTTTATTTGAATCTATAGTTTATTGTTAGATCTCGCTTTGAAATAAAAAAATTATTTTTATTTCCGATCTTTGAATATTGATTTGATTTTATAATATAAGTTTCATCTTTTATTTAGGTACATGAAACAAGGTTTGTTTAGATTTTGCTTAACAATAAAAATATTCATTTTTATTGAAAACATGAAACATGGTTTTGTCAAAATTAAATTTACAATAAAAATCTCATTTTATTATTGTTAACGTGAAAAATGGTTTTGTCAAAATTAGATTTACAATAAAAATCTCATTTTTATTGTTTACATGAAAAATTGTTTTTTGTCAAAAATTTATTTTCATTATAATAAAAAGAACCATTTTTATTATTTTGTTGAATTAGAATTTTCAACAAAAATGAAAAGAACCATTTTTATCATTTTGTTGAATTAGAATTTTCAACAAAAATGAAAAGAATCATTTTTATCATTCTGTTGAATTAGAATTTTCAACAAAAATGAAAAGAACCATTTTTATCATTTCGTTGAATTAGAATTTTCAACAAAAATGAAAAGAACCATTTTTATCATTTTGTTGAATTATAATTTTCAACAAAAATGAAAAGAACCATTTTTAACATTTTGTTGAATTGAAATAAGAACTAGAAAAATGTTCATGTTTTAAAATAAAAACATGTCTACATTAAAAATTCACATTTTTAATGTAATGTAAGAAACTGGAAAAATGTTCATGTTTTAAAATAAAAACATGTCTACATTAAAAATTCACATTTTTAATGTAATGTAAGAAAATAGAAAAATGTTCATGTTTTAAAATAAAAACATGTCTACATTAAAAATTCACATTTTTAATGTAATGTAAGAAAATAAAAAAACGTTCATGTTTTAAAATAAAAACACGTCTACATTAAAAATTCGCATATTTAATGTAATGTAAGAAACTAGAAAAAAAATCAACAAAAATGAAAGAATCATTTTATTGACAATGCATATATTAGAATTTGTATGCAAAGTCAAAATATCATTTTATTGACAATGCATATATTAGAATTTTCATGCAAAGTCAAAGAATCGTTTTTATTGATAATGCATATATTAGAATTTATATGCAAAGTTAAAATTTCATTTTTATTGGCAATGCATACATTAGAATTTGTTTGCAAGGTCAAAGAATCATTTTTATTGACAATGCATATATTAGAATTTATATGCAAAACCAAAATATCATTTTATTGACAATGCATGTATTAGAATTTATATGCAAAGCCAAAATATCATTTTATTGACAATGCATATATTAGAATTTGTATGCAAAGTCAAAGAATCATTTTTATTGACAATGCATATATTAGAATTTGTATGCAAAGTTTAAATGTCATTTTTATTGACAATACATACATTAGAATTTGTATGTAAGTTAAATAATTATTTTTATTGTCAAAACATGCATTGAAACTATATACAAATAAAATATTCTTTTTTATTTGTTAAAGTTAAAAATAGAAATACAAATAAAAATTATCTTTTTATTTGTCGTTAGCAAATATCATGTAAATAAATACATTTTATTTGACATTGTAAACATGTAGAAATGGTTATGCAAATTAAAACATCATTTTAATTGGCGCGTTAAACGCGTTAGTGGAATCGTCAAATGGTTTATATTTATATATATAGTTATATATATATAAATATAAATTAAAAGAATTGCGCGTGGTAATTCGCGTTTCGAAATCGTAACTTTAAACGATTATACCGAAAGATCCGACCGTCGGATTTTCCCAAACTGGAACCGCTAGGACCACTTTGGGAAGATCTTTCCAACGATATAAATTTTGTTAAAATCTAACGGTCAGATTTCGAGAGAAGTATAAATCAAATTTTGATAAAAACAGCGTCAGGGTCGCCTATTGACCCGAGGCGTCGTTAGATTAAATTGGGCTATTTTTATATAAATAAAAATAGCGATAAATCGTTATAAAATAATATTAACGATATGAAATTGTTTAAATTATATATATGCGAGAATTATTTGAAAAGACTGAGTTCAATCTCATTTCAAATAATTATAAGACGATTTAGATCGAAGATATTGAAGACGGTGATTGAAGACCGGCGATTTTCACGTCGAATGGATAACTACTGATGTCCGGCATTGGTTAGCTCCCAGTAAAGGGTTAAAGTGGTAGTTGTCCGGACGTACTTGTTGATTGTCCGGATAAGCGAGCACCTCTCTTCCATATTGGACATACGGGACGAGGAATAATGTGTCTCCGGTTTCGTTCAGACCCAGAATGAACTTGTAAATGGATGTGTGTCCGACATTGGATTTCATTCCATTTAAATTTATTTCTATTTAATATATATCTGTTGGTGGCGGAGAATTTATTCTCGTGCTTAACACCCTTCTCTGAGACGCACGAGCTCAGAGGTTATATATTAGTAGTTATCGATCGCATGGCGTGGATTGTCAATGTGGCATACCAAGATGCAGATGATCAAGGCTTTTGTTGAAAAGCAGAGCGTTGTGGTTGATGATCAAAGCATATCCTATTTCGTCATAACTGTGTGTATAGCGGTACCTCGCGAGCCTCACACCCCGGTAAGAGTCAGAAATGGAACAGAGGGAGTGCACACGTTTCTTTCTAGCTAGAAGTGGTATCAGGATGTTGCAAGCCCTAACATTTTACTTATGTGGTTGATGGATTATGAGGTACCTCGTATTTATTGGTCGATAGTGACCAAATTATAGGTTCAATAGGACCGGGAAGCGTGTGTTCAGGAATTGTCAATCCACTAAAGTATGTGTGGACCGGCGCTGCAGGATCCATGGGTTGCCCGTAGGTGTGATCCAGGGACATTGCTAGAGTGTCTCGAATCGGTAAGGAGATCGTCCCTAGCCTTGACTCATGATGAAAACCCAATTTCCAATAAGACATTACTGTTTTGATTGTAGACCTATATATGGCGAAATAGTATATGGTAGCTATACCGTCTAGGATTGATACATTTACTTTGAAGTATTTTAAAACTGACTAGAAACTAATAATAATACTAAAATATCACTTTCTACGTATCAAGCATGTTTGATCATTATAAGGTAAAACTCTATCCTCCGGTTTGCGTTGCATTGTGTGATGGGACTTGAGTTTTATAATGATTTCATTTTTCTAAAAAGCATTGCGTTGTTTTGAATAAAAATTTATTAAACTTATGCATTGGCAATCTAATGGAGTAGATCCGTTCCGTGTTAGCGGCGTAGTCCTATGATTAGCCATATTGTTAGAAAAGTTAGGAAAGTTTTCTCATACCAGTCCCATGATTGACTCGTAGTTTGTTTCACTTTGCAAACTCGGGTGCCCTCTTTTTCACACGGGGAGCCAAGTAACAGGTTCAGGTATTTATGCACATATGCTGGATTGGAGCATGCTTATGGACTGAAGATGAAGATCATTTTTATCTTTTTATTTCTACTTTGAGACATTTAGACATCATTGATCTATGTTGTACTTGATGGAGTTTTAGACTTATTTCTATTTGCTGAGACTTTTTATTTGCTAAGTTGTATCCTGTAACCGTGCCACTCTGATGTTTTGATGTTGTGATGTTGATGACATTTCTATTTTCGCTACAATGATTTATGTTTTATGATGTTATCTGAGATCTGCTATTGTTGTAATTATGTTATATTCCAATTATTATCCTTGCTTTCGTACTACGGAAGTTTGGGGTCATCACAGAATTGAACCTCCATTTTAATTCAATTAAAAGTAATCGTTAAATAACAATTTCTATCCGATCAATGTGAGAACTTCTCACTATATTTTTTTGTACAGTTATTTATTTTATAACTGATTATATAAGCTGCTAGTATTTATTTTTATCAGTTTTTAATGATTATAAATGTTGTACGGTGCCTTTAGCTCACCCCCCTCGTCCACAGACCATGGACGATTTAATTGATTGTATTGTGTTGTGATTGTGATGTGAAATAGAAAATAAAAATATTTATATGTGATGTGAAATGGAAAATAATATATATATATATATGCATTGTGAAAATTATATATATATATATATATGCATTGTGAAAAAATATATATGCGTTGTGAAAATAAAATAAATATATGCGTTGTGAAAATAATATATATGTGCGTTGTGAAAATAATATATATATGCGTTGTGAAAATAATATATATATATATATGCGTTGTGAAAATAATATATATATATATGCGTTGTGAAAATTATATATATATATATATGCATTGTGAAAATTATATACATATATATGCGTTATGAAAATTATATACATATATATGCGTTGTGAAAATTATATATATATACATATATGCGATATGAATAATATATATGCGATGTGAATAATATATATGCGATGTGAAAAATATATATATGAGACGTGAATAAAATATATATGTGTTATATGAAATGGTCATGAAATGGAATAATTACTGGATTGTTAAAAATATAATTTTTAGCATATATATGAGATATATAAAATTGTCACGTGATGGAATATTCAATTTTGATTTAAAATTGAAATGAAAGTGGGAATCGTTTTTAAAACGAATTTATGAAATACGTTTTGAGCAAAATATATTATATATATATATATATTAATGGCTTGAATAGAACACGCTGTGCCGCGACCGTTCGTGAATTTCAACCATTAACTTCGAATTGACATTACGGGAGATCCGATCGTCGGATTCTCCTAAAACCGGAACTATATGTTCGTACTGAAAAGAGCTTTCCAATGAATATAAGAGATTTGAAATTTAATGGCGAGATTTGGAATTATGTCCAACTGAAATTTGGAAAAGGTCGCTATGGATGCAGTTCGGTGGCCGTTAGTGGAAGCCGACTGTACGGGCCTTAATAAATTGATTAAAAATGTGAACAAATTGTGTAAAATCATAATTATTGATTTGGAAAGATTTTGGATGAAAATTCCATATTTGAAAAGATAGAAGATATTTTTATCTGAATGAACTAGTTATTAACTAGAATAATAATCCAATATTTTTGAATAAATAAATTGGATTGATAAAGGGGTTTTAAAATAACCAAAATTTTCCAATGTATGAATTGGAATTGATTTGAATAGAAATCATCTTCGGGATATTTCGATATTGGATTCCGTGACTATACAGATATTGTGGAGGAATTTGGAAGAAATATATATCGTTATTCCAATATGATATTTGTTGGTTTCAAAATTTGATGTTGAATATAAGTCGATATTATTTTTATTCAGAGCCTTATATTTAACATCAAATCGTATTTTGGGTTTGTCGTGAACTGTGTTTAAATGACATTGGTTCTTTAACCCAGTTAAAGCAGGATTAATTTCCAGAAAGTTGAACAATCAATAAGAAATGATTTTGGGATTGAAATCAATTGGAGTATGAATAAATCTTTAATTAGATTGTGAATGAATAAATGGTAATTGAATTTACCAAAAAACGTGACGTGATTAAACCAAATTTACTTGGTTGTTGATGTTGATTGTGGTTGATTGATTGTTTGGATGGTACTCGACCAGTTTATGAGCAGAATATACTTTTACATTTAGCATTGGGTTGGTTAAAAATATTTGTGTGCTAACACCTTGTGAAACACTTCACGATTTGGCTATAAGGTGTTTTGCGATGTTGTTTATTTCAAAATTTAATGAATGATTTTGAAATGGGATTTCCTTAAATTGAAAGAAGTGTTATTCCCGATTTGGACAGGGAATGTTTTAAATGATTTTGAAATGAGATTTCTTAAGTGAAAAGAATAGTATTCACGATTTTGGACAGGGAACGTTTTATAAAATGTTTTATAAAACAGAAAGGATTTCGAGGGTTAAAACCCGATGATTTCGAAATGATTTGGAAGTGTATTAGGGTTTTACATTGTGGCTCATCGCATATCCGATTAATTGCTATTGACAACGTATCTATTTGGTGGCGGAGAATTTATTCTCTTGCTTAACACCCTTCTTTGAGACGTATGAGCTCAAAGGTTATGTGATTAATAATGACTGATCGTATGTGTGAATTACTGATGTGAAGTACTATAGTTTGAAAGTGCTTGTGATTATTATGTTGTGAAATGAATTTCCTTACCTTGGGATATGAAATGATTTAGTATGTTGATAAGATTTGGGTAACCCATGTGGCTAAAAGTGTTGTATATAACGGTGTTGTATACACAATTATATGATTTTTGTTTGATGATAACAACCAAATAAATATTACTATAATGTGTTTGATATTTTACTGTTATTATACATCACATACTGGAATATAATATTTGTATTTAAATAAAATAAGACTGTACAGATATTTAAATATTTACACAGTATTTTATTTAAATATAATATTTTATTTCACTATCAAAACAATACAAATTTATAAACTCCACTGTTTATACATTTCTCTTATATTCACTGATATTCATTACATCACATCTCATTTACATTCACAGAATATTGTACTTCTAAATTCACTCAGTTATAGAATCATTTATACATACATTCAGTTACACTCAATCTCATTTGTACATTTCACTTATATCACTTTGACACAATGTTTATCCACTGTCTTCTGTCTCTTACTTCTGTCTTCATAGCCTTCAGTCCAGTCACTTCAGTCCGGTCTTCATACCTGTCATACACAGAAACACACAACAGTACACTGCAATAGAAATAATATTGAACAAATGCAAATATATATTTATTTTTAAATTTTATTTGCCTCAGAATTTGGGTGTGTTTCTCATCATTTTTCTGACTCAATCTGATCCATCTGTGTCTAGACAGACAGTTTGTATATGTACAGTGACAGGAAATCTTCTGAATGGCTGCATATACACACGTGTACAGATATACAAGTGTGCACTGCCTCGCCAATCAGAATGTAGCAGTGTGCAACTGAGGAGTAGCCACGTGGACCATCTTGACTCAGTGCACAGTCATCAGTGGGACAATCAAATCAAAGAAGAAAGATGAAAATCAGCAAGCTAATGAAACAACTCAAATATAACACAGCAAGCAGCAATTAAGTGGTCGAGTTACAAATGGGTGAACACGGCATACATGATCATACAACAAAGTGACATGGCAGTATGGAGTTGATACAACTAACATGACAGAGTCAGCATGGACTAAGTGAACAAGACAGGTGCAACAACAAAATGGTTCAGCTCAACCTCATGGTCATAGTCAAAGTGATACTCAACATGGTCAAGACAGCAAACCAGATTTTCAAGCAACTCAAGTGTGAACATGATGACTCAGCAAAAATGGTACAACCATGCATGGTGAAAGTGTGCAAGTGGAATACCAAAAATGCATAGGATCAAATGAATACACTAATATACAGTCTTTCAAGTTCTCAGCAAAATCGTGGACATTAATTTTTGAAACCAAGAATGGACCACAAGTCAGGAATGCAACATGCATGTTGCAAGTGCATATGATTCGTAAACAAGTCCAAGGTGATAAGGCATGAATAAAAATGTTTCATACAGCAAACAAGGCAATATTCACAAAGCAAATGGCTTAGTTAAACATTGATGCAAACTAGAACAAGTAGCGTGTACATGAGAGTATTACACAGCAAATGAATGGCTCAAGAAAAATCAACACAAGTCAGTTCTGTGCTCAATCAAATGGTGCGACTCAGACTCAAGAATAAAAAGGCAAAGTGGCAAATTATACAAAGTATCAAGAGTGATCAAACAATATACAGCAGAGTTTTTTTTCAAGTGCTGGCAAGTACCAAAATCATAGTAGTCCAGAGGATCAACAACCAAAATTTCAAGTATGTTAATGGTTCCAGAAATCTCAGTGATCTATGTTTGGCAAGATTTAAGAATGGTTTTTAATTCTAAAAATTCAATGATGTGATTCTGGAAACAAATCTTTCAGTTTTTCTAAAGTATCCAGAAAATGCCAATGTCGTTTTTTTTTAATGATCAGAAAAAAAAAAAAATTGGCAAGATATTTTTTTATCAAAGCCGAATTCATCACAAATGGAAATGGAAAGTTTATTTTCCAGTGCAAATGAAACAACATGATCCAAGCACGACATAAATGGTAATGCAAATACAAGGGGCAAAATCTTTTCTGGATATTCATCAATTCAAGGAGCTACAAATTTATATTTCCAGTTTCAAGCATTATGACAAAACAATTCAGCGTTTTATATCAAGCCACAAATCAGGAAACAAGTAATGGAAATCAAATCGAACCATGCAAGTAAAGGGGCAACTCGACTTATTCAAGGTGCATCAGAATCGATTTTCAGCAAGGAAACAAAAAGAGGAAACGTCACAAATTAATTCAAGAGGTTTTTAAAACCGTCATGCCAAAAGGGGAAAGCAACAATTCATTTTCTTTTCAAATCAAAGCCGTAGCTTTTAAATTCAAAAGGGGGAAATCTGTTTTAAAGGCCACGCAAAATTCAAAATCAATACAGGCAACCAAAAGAGGAAAGCACCGCAACAAATCAGCCAAGTCACATAGTGAAATCAGAGTCTGTTTAGGGTTTTTCTCTACCCTATATAAACTACACCAATTCATCATAGGCCTTATCGAAAACTACAATCAACTCGAGAGCAAAATTTTAAATCAGAGAAAACTCACAATTTTCCAATCGTTTTCGACCGAACAAATTCCAAATCGAAGTAGTAGAAAGCAACAGAGAAGTCGAGCATCAGAGAACTTCATTTCATCAAAAGATCAATTCGATTTGGGGATTTATTGGAGAAACCCTAGCCAAATTTCCAGCCGCCATTTTTATTCTCAGAGGAACAATTTCCAATCAACAACGAAGAGGAAGACATCAGACTCGAGCTTCAGAGATTAACCAATTCCATCAAGCAACGAAACGATTTGGGGATTCCAGAGAAACCCTAGTTTCTCAGTTTTGAAGCCGCCATTTTTTCAGAGAAAAGAATAAAGAGATCGGGCAAAGAGAGTTTCCAAAAGGGCCGGCCTACTTATTTGGCTAACCCAAATAAAAAGCTTTTTAAAAGGGGACAACCCCTTTAATTAATCTCCTTAGGGTTTTCTTGTTATTATAAATTGTATTGTTTTTATTTTTGCATTTTGAATTTCTTTTGTAAACAAACGAATCAGTGTCTAGATCTGTAAAGTCTAGGATATCAGTCAGGGTGGTGACTGACAGTCCACTAGAGTCTATAAATCTAGGATTTTCTGATTACGGGGTTGTAAACAGGGAAATCTGACCGAGTGGATATCGATCAGTCTACGGTTTTAAGCGTAGGTTTAGAATAGGAGCAGGGTTTGCAAGTGTACATGGTCTTGTATGCGGGATCTGTTCTATCACCTAGTAGAAACCTTAGAAATGCAGCAGTAGGCAGGGTTTTGCTGAAGCTGGGTATATCTGTGTGTGATTTATTTTCTGCGTTTCTATTTCTGCTATATTCTGTGATCTGTTTATTATTTTAATATCCTATCAGTTTTTCAATTCAGTTAACAAACTGTGATAAACCCTATTCACCCCCCCCCCCTCTAGGGTTAATCTAGATCCAACAAGTGGTATCAGAGCAGGTATTCTGTTAACTCTAGAGTAATGGTGATTCATAGTTGTCAACCGATAGAGAGTCAATCCAGTTCATCTCCAACTATTTTCACTGGAATAGATTTTTTAAACTGGAAATCCAAAATGGAATTTTATTTAAAATTTGTTAATATTAAATATTGGGATGTTATTATCAATGGGTTTGATAGTGTAGATATTAATTTCAATGCTCGTGCTATGAAAATTATATTTAACTATCTTAGCACTGAACAGTTTAATCTTATCTGTCATTGTTCATCTGCACAGGAAGTTTGGAGAACTCTCAACAAGTTGTATGGAAAATCTGACAACAGCACAAAACCCCAGAATGTCAACTCTGATTCAGATCTATGCTTAACAAGTCATGTAGATGAAACTTCAGATGAATCAGATGATGGAGAATCAACAAATGCTGAAACAGAAAATCTCTCATATGAAGATTTGGTTTACATGTGTCTTGACTTAACGAAATCTGTTGATAAACTCCAATTGAAAAATAAGTCTCTGAAATCTAAGAATTTTGAGTTGACCAGCAAAATTGATAATTTGGAATCACAACTAGAATATGTTAAAAATTCGTCAAATTCAGTTTGCAAAAATTGTTTGAAATTGAAAAAAAATCTTGTTCATTTCAATAAAAATATTTAAAAATTTAAAAATGAAATTCTGATCTTAAATGAGAACAAGACTGAGTTATCAAATTTGAATAACCTTCTGCAAAAAGAATTTGAAAATTTTAAAATAGATATAAATTCCAAATTTGAAATTGCTGAAAAGGAGAACTTGTTGAAATCAAATTTGATTTTAGAAGAACTTGAAAATGAAATTGAAAAATCCAAGAAATTTGAGTCTGAAAAGCAAAAACGATTTGAACTTGGAATTTCTGAATCCCAAACCAAAATTAAATTGCTTGAAAATGAGAATTTGGTTTTGAAACAGTTCAATGCTGAACAGAAGATCGCTATAAATAATTCCTCAAATTTATTAAAAGAAAATAGCGATCTAAAATCCAAAATTCAACGATTAGAATCAACTTTGGATAAATTTTCTAATGGGGAAAAATCATTGAATATGCTATTACAAAACCAAGTTTCTATTGGAAATAAATCTGGTCTTGGCTTTGGGAATATCAATCGTTTTGATAGGATGAATTCAAATGACTATAAAGACACTTCAAATTATCTTGGAAAAGATTGTTTTGAATTTTTAAACTCTGGCAATTCAAAAGACTTTTTGAAACATAAACAAAATAAGAATTTGTTTTATAACAAACCATTCTATCATTCTTGGACCTCAAAAAGAAGTAAAGTGAATTCGTCTAATCTCAAACAGATCTGGGTCTCTAAAGGTACTTTGGTAAATTCTGATGGATTGTTATATAAACAAGATTGGGTACCTAAAGCTATGAACAAAACTGTGAGTGGTTTTACAAATTTTGTTAGACCACTCGATTCTCTTATTTGTTAGGTACCAGAGGTGGCTGAGGAACTGCTAAGCAATAGAGATTTGAATTCAAGCTGCTCAATACTTATGTAATCATTCACAGTTCCTTAAGCCAAGACTGTTGAGTTAGAGATTCTGATTTACTTTGGATTCTGGTATGATCTCTAAACTCACCTCTGTAAATATTTTCTGTTTTGATTTTTTTTGTTTATTTCTTCTTCTTCTCTCTTCTATCTCTTTCTTCTATCTATTCTGATTTGATTTATCACTGTCATATTTTTTTTGCTTCTAGAATTGCAGTATTCATGATATTCTGGAAATTTGTCTTGCGTGTATAGAACTCTTATATTTTTAATCATTTCCAGATACTGATTTTTTTTCTGCAATTGTCTTGAAGTTCATTTTCTGTTTTCTGAATTCCTAACGGTGTTGACGTTTTCTTGTCATATCTTGAACACTGTTAATATGAATTCTAAATTTTTTAAAGATCTGAAAAAACAATTGAAATCTCACACATCTCTGCTGTTCTGAGGTTCTTCTAATTCATTTTAGAAAGGCTTGAAAATTTATACTCATTACAGCACATTATTATTTCACAGTTGTGGTAATTTCATTGGTTTTTAGATTGGCTTGGATATTTTTTGATCTGTCTTGAATCAGTGATATATCTTGAAATTTCATCATTATTCATGATTATTATGACTGAAATTAGTTTTTTGTTTGAAATCATTTGAGATTCTAAATATTTTGAATATCACACACCACTTAAAAATTGAAATTACCAATCTTGTGTGAATAATTCTTTATATCTCAAACTTGACAT
Organism: Allium sativum; assembly: GCA_030737875.1. NCBI lineage: Eukaryota > Viridiplantae > Streptophyta > Magnoliopsida > Asparagales > Amaryllidaceae > Allium > Allium sativum. The sequence goes on along the minus strand of CM060919.1, from coordinate 351,058,078 downwards.
TGTTTCAAGTGATTTCAAATAAATATTTTTGGATCATGAATTATCTTTCAAAATTGATGTAAATATGCTGAAAAATTCTTTGGGCTTGTCAGAAATAATTTGGAAAAATTCTTTGAAAAATCGGTCTTGAAACTCTTTGTTATTCCATGGCTAATTGATTTAAATATTTGTTTGTTTAAACTCATTTGAAATTATTGATTTACTGAATCACACACATATCTTGAATGTGAAATTAAAAATCTGGTGTGATCGATTCATTGAATCCTGATATCTTCATATTCATCAAATGATTTTAAATAAACGGTATTTTTTAATCTCGGGTCATGAATCATTATCTTGACAAGTCTGATTTGAAACTGTATCTGTTGTGCTGCTCTGATACTGTTTTTCAAATAACTTTATTTTTAATCTGTCTACTGCTTATCAAATCTGTTATTTTGTCTGCTTGGGTCTTGTGATCGATTTTCAATTTGTCCGTGAAATCCTGGTTTATCTCCAGTGTGATTATAATCCTCATAAATAGAGACACCAAGTGGTATCAGAAGCGCCTTATACTTGTCTCACCCGTCTGTACTTAGATTCAAATCTTCACCATGTATAAATCCACACACTCTTTTTGTCTTGCACACATTTTTCCCTCTTGTCGTGTATAGATCAGCATATTCCTCTTGTAATTGATTTTCAATTTTAAAATTATTTATTGATTATTCATTCAGAAATTGAAATCAATATCAAAATTGAACTATATTTGTAATTCATCAAAATAATTATCAGATTTTGAAATTATGATGAATTGTGACTGCAGTATATTTCACAACAAGAGGAGATTTTATTTGAATTTTCATGATGGTTGAATATTTATTATAATATCTTTGAACTGGCAATTATTTCTCGACCATCTCCTTTATCTATCACCTGTCTGCCATCCATCATGTTTTTTATATTAATGTGGAGAGTTTAATATATTTTTTTAAAAAAAATCTTTTTGTATAAATAGTAAAAATATATTATATTCAGAATTAGTGACAATTGAAATCTTTTCAATGATCTCGGTACATTTGGTCATATTTCATAATATAATTAATTTAGAAATTTATTTCACAGTTCATTTCTGTACCTACCGCATTTCTATCATCCATACTGATTTTATATACTGAGGAGTATTTCTATTTTGAAGCTAAAAATAAATATAATTAATTCATAAGTGTGTCTCTAATCTCATTGAAAAATCCAAGCTCTGGTCATGCATGGTTATGAGACAACTTATAATTTAAGCTGCGACTGACCTATTTAAAAATCCAAGCTCTGGTTATGCGTGGTCAGTGTGCTCTTAAATAAAAAAAAACGAAAAGGAAAATGTGCTATAAATTGAAATAAATTTGAAATTCTCCTCTGTGTATAAAAACCAGCCTATCAATCCATCTTCTAATCTGTGAAATGTGTTGAAATCTTATGACGTATTATGATTTGTTGATTGATGGGTATTGGGATTTGAGATTATTCGTTTTTGTCACTTAAATTGAATTGTTAACTATAGTCCAAATCCATCACTTTGGAAATGATTTGTTTTTAAAACACTCTCCATTGTGTATAAAATTCATCGTAAATCCGTCATTCTCTACAATGTGAAATATGCCACCTGTTCTTAGATTATTATGATTTTTGTTTGACTGATTGAAATTTATGATGACCGTTCTTCCTCTTAAGCTGAAATTATATTTTTGGTCAATTTTCATCTGTATTTTAAAATCTGTATCCTTTTGATGATAACAAAAGGGGGAGAATGGATTAGATTTTGATTGATTTTAATTTATGAGTGAATATTTTATAAATAATTTATTTTTGAAAATTCATTATCATTCAGTTCCATTCACTCATGCACGGTTATAGGGGGAGTTGTCTGTTGTAGGGGGAGCTAATAAATAGGGGGAGTTCAATATTCACTGTCAAACACATCTATTTTATACAAAATCTTTTATTTGTTTGTCATCATCAAAAGGGGGAGATTGTTGTATATAACGGTGTTGTATACACAATTATATGATTTTTGTTTGATGATAACAACCAAATAAATATTACTATAATGTGTTTGATATTTTACTGTTATTATACATCACAGACTGGAATATAATATTTATATTTAAATAAAATACGACTGTACATAAATTTAAATATTCACACAGTATTTTATTTAAATATAATATTTTATTTCACTATCAAAACAGTACAAATTTATAAACTCCATTGTTTATACATTTCTCTTATATTCACTGATATTCATTACATCACATCTCATTTACATTCACAGAATATTGTACTTCTAAATTCACTCAGTTATACAATCATTTATACATACATTCAGTTACACTCAATCTCATTTGTACATTTCACTTATATCACTTTGACACAATGTTTATCCACTGTCTTCTGTCTCTTACTTCTGTCTTCATAGCCTTCAGTCCAGTCACTTCAGTCCGGTCTTCATACCTGTCATACACAGAAACACACAACAGTACACTACAATAGAAATAATATTGAACAAATGCAAATATATATTTATTTTTAAATTTTATTTGCCTCAGAATTTGGGTGTGTTTCTCATCATTTTTCTGACTCAATCTGATTCATCTGTGTCTAGACAGACAGTTTGTATATGTACAGTGACAGGAAATCTTCTGAATGGCTGCATATACACACATGTACAAATATACAAGTGTGCACTGCCTCGCCAATCAGAATGTAGCAGTGTGCAACTGAGGAGTAGCCACGTGGACCATCTCGACTCAGTGCACAGTCATCAGTGGGACGATCAAATCAAAGAAGAAAGATGAAAATCAGCAACCTAATGAAACAACTCAAATATAACACAGCAAGCAGCAATTAAGTGGTCGAGTTACAAATGGGTGAACATGGCATACATGATCATACAGCAAAGTGACATGGCAGTATGGAGTTGATACAACAAACATGACAGAGTCAGCATGGACTAAGTGAACAAGACAGGTGCAACAACAAAATGGTTCAGCTCAACCTCATGGTCATAGTCAAAGTGATACTCAACATGGTCAAGACAACAAACCAGATTTTCAAGCAACTCAAGTGTGAACATGATGACTCAGAAAAAATGGTACAACCATGCATGGTGAAAGTGTGCAAGTGGAATACCAAAAATGCATAGGATCAAATGAATACACTAATATACAGTCTTTCAAGTTCTCAGCAAAATCGTGGACATTAATTTTTGAAACCAAGAATGGACCACAAGTCAGGAATGCAACATGCATGTTGCAAGTGCATATGATTCATAAACAAGTCCAAGGTGATAAGGCATGAATAAAAATGTTTCATACAGCAAACAAGGCAATATTCACAAAGCAAATGGCTTGGTTAAACATTGATGCAAACTAGAACAAGTAGCGTGTACATGAGAGTATTACACAGCAAATGAATGGCTCAAGAAAAATCAACACAAGTCAGTTCTGTGCTCAATCAAATGGTGCGACTCATACTCAAGAATAAAAAGGCAAAGTGGCAAATTATACAAAGTATCAAGAGTGATCAAACAATATACAGCAGAGTTTTTTTTCAAGTGCTGGCAAGTACCAAAATCATAGTAGTCCAGAGGATCAACAACCAAAATTTCAAGTATGTTAATGGTTCCAGAAATCTCAGTGATCTATGTTTGGCAAGATTTAAGAATGGTTTTTAATTCTAAAAATTCAATGATGTGATTCTGGAAACAAATCTTTCAGTTTTTCTAAAGTATCCAGAAAATGCCAATGTCGTTTTTTTTTATTGATCAGAAAAAAAAAATTGGCAAGATATTTTTTTTATCAAAGCCGAATTCATCACAAATGGAAATGGAAAGTTTATTTTCCAGTGCAAATGAAACAACATGATCCAAGCACGACATAAATGGTAATGCAAATACAAGGGGCAAAATCTTTTCTGGATATTCATCAATTCAAGGAGCTACAAATTTATATTTCCAGTTTTAAGCATTATGACAAAACAATTCAGCGTTTTATATCAAGCCACAAATCAGGAAACAAGTAATGGAAATCAAATCGAACCATGCATGTAAAGGGGCAACTCGACTTATTCAAGGTGCATCAGAATCGATTTTCAGCAAGGAAACAAAAAGAGGAAACATCGCAAATTCATTCAAGAGGTTTTTAAAACCGTCATGCCAAAAGGGGAAAGCAACAATTCATTTTCTTTTCAAATCAAAGCCGTAGCTTTTAAATTCAAAAGGGGGAAATCTGTTTTAAAGGCCACGCAAAATTCAAAATCAATACAGGCAACCAAAAGAGGAAAGCACCGCAACAAATCAGCCAAGTCACATAGTGAAATCAGAGTCTGTTTAGGGTTTTTCTCTACCCTATATAAACTACACCAATTCATCATAGGCCTTATCGAAAACTACAATCAACTCGAGAGCAAAATTTTAAATCAGAGAAAACTCACAATTTTCCAATCGTTTTCGACCGAACAAATTCCAAATCGAAGTAGTAGAAAGCAACAGAGAAGTCGAGCATCAGAGAACTTCATTTCATCAAGAGATCGATTCGATTTGGGGATTTATTGGAGAAACCCTAGCCAAATTTCCAGCCGCCATTTTTTTTCTTAGAGGAACAATTTCCAATCAAGAACGAAGAGGAAGACATCAGACTCGAGCTTCAGAGATTAACCAATTCCATCAAGCAACGAAACGATTTGGGGATTCCAGAGAAACCCTAGTTTCTCAGTTTTGAAGCCGCCATTTTTTCAGAGAAAAGAATAAAGAGATCGGGCAAAGAGAGTTTCAAAAAGGGTCGGCCTACTTATTTGGCTAACCCAAATAAAAAGCTTTTTAAAAGGGGATAACCCCTTTAATTAATCTCCTTAGGGTTTTCTTGTTATTTTAAATTGTATTGTTTTTATTTTTGCATTTTGAATTTCTTTTGTAAACAAACGAATCAGTGTCTAGATCTGTAAAGTCTAGGATATCAGTCAGGGTGGTGACTGACAGTCCACTAGAGTCTATAAATCTAGGATTTTCTGATTACGGGGTTGTAAACAGGGAAATCTGATCGAGTGGATATCGATCAGTCTACGGTTTTGAGCGTAGGTTTAGAATAGGAGCAGGGTTTGCAAGTGTACATGGTATTGTATGCGGGATCTGTTCTATCACCTAGTCAAACCTTAGAAATGCAGCAGTAGGCAGGGTTTTGCCGAAGCTGGGTATATCTGTGTGTGATTTATTTTCTGCATTTCTATTTCTGCTATATTCTGTGATCTGTTTATTATTTTAATATCCTGTCAGTTTTTCAATTCAGTTAACAAACTGTGATAAACCCTTCACCCCCCCTCTAGGGTTAATCTAGATCCAACAAAAAGTATGGGTGTTATAGCCTTAAATGGCTTTGGGCGGTGTATGCTTTCCCCAGAGTGTGGGATGGTGCATCGTCAGTGTAGCCTGCTCCATCGTGGGAGGTGCACATTTATATCGAGTTGCTTAGGTGTGTGTGCCCTTTGCCTTGTTCATTGGAGAAACCTCCCAATATTTGGTTGCATACTTGTTTGTATGCATTGTTATGTTTTGGAATTCATATTTCCAAACGATTTGGTTTGAGATCCCGAAGTGAAATATACTTTGATATAAAAGCCAGATATGTATTTCAAATGATTTGAAATAAGAATCGTGAAATAAAGTCCAAAGGAATAATTTCTGTACAGTGAATTGGATTTAGAAAAACTAAATTTGGGGATTAAGCCTAAATGGGTAGATTGAGGAATTGCATGTTATATGATGCATTGTAGATCCATCTCTATTATTTGTTGTTGTTTGTACATAGGCATTCCTGGGAGGAAACCCGTTCCGTGACATACGACATAGTCCCGTGATATGCCTCACATTTTATATAAGTTAATTTTAACTGTAGAGTTTCTCATACCAGTCCCATGACTGACCTGTAGTTTGTTTTTCCCTTGCAAACTCGGGTGCCCTTATTTTCCACACGGGCAGTCGAGTAGTTTTATTTTGCAGATATATTTAGCAGGATTCTAGATCGAAGCTTAAAGCTGTGTCCGGAGCATTGATGGTCTTCCGATGTGTTAGTTTATTTTGTTTCTGCTGCATTGTATTACATTTATTGTAAATTAATCTTCCGCGGTATTATATTTCAATATACTCTGACATATTTTGTACTCTGATGTAACATTATTATGATGTTAATAAAATTCTTCTGTTATTTGTTCTGATGTGTTGTATTCCCAGAGTTAGCGTATCCGGGTTTTGAACGGTCTTCGTTGATTTAGCGATCGATTAGGTCCAAGCGAAATCCGTATCGTTACAATATGTGTTCGAAAACTCTAGCATTTCTCGACCCAGTTATGGTATTTTCATGAATATCATCAATTTCATATTTGTGTACCAAGAATTGATATGTTGTACTATTGTGTGCATATCCAATGAATACACAATCAATTGTTTTTTGTCCAATTTTAACTTCTTTGGTTTTGGTACCTTTACTTTGGCAAGACACCCCCACACTTTTAGGTATTTGTAGGATGCTGGTCTGTTTTTCCAAAGTTCATGAGGAGATATAGATGTTTTCTTTCGGGTATTTTATTCAAAATATGATTTGCCGAAAGAATAGCTTCTCCCCAAAAGTTATCTGGCAACCAAAACCTAACAATAAAGCATTCATCATTCCTTTAAGAGTTCTATTCTTTCGTTCGGCTATACCGTTGGATTGAGGTGAATATGGTGTTGTAGTTTGGTGTATAATACCATGTTTATCGCAAAATTCTTTAAAAGTGGATTCATATTCTCTTCCTCTGTCACTTCTTAAAACTTTGTTTTTCTTATTGAGTTGATTCTCAACTTCCGCTTTGTATTGTTTAAACACATTGAATGCTTCATCCTTACTTCTAAGAAGAAAACATAACAGTACCTAGTACAGTCATCAAAAAGGTAATGAAATACCTTTTTCCACCTTTAGTTTGGCAAATTTTCAAATCACATACATCTGTATGTATTAGATCTAGAGATTTAATTTCTCATTCAACATGATGAAACGATGTTCTTGTCAATTTTGCTTCCGCACAAATTTGACATTTATACTTGGAGTCTATTTATACCCAGGTATAAATTCTAGATTAATTAATTTCCGCTATGTATCAAAATTTACATGCCCTAATCTAGAATGGAATAAGTTAGAAGAGTCAACAACATAAGCATAAGATTCACTTTTATTCATATCAGTGCGTGGTATAATATTGTTTGCATTTTCTTTAAACAAACCATCACACACATATCCTCTTCCAACTCACACTCCATTTTTGGACAATACAAATTTATCGGCTTTAAAGGTCAATTTGAAACCATGCTTGCTCAGTAATGATCCTGATCAGGTTCTTGTGAATTTCTGGAACATGGAGAACATCATTAAAAGTTATTTCCTTTCCATAAGTCAGTTTCAACACAACTTTTCCTTTGCCTTCGACCTTTGAAGTAGATGAGTTGCCCATAAAAAGTTGTTCATCAGCAGTTGCATTTTTATAGGTTGTAAACATCCACTTATTAGCACATATGTGTCGAGTGGCTCCAGTGTCTACAAACCATTCCTTTAAGTTACCAACAAGGTTGCATTCTGATATTACTGAACAAAAATCAAGACCAACAATGCCTTTCGAAACGTCAGCTGTATTTGCTTCTGACTTCTTCTTTTTTGGTGCACGACATTCGGGTGCTTTGTGCCCCTTCTTTCCACGGTTATTGCAAGAACCCAGAAATTTCTTTGATTTCTTAGGAGCATTCTCCCGTTTTCTCTTATTTGTCTTATCTAACTCAACTACATTTGCATTGGCAGCAATATTCCGAGAAATCTTTTTCTTATAATTTTTGTTATCTTTCTCAATGCGCAGCCGAACTATGAGCTCTTCCATTGTCATTTCCTTATGCTTGTGTTTAAGGTAATTCTTGAAGTTCTTCCAAGAAGGAGGCAGTTTCTCAATTGTTGCGACAACTTGAAAAGTCTCACTAAGAGTCATCATTTCTTCTTTTAATTGACGGATGATAAGTTGCAGTTCTTGAGTTTGACTGATCACCTTCTTTAAGTTAACCATTTTGAAGTCAAAAAAATTTCTAGCAATGAATTTCTTCATGCCATCATCTTCAGTTTTATACTTCATTTCCAGATCCAACTAGAGTTGTTTAGACGTTGCAATAATACATTAGACATTGTAAAGGCTATCATCCAGACTATTCAGAATATAGTTTTTACACATGAAATCTGAGTTTTTCCAGATAGTAAGAGTCTCTACTTTAGTAGCATCAGGTTCGAGTTCGGCTACCATAGGAGCATCCTCAGTCAGAAACTTGGCGAGCCTCAATGTTGTTAAACAAAACAACATTTTCTGTTGCCAACATTTGAAAATAAATCTGTTGAACTTCTCTGGCCTTTCTCCTTGGGATATAGCCAATGTAGGAAGCACAGCCGCTGGTTGAGCATTTGTCACCGCCTGAATTAGTGCAGAATCACTGTTGTTGTTTTGCGTCATCTGCAACAAATATTATTTCAAGATTGTTAGAATTTCGTTAATACACAATTGTATTACAAATAGACAGTAACAACAATCAATGTTAATCAACTATGTCACAATTGTCACGACAAGCAGTGTTTACAGCAATGACAGAAAGTGTTACCGATTGGGCGCTAGATTGAAGTAGTACAGAAAATATTATGTTTTAGTAATGTTCGAGTCCAAAAATATTTTGTTTCCTTGAAATGAATTATCATCGTATGCAATAATTGATGTAACAACAATTTGTTTCCCAGGATAAAATGGACTAGCCCCGTAGCGCAGTGCCAGCCAACAGAGCTCTGACGAACTGAAATAAGTTATAGAAACTAGATCAGAGGATTACTTTGGAGAAGAAGCAGTAATACAAGAAGAAAAAAAAGTGAAGTCCATCTCGTTTTGGGCTATGTATTTATAGGCTAGAGGAGGTGCCTATCTGAGCATTAATAACCGTTGGAATTGGAAAGGTTCCAACCCTTTAACTACGCGCACTGTTTCAAATCTAAAAAATATCTCCTAAGATCTCGTCTGGGCTTCTTCTGAAACGAAACAGTAAATATCACTGTAAATCTCCTTTCAAATATAACGCCCGATATATTGCAATATCGAATGATATATCAACTGATACGAAAGATTGGAATATCGTCCAAGATCTTGATTTTTTTTTATTTATGATTTAAATCTGTGCCTGTAATTAAAAAACTTGAATCTAGCCACGATAATCTCCTGATATTTTTCATTTTGCATGTAAAATGACCATATTGTATGTTCATATATGTTCTACAATGTTTATGATTTTTAAATTTGTCTTTTTTACATACGTGTTACCTATGAAATTATGTACTTTATGGTCTACTTATGCTGTTGATTTTAATGTTCACTACAAGAAAAACCGAGATTAGCGACAGGTTTTTAGCAGCGGAAAATTCCGTCGCTAATTAGCGGCGGAGTTCCGTGGGCTTTGTAAGAGAAAATATATTGGATTTTATATGTTATCTTATTATAAATTATTACCGTCGAATACTAATTCTGTCGCTAAATCAATGGAAATTGCAGCTCTTTACTTTCATATAATATTTAACGCTAAATTTCGTTGCTAATAGAGTCGGATTAGCGTCGTCATAATTTTGAAGCTATTTTCCTGCAATTTTCCAAGAGATTTGAAACGAACTTTTATATTTATTATTTATAAAATGTTTTAAATTTGTGTTATTACTTAGTAATTAATTAGTAAATTTAAAGTTTAAATAATTAATGTTAATAATACATTAGTAATTAATAATAAATAATAACTATTAGAAGTAAATAAAATTCAATAGTTAATGCTGATTTTTTTTTGAAAATTAATGTTGATCAATTATTAATTGCTATATAATATAAATAAGAGGTAATAGTATTTAATAAAATACATTGTTGTTCGATGTTTATTAAATTTGTTTTGATAATCAATGATTATTTAATAGTCTTTAATACGATTAATTAAATTAATTTCAAGAAATTATTAATACATATTTGCTTTTAAGAAATTGATTAATACGTATTATTTGATAAATAATTAGTAATTAAGAAAAACAAAATGGTCAAAGTTTAAAAATAAGAAGTTAAATAAATATTAAGAATTTCGAAATTCAAAAAATTCAAACATTACCGTACAAGTTATTATTTTCATGCATATTAATGTACTATTAAATAATTACCACACAATTGGAGTTCATGTGAATGGAAATACATGGGGGAACGCCAATAGAAATACTGGATATATACATTGAACATTTATAACTTGACATCAGCAATTAGCTTTTTATCTTGCACCCTTAGTTCATTTTATTTTGAAGTGGAAGGTAACTTAACTGCATTTTCTCCAAATTATTTTTCGATCTACTGTTGTACCGAAGCAAGCTTAGTTCACATTTCTTTCTTGTGTAAAAAAGATAGGTAATTAATTGATTGGGCCACATGCTTTGTTATTTTCATAACTATTTTTTTATGGTATTTTTAATCAAAAAATGAGATTGAAATAGTATTATTGACGCTTAAGTAATAAATACTGATGTTTTTATATAATTGACTGATTATTTAGTACTTATTTTTTAATAAGTATATTAAGTAGCGTTTAATTAAGATTTACATTTAGTCCTTAAATGATAAAAGTAAGTTGTGTGGAAAATGATGTTATGATCGAAATATATGAACAAATGAGTCGTACGAAGTATTGCCGCTACCAAAATTTTCAGGTTTCCAAATAAAATTTTGGGCTCCAAACTAAAAATTTTGTCCTCCCTCCTAAACTCTGTGTTGTATTTCCTACGCATTCACTTTCCCTAATTCCTAAATAAACATTCGAAGAAAATCCCTAAATTTTTTCTCTTGTAGCGATTCCTTCAGCTCAATCAGAACAAAAGAAGCTCGATTTAGATTTCATCCAGCATCTCGTCCTTCAGTCGCGGCTCATCCTTCAATTCTTCCTCAGCAAGGTAATTATACTTCTTTGTCGGCTCTGGTCTCTGCTTCCTCTTTAATGGCCACCGACTAACAAACTAGGGTTTTGTTTTAGCTTCCATTTCGATCGACCCTGATATAAAATTCGGATCTCGATTTGTCTGTGAATCAGAAAGAATCCTTCCGCAAACTGGTATGACTTCGATTTTGCTTTTTCTTGGATATTTCTCTACTGTTTCGTATAGACGTGTTACTTGATCTGAATTGATGGTACCAACTATTTCCTTTTCTTCAACTACTTTTCCCTCATAATTTTTATAACTAATTCATGATGATGCTTCATGAATTCATCAGTTAATTCTAGTGTCAGATCCTCTTCAGCTAGAATTTTTTTTTTGGTATTTGTTGAATTGCCTTTGTTTTACTGAACTAAAGCATCACTTGCGTGGTTTAAGCATTTTACTGTGCCTAATTTCAGAGCCCTCAACTGTGTTTTTTTTTCGATTTTCCATACCATTGTTTTGCCATTACTTTGTTTAACTCTTTCAGAAATAGTTGCCAATCATGCTTTCTTACTGTACCGCTTGCTTCTTTCTATATCTTAGCGTTATACATAATACTGAAGTTAGTCAAATGTACATGTAAGCAGCATGATGAGACAATGTGTATATCAGTACATCTTTGTTTAGCTCTTTCGGAAACAGTTGCCAATCCTGGATCTTTACATTTCAATTTATAAACAAGTTTCAAAAATGTACTGATTTCAAACGTATATGAGACAGTCTGTATATGAGACAGTGTGATTTTGTATTTATCAGGAGATGCCAGAGTCACATAGGAGCAATGCAGTGACCAACATGGTGTATGAGGTCAATGCTAGGATACTGGACCTGATCTATGGATGCATCAGTGCGATCTCTTCCTTGCAATGGTAAGTGGAGCAGCTGCAGATTCAATTGGTCGTCGCTCAAGCAGGGATGGTGCACTTGAAAACACGTCACTCCAGTAATAATAATGGTAATAATGCTTATTTTTCAAATGTCTGTTATTTCCAAGTTGATGGTGCCTGTTCGGTTATACAAGGCGTGAATCTTCAAGGGTGCTAAGCATGATTATACAAGGCGACAGTGATTGATTCTCCAAAACTTGTTAGGTATAATTTTTGAATCTTGAGATGTTAAACGGATGACTAATGTTTAGCATTGGTTTCTCAGAAATTGAAAATTTTGCCAATGTTCAATTTCAAATTTCATTTGATGCTTAGGGAAAAACCCTCTTTGTGATTTTAGGGTTTTCATTTTGCCTTTATTTATTGAGTTAGGAGCAAGGCATGGGTGTAATTTGGACAAATTTTTAGTCCTCTTGATTCTGATGGATACAAGTTCACACAAAATTTTAAACTATATTGGTTTTCCTGTAGATTTAAATGTCCAAACAATAGGTGTTTGGTCACAGCCCTGACTTGCTGTAGTAGTAGGAATCCATGGGTTTAGTTGGTGGGTATGTTCTATTTCTTTTATGTGATGGTTCAAACAATGTTTTATGATATTTTTTTGTAACTTCCAGTGAATTTATATTTGTGTCCTCGGGTTAATTTGCTCATACGCTATTAAGTAAGTAAAGGTTCTTTTTTTTTTGTAAATACAAATTCAATTACAATGTTCACTGCTATCAGTGGTATAGCGATTCTTCCAGGTTATAAATGTTAACAAATGTTGCAATTTCTTCAATGTTCCGAATTTACAATTTTGAAGGGAAAAACGGATAATAGAATGTATAAATGAGTTCTCCCTTTTACAAGTTGATCACGCTGGCCACTCATCTGGATCTCATTTCAGAAAGCCCAACTTTGGGTTGAACATCAAAAATCTATTATTCATCTGATTAAGTTCGTTAATCAAACCTCCCTTGCATTACACTAACAAGATCATATTAATCAAATATTTTGTTAGATGTATGATGTTAGAAAATAACTTGAAATGAACTCTCATGAGGATTCAGTTAGCATAACCTTGAAATTAAGTTAATACATTATGTTATCCATATTTAGTGATTTAAAATTCCGTGCACTTCATACTGTGCAGGCTGAAGCTATCAAGGCTTCTCTTTCTGGGAAAAATACTAGTGTGGCAACACCGACTTCTAATGGAAAATCATTGTGCTACAATGTACCTGTTCTTGAGGCACTTTCCCTAAAATAACATATCTTGTGCACTATATATATTCCCTACCAATGTAGTTACCATATGTTATCTCCCTCAAGCCTAAACTTTTTTGTAATTAAATTTAAATCTTGGCCTTTCTATTTACATTTCTTATGTTTTTGGTAATGTGAGGGAGGAAAAGGTTCCAACTTTTGCTTGCATGCAGGCTTTAGCTCAAGATCAGCTTAGAGCTTTGTTGCATATGACAGATGCTTTTAATGTTGAAATATGTGTTGGTGTATATGATGGTGATACCTTTCAGGACAAATGTACATGGATCAGGGATAATGCCAGACTGATATGGTTCGAGTCTATTTACGCTGTTTGAGCAATCTTGTTAGTTATACGTATTTTGATGTAAATATGACGTTATGTGGTTTTAGTATGGTTATGGATGATATGCGTTTGTATTTGGGATCATGTTAGCACCAATTGAATAGTTTTGTTGTTCACAATTTAGCTTGGTGTATGAACTGATGAAAGATTATAGATGTTGTGGTTTTTTTGTATGTGATTATGAATATTCTTTTTAGTTCTAAATTAATATTGTTGGCTAATTTATCTTTGTTTTTTTAATATATTATTTTCAATGTTCATAGTTGAATGATGTTTGTTGTATATATGTATATGTATTTATATGAATATATATTTATATGAATATATATATATATATTGGCAGATCAGAAGGGGAATAGCAGAAGATTACCAACAAAAAAAGTGAGGTTAAGTTTACTTCAATTTATTTTCCGTCGCTAATCCTTCGGAAATTAGTAAGGGTTTACCGACGCTTTTTATAAATAATAATTTATTATAAATTACTTATCCATCGGTAAATAGTTGGTAAATAAAATTAAAATTATATTTTTATTATATAATTAGTAAAATGACGGAAAACTATCGGAAAACTAATGCTAAATTCCATCGCAAAAATCTGACACAATTACCGTCATGGTTTTTACCGACCACGGTATTATGTAGGAAATCCGTCGCTAAGGCCAATTTAGCAACGGATTAGAAGCGGATATTGCCGCTGCTATATGCAGTTTTTCTTGTATTGTTTTGGATCGTTTTAATGTTTTATGTTTAACAATAATTCATTTTCATGGATTATCTTTTTTAAGCACTAATCTATTTGCATTGTGTTATATTTCAGTTTTAAGCATATTCAAATTTATAGTGTGAATGATCTTTCGTAAATTAAGAATAATAAAGTGATTTTACAATTCAAGTTTAAGTTACTATGTTTTTAATAGCATTCTTAAAAATCATTTTGCAAGAACGTCATTTTTTAACATTTCATATACCTCGAGATTGTTTTGATATGAACTTTTAGACCCAAGATGGAAATTTGAGACGAACCCCCGAGTTAGACTCATCTCGTCCGAGATCTCCCCTGATACGAGATCAAGTCTCTAAAATCCCCAAGACAAAACGCGGCCGATATCCGAGATTTAAAACCTTGACCATGCAGTGTATTAATGTGCATGCACATCGGAATTCAAATAGCTGTACCCATTCAGCTGAACAAATATGCCGATCAAATACAGGGAAAATTTGTCGTTTCAGAGCACTGGCCCAAGCAGCAACCGTCGGCCCATTCAATTAAGAGACCCAAGGACCAAGGCCCAATCTTTGACACTTTAATATATTATTGTGTCAAGGCCAAGCCCACATTCCTCTACAAGCCATCTTATTTTTATTTCATATAAGCCTATTGGCTTGTAATATATAAGAGGGGTGTGTATTCATATTTTGATGATGTGGGACTTTGGTTTGCTATATCTTCTCCTTCCCAAATTTCTATTTATCTTTCTCATTCATTTCCGATGGATACTTTAGCAAAAACATGGTCTTTGTTTCACAAAAAAGAATGTAGAAAAACGTTACCTTGTTTGTTAGCTCGAAGGCATGTACTACATTTCCAAAAAAAAAAAAAAGGCATTGCTAAGTGGGTATGGTGGGGTGTAGCATGGTATTTGCGAAGCACTTGATTTTTCAATTACTGATGCCATATGCTTGTAAATTTTTGTATTTGATTTCCTTTAAAATGTGCATTATGAATTAACACTTTTGGATAAGTATTAATGTGTAGTATTTGGGATCATCAAAGTCTGCATGATTCTAAGGGCGCGTTTTTGACGAACGGTAACGCGGTATTTCACCACAAGAAATGCATGGTATAGCAACAGAGTCTTCCAATGGCTTCCAATGGAGCTTAATTCTGGAAATTTGTTTATGCTATAAAAAAAACAGTTGGAGGTCGTTGCTCGCCGTTGCATTGTCGAGCAGAAATTTGACCGACCAGCTTCTCCTTCCCCATTTCATTTTCTGCATGATTTTTTTTCCCCTAATTTCTTGCTCCAAAATTCTAAAATCGACCTCCTCCACTCCATCAGTCGCCTATAGTCTCTCCAGCACGTTCAAGGCTCTCTCTCCTCCTCTCTAATCTCCAATTCATCCCCAATTTCGATGGTATGAAGCCCTAATTTTATTTAATACCTTAGGTTTGCTAATTTATGCTTAATTTGTTTGTTATATTGTACATTGTATGTGTAGTGCTGTTAATTAATACATGTATATATAGGTTTACGTTGCTAATCTAGGGTTAATTAGTTTATGTTGTATATGTACATATGCATATATAGTATTGTATGTATAGTTGGTAATTAATCTATGTATTTGTTGAATTGATTGAGGCCCAACTCATTGAAAACGATATTTAATTTGTCGAAAACGTTTAGTGAAAATGGAAATAATGGAGTTTATGTTTTATAAAAATTTATCGACAATGATATATAATTTTATATATAATGTACGGTTAGTTTGATTGAATGTTGAAAATATACGTATATGTGATAAAATTCATATACGTACAATTAGAGATTAAAGAGCACCAATCATAATATATTATATTCATAAAGCCTTAGAGAGTTTCTTTTGGCCCCGTCTGATAAGTATTGTACATAATCGTTATGTGAATGTTCATTTTGTTAACGGAACGAACATTCACTACTACAAAATAGGTCATTTGCACCGGTTGTTTTTCCCCTATTGCTCTGGTTCTACATCCAGTGCAAATGCAGACAGTGCAAAAAACTTTTTTCTTTTGCGCTGGTTTTAGAATCGGTGCAAAAAAGGTTTTTTGCACTAGTTGTCAGTAACAACCAGTGCATAAGATGAGTTTTTTGCACCGGCTTTTACCAAAAACCAGCGCAAAAAATGCTTTGTTGCTTGAAAAAAACTTAATTTTTACATCGGTTGTTTTCTACAACCGGTGCAAAAGAAGGAAATGTAGCACTGGCTACTGACTATTAAAAACAACCGGTGCAAATTCTACATGAAATAAAAAAAAATTAATACATTTTCAGGTTGTTTTAAAACCTGAAAAGGTATCAATTTAAATTTTCATAAATGTTTAACTACAGATGTTATCGAACAAACAATAAAATTATATCATATAATGAACAAACAACAATCAAATAAATATTATACAAGATTGACAAATAAATGCATTAACAAACATAAGCTTGGTACAATGTCATATATTCAGATATTACTACAACATAAGCTATACAAAAATTAATTGTGAAATACACTTAAAAAATTTAATTTGCGGTTAACCTAACCATTCTGGATCATCCACTTCAAACTCTAATGATTTCACACATATATGACAATCCAAAACATCCATATCTTCCATCCACTGAGTGCATGAATTTAACATAAACTCTTATTTTTCCATTACAAACTAATAAACAGTTTGATATCCTAAATAGCTATTGATGTTATGGAGGGTAAATACTTTACAGACATTTGGCTCTGCCTAAAGATTTGTTCAAAGATAAAATGCAATATAAATTTATAACATAGTTGCACATTTTAAGAACAAAAAAATAAGTAAAAAGATAAAAAGAAAATGCAATTCTATGTACCTTTCAAGTAGATGTTGTCAAGACTAGGCAGATGTTATCAATTCTATGTACCTTCCTAATGCTCTTGTTTGCTTGATTTCCTGCCTGTAAATTAGAAGAACGTTGTTTATAATTTGTGCTCTCGTAGTTTTTCTCGTATGTTTCTTTTTTTCTCTATTTCTCCAAATAAAAAGAACTTTGCTTTCATTCTTATTAAGCCCAGTACAAAAAGTGGAAATACTCACCTCACCGAATATGACGTGTTATCTTGTGAACGCCAAGAATTGATTGACTTGGTGGAATTCCACTGCCCTGATGAACTCCCTACATGCCTTCAAAATTGCACCATCCCCCCGCATCACTGCTTGAACTGTAAACCACTCCACTTGATAACCCATCCAATACACGATCACGACACCCATTTCAAAACTACTCCGTGCTCAATCCTACAACTCCATCACATCACCCATTTCAAACCTGCTTCACAAAACAACTTTTTAGGTGCCAAAAATGCCTCAAAACTATCCAGTTCAACTTCATTGCACAACTGTTACCCAATCCCTCCTCCGGAAAGTTCGACCACAACACAAAAAACGACAACCCGACCATTTAAGCACTAAACTTCCCAACCAAAACTACTTCTGCATACATACATCAGAACATCAACGATTACACGTTCAACGCAATTTCATTGTAACTCCTCCGAAACAATCATTATCTCTCAACTGCCTACACACTACAATTTTAACAACTTCCAACCGCTCAAATACCCAAACACCTATACCAGCACTACTTTAAATAATATTTTCAATGCGCATAGATTTCATGAAATAACATAAGGAGTGACTGGGCTGTAAAGTAAATATCAGAAATAAAGAATAATAAGGTAAATATATATACTTTATGAAAGGTTAAATATAGTGAAAGCTATTACACCATAATAGTTATCAATTGTGAAACTACAATTTAATATTAATGAATCTAACATTTTGAATGCTAGCACAAGATTACTTACAACAATATTATGATGTTTCCAGACCTAGCACCGGTTCACCTAATCACATGGGTATGTTTCTAGTTTTTGATACCATGTATTCCTTTAACATAGTTTAGAAATAAATCAATGTCAGATGTATGTTATTAAAGCTCCGGTACATTGTAGAAATTTGATTTGCATACATCCCAATCGCGATTGGTTGGGGGCTTGATATCTGCAACTAATGCAGAACTACCAAAATTAATAGCATGTAGATGCATTTTTTGAAAGTTTATCGGATCATAGTTCAATTATAACCCATTCAATTATAACATAGTTTGAAACTGACACCAAATTATGTAGATAATAAGTGGTCCATGATCCTTGTTTTTTCTATAGGTAATTATAACCCGTTCGTGCTTAGTTCTTCAAAGCCAAGTAATTATAGCAAACTCGCTTTTCCAGTGCCAAGTAAAACTTTTCGAAAAATAGTTTCGAAAAATTGAGTAACCTCGGTTTTAAGAAAAGCTGAGTGATCTTTTTTTTTTGCAAGTCTGAGTAAAATCATTTTTGTTAACGTAGTTAATTGTCGAGCAAGTTAGTACTAAAGTATATTATATTTCAATCGTATTTAATTCTATTGATTCTATGTTATCCATGTTACAGTACTTGTATGTACCAATATTCAAATCAAACAATTTTTTCTACATTTTATAGTTCTCTCTAAGTGCAATAAAATCTAATTATCAATTTCCAAAATTATCTTTTGGTCCATGATAACAAAATATTGGAATGTCTGATATATTACATAATATACAACATCCAAAAATTGAACAAATAAGGAAGGAAATTGGCTAAAAAGTATTTAGATACCTGTACATAGGGATCATCATACTATACACAGTACAGTCCAAATATATATATCCAGTGCCAGGACTTCTACTGAATATCTTCAAACTGTTATTTTTGCAAATTTAATCAGCAAATAAAAATAGCTACTGTGTAAAAAAGACTCACAATATAATCTGAAAAAATAATAGATATAAAGCAAGGATAAAATTCATATTACATACGATATGTCAGCTACGATATAAAGCAAGGATAAAATTCATATTACATACGATATGTCAGCTACGATATAAAGCAATGATAAAATGTATATTCATCCTTCGGTTTACCAATAACCAAATGTATACGCACAACAAATATTAAACAAGATATGCCTTCCAAAAAAAATCCTAAACTGATTGCAATAAATCGATTTTCATCTTTCTGATCATATTCCTCCTTTTACATGTACTTGAACCTATTTTAAATTAGGATCCAGACCATGACAACCATATAATACTTCAGTTTTGAACCTAATGATGATGAGAACACAATATTCGGTTTTGAACAAATCTTTAACGATGTTGCTCTTGACTAATGTAAAAATTCCACTCTTCTTGTGTATATTAGCTTACTGCAAGTAGAGAAGACTAGAAGTTTATATTAGCCTTTTCATGTGTACATATAGACCAGGTACTAGCTCTGTGCAAGTTAAATTAGCTTAGTGCAAGTTGACAAGGCTAGAAATTTATTTCAGCTTACTTCCTCCAGAAGAAGACGGCTGAGCAGTAGAAGTGGATGACTGAGTGAAGCCAAGATGATATTCAAGTCTTGATGCTTCCATCACCTGGTGCTCTATCTCTTTCTCTGTAAGCTCCTGGTTTGAATAGAAATTCCCCTCAGCTAAAAGTGCCTATAAATTAATATGAACGTTCAACAAATAGGCAAGCTTGCTACACGTTCAGACATCAAATATCAAGATGGTATGAAATTGCACAAGACCACATAATTTTACTCATTGTATTACCTGATGGAAACAAGCCATGGAGCAAAACTTAAATTTAGAATCATCACAAAGCTGTAATGAGTTAAATATAAGTGATCTAATAACCTTGGAATGAGCGTTGTTGATACTTCAATACACAAAAACAGGGTAGTGTTGACTGTTTTTTTTCTAAGAAAGAAAAGGACAAATATATTATTCAGTTAAAAGCAGTCCCATAATTCAGAAGTTCATTGAAAGAAAAAGGAAAATCATCAGCACCACAAACTTCTAGCAACAAACAGCATCCCCACCTAAAGACTTGAACGACAAGCACTTCTAATCACTTCCGAACTTGAAATATCAAATGGTGAAGTAAACTCAGAACCAAACGGAAAACTAGTCTTTTTTCACTCGATCCAGAATTGAATAAGGGGACACTGTTCTCTTCACCTTGCTTTTCTTTATGTGCTTTGCTAGCACCTTGTAGTGAAGTAGGCATGGTAGGCGTAGGTGGTGGTTCAGAAAATAAATTTGGAGTTTTAGGAAGTGGAAAAGTAAAGTTAGGGCCATTGTCACGCCCTTCAGATTTCTCGTTCAGTGTGATGGTAGAAACTGACCTTTGGTTTGGTGGTAGTTGAAACATTAATGAAGTGGAAGTCATCTGTAGGGTGAATGAAAACACGATTTGATTGCTGATATGAAGAGGAGACATTTGACCTTTGCCATGGGATGAGCCTGTGCTTTGCTGTGCTAAAACCTGTTGTTCGGCTATTTCATGGGTAGTATTGACTGTTGATCGGTTTTGAAGTAATTGCAACAATAACGGTGCTTACATTATCAATATACTGATATTGATGTGCTTTGATGGCAGCTTTCACTTGATCTTTATCAACTTTTGTCTGCAAAGTAAAATCAAAATTTCATATTTCAGGCAAAAATAAATGTTATACATCATAATAACCATATTTATTTCTAATCAAGCTACTGGAATGTTTAACTTGCCCACTTATAATAACATTGCACATAATTAAGGCACCAGATTACCCACATTCATGGTAAATTTAATTACAATGAATACATGAAGAAAGATCATAATAAAACATGAGAAAGAAAATGTCCTATTTTGATAAAACTCACCCCTCTCAGACTACTATATCCAAGACCTGCACCAATATTCATTCGCCTTGGATCAACAAGTGAGTTGCAGTGATTGCTTGATGGTAACTTAACTTTATTGGAGATGTGTCTATAGCATGAGTTCCTTGAAATGTATTAATAGGTCCTGCAATCCATTTACATGGAAGGTTAATACAGAATTATTTTTTTCTAGTGAATTATATGGTTTAACAATATCAAGAATCCACCTTTACCATAAGAGTATACAAGGACTGGTCGGTTGTATAGCTCACAAAAAGCCTGGAGCTCCACATTGTTACCATACACCTAAAAACACAATAAAATAGTGTAAATATTATTGTAAACAAACTGACAGTAAACAAGGAGCGCTTAAGTTGAATGGAATGCATAGGCTCGTGCCAGTGTGTCTAAATTAGAAAGGATGCATTATCATAAACAGTGTACTAATGATACCAGACGATGCCAATGTTACTGAAAACATGTGTTTGCTTTTCAATAGACTACTCACGAACATTCTTAAGTAGCCTTCACATTTTATTTACCGTATCATGCTTTTATCTCAACTACAAAACATAAAATCATATCAAATTCCATTAAAATTGATCTATTACAGAAACAAAAGACTAGACAGAACACATGCTTTTGTACTTCGCTGTTCATACAGGAAGGGGTCTTTGGATATAAATATTTGCTATAAACTTGATTTTACTGAAAGACTGCTTCCGATAACACTCTCGTTATGTTACTTTCCATCCTAGTTAACAAGGTATGGATCTTGTATCGATACATAAGAAGGGACTGTCTTTTTAAGCCATAATTGTTTTGTTTATTCTTTTACATGTCACAGAAACACTTTATACTATAGTACGTTGTCATTGTTATGCACATTTAGTGTGCTCGTAATCAAACAAAAATTAACATTAAACTACTCACCTTGTCTCCTTCATCTACATATTGTGTTGAATCTTTTATGCTGTTTGTATCGACCATTATTGGCAAAGAATTGTTATTATCCATAGATTATGCAGTCAAAAGCTCTAGTCACTGCATTTATGCCTTAAGTTTCTGGGAAAGCAATGGAAAGATAACGTCATGATATGCATGTCGCAGCATTTGTTAATGCTTTCTTATAGTTTTTCTTTCTTTCTTCAAGAACATCAATATATAGCATATAGTATCAGATGAATGATGCTTGTCACTGTCATTAGTTAATGCGTTCATCAACTTTTCTTTCTTGTAAGCTAATTTGTACAAACTCTTGTCATTGTTCTGATTCTGTTTGACTTGGAATATGTACTTTATTTTCAAGGCTGGTTGATAATAGCAGTTTTGGTTATAAACGGATACAAGTTTCACTTCCAAGATATAATGAAGTCAGATAAGTGAAATTAAACAAAGATGCTAACCTTATCATTGAAATTGATGACCGTACCTTGTAACAAAAAAGCAATATATTTACATACCAAAACTAGTACACTAAACTTGATATTCATAGAGATTATCAAACCCCATGTAATCAGGGTTGCCCCCATGTACTCATGAACCTATATCTTGCCAATTATGTTCAAAATACTAACCCAGTCTATAAAACAATTTATAATGAGATCAGGTGAATAAAGAAGGAAAAAAACGAGCAAAAATAATAATAATAAATACTCTTCATTAGTAACTTGAATAAATAACGATGGTTCGGAACTTACCAAGTGAGACTGCATTGACAGTAATCGTTGAAGCTAAAATAAATATGATCAGTGATGCTCTTTCCAGTATTATTAGTCTTTCTCACCGCATGCTGCTCAATAAACACAGCAACTGTTGTGATAGCAACAAAGTATAGAGCTGCCAAGACAACCAAATATGAAATTTTGTCATACTTATGTGATCTAAAACCAGATATACTGGTACAGGTTGGAATACAGAGAATTATGAAAAGTGTTTACCTTGAGCTGTTAACAATAATATCATTTTTATCTTGTTTGCCGACTTAGTAATGGGAAAAAAAATATAAATCCACGGGATTTATCATGATGGATTTAACAATAATATTATTTGCACAAAGAAGATAAAGATTAGTGGAAGATAATAAGTGGGAAAACAAGACAAACCAATGCACTAAACAAATATAATTACCTTAAGCTGTTGAATTTGGCTTTTCAATCGACTGCCTTCGCTACAGGTGAAGAAATAGGCAAAAACTGGCCTTGTGACTTCACAGGCTCTGCCAAGCTCTTGTTTTGAAGGAACAAATACATAGTGAGCATTCTGCAACATCAGAATATGTTTAGTTATCAGAATTTACAATAGAAATAAGAGTCCAGCTGGTTCTGATCACCTATCCATAATTACAATATATAATTTGTTGTTATAATAATATGTACATATGTTGATAATATACTGCATTAGGTAGGCTACATATAACATGAAAATAACTCGCTATTGGTAGATACACACAAAAATATCAACAAGAAGCTAAAAGTAGACATAAAAAAGATTCAGTCAGTGATCTACATTAACAATATAAATCCACTAAACAACCTCCAACTATAGTTTTCAAAACAGGCAAATTGATATAGGCTAAAATCATAAATTGATATAGGCTTCAAATCAAAGGATTCAAATTCATATTTATTCGGGCTTTTCATTTGCTAATGCTATAAGAATTTAGTTTTTATTCTTTTTGACATGCAAGCAAATGAAGTTAACTGAAAGTGAGAGGGTTGGAAAGACTGAAGTCGAAGGAGATAAACTAAAGGAATCACAGTTTATTAACAAGTCTCTCTCTGTGCTTGGTGATGTCATTGTTGCTCTTGCCTCCAAGAATCCCCATATACCATATAGAAACTCGAAACTAACTCACTTGCTGCAAAGCTCTTTAGGTGAGCCATTTTGTACATACACTTGCATTATATTATTATTTTACTTGATACTTGTATTCAAATTGTCCGCTGTTAAACAATGATAGGAGGGGACTGTAAAACTTATGTTCACACAAATTAGTCCATGCTCAGCGGACTTGGGAGAAACCATCTGCTCGCTTAATTTTGCAGCCAAAGTGTGTGGTATTGACTCTGGTCCTGCAAAGAAACAATCTGATCCAGCTGAGAGTTTTAAAGTCAAACGGTTGGTATGTATGCGGAGGTGTATGGGTATGTTAAAAATATTTCTTTGCTTGCCTTTCCTAATTCGTCGTCGTTAACAAATCAGGCGGAAAAGCTTCGATAAGAAGAGAGGGAAACTGCTAGACTAAGTGAAAGCTTGCAGTTCATGCAACTGAAATATGCATCAAGGTTGAACGTTTTCAAAACGCTTCAAGAGAAGGCAAGCCACCACTGAAATGTACACTAGTGGCAAAATTATTACTGAGCTGCATTTCTCTGCTGTGCTTGGGCACTTTGTGAACTTCTTGTCTTCCCCATTGGCTGATAAGACATGTTCTGTGTGACAGATACGAGATGCCGAACAAGCAAGCAAAAACTATTAAATGAAGGAGTACTTTTGGAATATAATGTGTTGATTTGTAGATATACATTTTAAACCCGTTAAGATTTAACATATGTGGCTATCACTTCTATCATATCTTTCTGAAAATAAGTATGAAATTTATATACTGAAAGGGCTCGCTTGAATCATCTACATGGAATTGTTGATTGATAATGCAAGTACGAGAACTGAAAAACCAACTTGCTGAAGAGAGAAAAGCATCTAAACTAGATTCAACGTCAACGAATTCCAAACCACCATTGGCTCCAATCCAAGAAAAAAGAAAACCTCTAAGTCGAATCACAACCAATGACCGAATCCCACCTGGTGCAGAAGCTCGTCGAAGCACTATAGCAGCAACGTACCATCCATTTGGAAGCAGTAGAAACAACAATAACAAAGATAACAACATATATGGAGCATCGACATCAAAAAAGGAGAAAACAGTAGTGACATTACCCAAAGCTAGAAAAATCACGATGTATCCTGTTGTATGAACCATACCATATCAACCCAAAAGAAGAGCCTCCTTAGCCATTCTTCCATCTGAATCTGAATACTGGCCCACCGGCACCACCAGCAATGTTGCAAATGGCGCCACATGCCAGTTATCCAAACTGGGAATGGCACCAAGGAGGAATCTGTCTGCAGTAAATTTTTGTTCGGCCCTTAGAACTTCAGATGGTAAGTCAGGGATTCCAACTAGTTCTGGGACTTCGCCATCAATGAATAAGCTTGACAAAAACATAAGTTATAACCAAAATTTCACAGCGAAGAAATAAACAACAACAAAATTGTAAAGTACGTCATAAAACAAATCCATGCATGTATAATTCGAACAACCAAACAGAAATATAACTACACACCTTGGATTCACCTATATGATTGCCATCTAAACAATAAACATAAATCGAAACAACAAACACCTTGGATTAACTTAATTTCCAAAAGGTATACTATGAATCATATCAGGCTTTAATTTAAGGACAAAGCATAACTGAGCCATCAAACAATATTACTACACACGGATTAGCAAAGAAAGGCATACAGATATAATTTTTGAGGAAAGATGCTTCAAATCAAAACCTAATTAAAACTAGGGTTTTTTACCTTTCATTGAAAACAGCAGGCGAAAAATTGAAATCCCCAAACAAACGCGAAGCACGATTGAATAAGTTCGGTTTTTTATTCCCAGAAAGTTTGGAAATTTTTTTGGGGAAGGAAGCGTAAAAAAATAAATGGAGGCGGGACGTAGAAAAAAGCGAAAGTAACCCGCGAATTGCCAACTATTTTAGGGTTGAGATTGCACCGGGTGGTAGAAAAGTAACAAAAAAACTGATGCAAACATAATATTTGCACTGGTTGCACATATAATCTGTGCAAATAACAGTATTTGTTTCTTCTTATTTGCACTGGTTTTTAGTTAAAACCAGTGCAATTTAATATTCCACCATTCTATTATTTTTTCTGTACCAATTGCACTGGTTGTTATCATAGAACCAGTGCAAAAAATAGTATTTACACCGGTTGTTGACACAACCAGTGCAAATAAGATGAAGCAACAGATAGGATTTGTAGTAGTGATTTATATTCATCATAAACAATGTTTGTTGGATTTTTCCTTTGTATTGGACAAGTTACGAACACAGTAACGAAATTAAATCTCGTAAATCATTTCATTTCAAACGATTCTCAAAATTCTGAAAGCGCCTCCTTTATGTTATTTATGTTCGCGCAATTGTGTATTATTCAGGGAACTAAAGCGAAATGTTGCTGAAATTTTGTTGAATCGTGTAAATTGAAAAGATTTACGCGATTTAATTATGTTATTGTATTTGTAATGAGAGGTAGGATGAACCACTAGCAAAAGTGTAAATGATGAATTAACTTAACATTCAACAATAAATTTGTTTTAATAAAATGTCGATGCAAATTTTATCGTAATTTTTAATTATATATCTACTTAGTAAATTGGACAATTATTTTAATGATGGAAGCTGGATGTACAAATGAAGATAAGCTGATGGCACAATATGTGAACAATTTATTAATGGTGTTGGCGTGTTTATTGATTTCGCCTTAAGTAACAACGGAAAGGACATCGAAATCCGTTGTCCATGTAGTAGATGCAGGTTATTGAAGTATTTGATACCGCAAACGATTAGAGTTCATTTGCGTCAGTACGGTTTCGTGCCGAATTGTGTAGTTAAAGCGCTCAACGGATCCAATATAATGCGGTGGAGGTGCAAAAAGTTATAGCAGGGATAAAGCGAGGAAATAGCAAGATATAGCAAGTAAGTCTAAAATAGCATATAAAACTTGTATTTCTTGCTTTTTAAAATACACAAATGATAAATAAATGGAAAACTAACATTCAACTTAATTATAATTAGTAAATTCTTAATTTTAAATAAAAGTATAAGCAAATATATATAAATAAATGTGAACCTTTATTCAGAATGATTGAATTTAATATAATATTATCATACTTTATATGTTGAAAAATATATTTTAATTTTTTTTGTTAAAAAACTAATTTTATAAATTTTATAATGTGTAAATGTCATTTCAAATTCATTTCTTTTATAGAAGATATAGCGGATAATGGAATATAGTTGAAATAAAGGGATATATCGGAAATAACGGAATATAACGGGGCTTAAAGAGGAAAGGCTATTTCAGATGCTATTTTCCGCTACAAGATATAGCGACGATATGGCAGGGAATTAACTGCATAGGTGCCAAACTATTTGGTTTGGTATCGTCATGGAGAAACGTTAGCATCTACTTCTGTACAAGTTGAGGAGGTAGTGAATAATGAAATTGCTACGACGAATCTCGTAGAACATATGGTTGAAGATGTTGCATGCTCAATGTTCTCAATTCAACAATAAATTGTATTTAATTATATAAATTGTTGTTCCACTAGCCATGAAATGTTTTTCTTTTAACACAGGGGTTTTGAGTTGGAGCCTTCCAACACAGTCTTGACTATATCAAGACACGCTTATCAGGCTCGTATGACTGCATGTTGACCCACACAGACGTCGATACCCGACATTGTCAAGGAGACAATATGGCAGAATTTTCTGGTACGTACGTGTGATATATTCTTTATTACATTAAGTAGTCATGTTAATATTTGATCAGTTCATATTTATGCTAGGAGTTGTGGATCTACGAGAGACGGATATGGAATTCGTCAAGAACCACTGGAACAGTAAAGTGGGGCAAGAAATTACAGAGAGACGAAAACAACATAAAATCAGGTGGGAAAAGACCGGATTGGATGAGCGGTAAGGTATGGGATGACTTATATATTTATTGGAATAGTAATGAGGAGTTTCAAGTAAATTTACTGCATATTTAATTTAAATTGTTCTATTCAATTAATATATAATTTAGAATAAACATTTTTTTTTAAATTAAACGTATAGGGCAAGTCCGTGAGAAATGCGGCAAACAGGAGCAAGAATCCAGTTACGCATCGCGGTGGGTCCAAGTCGTTACAGCACCATCGCGAGGACTTGGTATATTTATTAATTACATAGTTAGAGATTTTAATTTATAAGTTGTTAAAATTAATAGTTGATTTAACTTTAAGTTCTAATATATATATATGTATATATATATATATGTGTGTGTGTGTGTGTGTGTGTGTGTTTTTATTTCAGGAGAAACAACGTGGTGTTCCTATGTCGTACTGGGATGTTTTTGAGCATACGCATGCATTGAGTCAGGTCAACGACACAGGCTCAGTTTCCTACTCTTGGTACCACGATGCCAAGGAGCATCAGGCATATGTAAGTATAACATAGTTAAGTTACAATTATAATTTAATTAAAATAGTGTTATCTAAATCCAATTGTTTTTTATTTAACAGGAGAAATTGCAGGAACAAAGGGCGCAGATGCTGGAATCCAGTAGAAGGACTGAGTTGACTAAGGAGGATGAGGATAGGATTTTTGATGTTGTCATGGATCCACCTACCTGGAACAGACGATATGGTTTTGGCAATCTAGAGGTATAGAAACTAAAATTTATAATAAAAACTGAAAAGTACTCGAATTGCTATTATGAAATACTGAAAATCTAAAATTATATACATGTTCAGACATCTCAACAGATGTACCGGAGGGCTCAGGACAAGGAGGAGATCGCACAGCTCCGAGCAGAGATTGCAGAGCTTCATGAGCGTGATCGTCGCCGTGAAGAGCAGATGGAGGAGCTTAACGAGCGACTGGCAAAGTTCATTGCTCAGTACGGTACGCCACCTCCATCTTCTGGTGAAGAGAATTGAGATTAGCTTGTGCTGATGTTATATATGTTTTGAGGGTTGATGAGGCTTGATACATTTATGATGGTTGTATATTTGGATGTTGTGTTGGTGATGATGTTTTGGGCATGATTTTGAATGTTTTGATGGTGATGACATGGTTGTATATATTGGGTTGTTTTTTTTATGTAAATATTGGTTTATGGTATGTGTTTTGTGTTTGATTTTTGTATAATATTGTGTTTGGGTGAATATATAATTGAGATTGGGACTTATATGCTCGAAATGGAGCAGTTTTGATGGATTTATATATTGTGCATGGCTGGAAGTGATCAGTTTGAAATCTGTAAAAAAAAAATACCCAAATTTCCAACGGTTGTCAACGGCTTACAGATCATTGTATTCCAACGTCTTCCAACAGCAATCAACGGCGATTTTCAACAGTTTCCAACATTTTTCAACGTTTGTGGCCAAAAAAAAAAAAAAAACATGCGGTCAAGTTACCCAGTTAGAAGCCGTTGAAAAATAGGCGTTGACGGCATTAAAAGTCGTTGGAAACCGTTGCTACGTATACCAACGAACGTACCAACAGCTTCCAACGGCTGCCGACGGCCTCTAGCTGTTGGTATGCACTGTTCCTCTTGTAGTGTTTGAACGTAACATTTAAGCGTGACACCATTATGAACAACGAATGTGTTTTTTTGCTACGAACGAGGTATTCGAGCGTGGTATTCGAACATGCTATTTATATGTTAATTTATCTATTTTGAGTTAATTAAATATTGATTTTTAATTGGACCGTTAAATCTAATTAGCGGATGTGTTGAAACATTTTTGAATAACAATATAATTGATGCAAATACATTATAACATCATTAACCATTAACAGTCTACAGCAAAAAAATTGAAAAATGACATTAAACATTAACAAATAATCTACAGCAGGCATTAAGCATTAACAAACAGCCTACAACAAAAAAATTGAAAATGACATTAAGCATTAACAAATAGTCTACAACAAGCATTAACAAATAGTGTACAGCAAAACACTAAAAAGTGGGATGAAGGCAATACTTGACTGATTAGTCTACAACAAAGTATGCGCATGCACCAACCAAGCTATATATGCTTTCTTTACTAAATGAAAAATGACACTCCGACGCGAACGGTTCAATTTCTCACGTTCGGTTTGGCTGTTGGTGAGCGTGGTTAAACACGTTCGTGCGTCCGACGCGTTGGACGTGAACGCAACGGTAACGGAGTGTCTTTTGGCTGCGATAGGGGCCTAAGTTATGTTCTAAAGCACATCCATATCTTACACATTCTCAGATATCAACTTTCCCTAGTTCTATATATATTCAATGCTCTTATTCAAGTGGTATTCATGTATGTACGTATCATTGGTAATAATGCAATATATTGATACTATTTTGAAGGTAATGTAATTATTTCTTCATGTGCCGACAAAGCTTGTTGTTTAGTGAAACCCAAAATGAAATGAAGAGCGACACTCCAAAGGGAATATAGTTTTTGATATTTAAAAAAAAAGACAAAAGACTATATAGGTAGTAAAACCGCTTAAATAGGTAGTAAAGTTAATTAATATAGAATACTATCCCTAATGGATTTGTGTTGCTATATACACAAATTAAATCCCTAACGCCGCTATTAGCACAATTGAACAACGAAAATATACAAAATAAAACCGTAACTATAAAACACAATAATATAGCTTCTCATGTCAACAATTAATGTCATAGCGTATTTAAGTTAACAATATAAGGCATGCTTTATTGTTTCTGAACAAATCATTGTATAAATTGATGGTATTAGTGTTCAAACTACATAAGGTATATATGTGTATGCAATAAAAATTATTTTTGATCGAAAACAATCTTATATATGATCATTTATATTCTAATTAAAACGCTTAGCGGTTCTGTAGCGGCGAAGAATCAAAAAGATGTAGCAAAAATATAACGGTATTGCAGAAAGGTTCATTATGTGCAAAACCAAATACTTCAAAATTAATTAATTATCATTTTTACATCATCTACGTAGAGGAAACTTAATATTAATCAACTTTATGTAATAAAATCATAAAATATCATGGTTACATATTTTAGGTTTGAAGACTATAATAGATTCCTACCATATATTAAATAATTATGCGTTAGAATTAGCTTTTTACACTAATTATATCGATTTATTTTAAAATAGTCAAATCAAGCTTTGTTGATTAATATTACTAAAGCGGATGCTACTTGATTTAGCAGGTACAGCGGAAAATAACGAATCATAAAGCAGATCTATCATTCGTCAACACTAAATTGAAATAACATAACAATTAAAGAGTGCTATGAGCTATAGTAGA
The DNA here is from genome assembly GCA_030737875.1 of Allium sativum. Classification (NCBI taxonomy): domain Eukaryota; kingdom Viridiplantae; phylum Streptophyta; class Magnoliopsida; order Asparagales; family Amaryllidaceae; genus Allium; species Allium sativum. The sequence goes on along the minus strand of CM060919.1, from coordinate 351,026,900 downwards.
GATTTAATGAGGCTTTAGCTGAGCCTTAACTATACAGGATTAAAGATTGGACGAGTTTCAGAAATAAGTTGTTCTTCAAAATCACATTTTGTTTCATCGTTGTTTGCAAAGCCATTCACAATATTCATTATTACTTATGCTTTTAAAATTTTAACAAATTCAAAAGCGGTAAAAGAAATAAAAATAAATTTCTTTACTTTTACGAAAGAGGTGAATATGTTTCGTTTCTTTTTTTTTTTTTTGTTGGAAATAGGGATGATAATTAAACCCGACCCGATTGTTGTGGACCCGGCCTGGCGGGTCTCATTTACATGCCGGTCTGGTTTTGTCAGGTTTGAACTATACATTTCAAAAATCTGGATCCGACCCGATCCGAGCTTCGATTCGGATCGGTTCGATAATAACACATAAAATACATATATTTAAATGTTTTTTGGTGGAGTCTCTCGGATTGGGTCAATTCAGATCGGATTTGATCGGGTTTTAATTTATTTTTCATCATCTAAATCCGATTCAAGACTTATCGCGTTTGGTGTGAAAAAAAATAGCAAGAGGTGTAGATGGATTATGGATGTGTGGATAGTGACAACATTTCAGAAAGAGGATTTTCTTTTAAAGGACAAACTTTGGAAAAAATTTAGTGAAAAATATGTGAAGTTTCAAAATTAGGAAGAAGGACACATTTACACTAAGGTGGAATTCAGAGGGCCCACAAACCTTTTTCCATTTACACTATCATTTGGTCTTCTCACTAAATTCTAAACTTTCCATACTTTTCGCCAAATATTTTGTTAAATTTGTCCTTCTTCCTATTTTCCACTTTCAGAAATTGTACATTAGTTTAGGTTCCGAAGAAAAAACACTACTCAGGAAATCGTAAATTGCCCAAGTACTGTTAAGAAAGTACATGCCTGTCACGTTATTAATTTGAAATAACGGAAAATTGAAACCTATGAAGATTGGTAATATAGGTTGAACGGCTGTACTAACTTAATTGCTAAAAATCATAATAAATTTTTCTTAAAAAATTAAACTCTTTATTATTAAGGGTTTTCTTATTGATTATCGTTTTAAAAAAGATTATTATTTACCGAAAACCACCGTCATCTGGCGCTTTATTATTTAACAAAGAACCAACGTGACCTCCCACTTTTCATTGCATCCTGTCCTACTCATCTTTGATAGTACTTCTTGTACCATCCAACGCCATTTAACCACAGCATCAAACTCCACAAAAATTATAAAGCAATTATTCAATAATATTAGCAAACAAAATACCGCTATAGGCAGATCATGTCATGTTGCGCACCCTGGTCAAACAAAGGAAATAACAATGACACTGCAGTTATGACAAAGTTAAAACCACACACCACTATTAGGCATTTATTTATATAATAAGCACTTCAGCAGTTATACAAAGCAACAAACTTGCATGTATTAACCCAAGGATTTGGAAAAGATGGACAAGGGCAACCTGACTATATGATTCAAGCTTCCAGCAAGAACAATCTCCCCGAAACTAAAACTATTGGAAGCTCGAGTAACATTGAATTCGATTGCCAAATTCTGAGTAGAGTTTGGGAAAATAAAAAAGGATGAAGGCTGTATGTTAACCGCTATTCCATCTGGTTGTATGACAGCGCTTGTGTAATGTTCTGGTTTGTCTGCGACGTTTTTGACTACTCGATGAATTGTTTGCGATCGTATTAGAGAAGTGAGAGTGACTGAAGGTAGATTGAGATCTGCTGGAGATGGTAGGGCTGTGCGGCAATCAACCCCGGTTGATTGCTTTACCTCAGATCGATTAAGGTTGGGTAGTGAGCACAAGAAGCTTATATAGTCCTCAAAATCTGATGAAAAATGAGCATATCAGCCATACATGTTATGGTTGAATGAATGAATGAGCATTATTCTAACTTAGATTAGTGGAAACACATTCCGGTTTAGTGCGTTGCATTATATCATGGGAATGTACAATATGAAAATAAAAAGTAAAATAAGCATAAAATTTAATGCAGGAATACAGAACTAGACCCCAAATGAATATTGTGAAAATGCATGCATTGATTTGGATAAAATAGTACATAAACAAATAGGAAAAATAAAATAGAAAACCTTTGTCTAGTAGCACTGTCTTAGCGGTTAGACGCTCCAGATTTGATCGGTGCAATCATACGTTTAAATCTTATATAGCATGATTCGAACTGTGGGATATTTTGATGTATGTTGTTACTATCTATGATTTTTAGTACAACTATACAACACCACTTAAGTACCCAATTTCAAAACAATAATAAAAGAAATCCTTTGTTAGGCCTGGGATTCAAAGCCATACCAAGATCATTGCTGTCAAAAATCTCACGATTTTAGACATGAGGCCGCAAGGCCCACGCAGGTTTCGAATCCTGCTTCAGATTGTTATCTTAAATGAGCATCAAAGTATACAATGATCTTAAGGTACCAAACATTACCTCAAACAAAAAAACAAAAACATTTAATATAATTATTTGGGTTAACAATAATAATTACAATATTTTCAAAATAAAATAAAAATGAAATAAGAGAGAAAATTAAGTTTTAAGTCTAGTTATATAAGTTCAACCATCAAAATCAATATGTATAAACCTCGAAATATATATCATTTGAATCCATGATTCACAATTTGAATCTCATTTCGATTTAAAGTTTGAACTTCACGATATACGGTTCAAAACTCTATTTGAAAACTTTGACCAAGATTACTTTGAAAACTTCCTCTTCAAGCAAAAGATTAAGACCATATTGACGCAATTATTAAGAACGTGCGATGAGTGAAGCAAATGTAAATAAACTAAAAAAGTTGCAATTTGTGTAGACGCGTTAAAGAAGGGGTGTGGCAGTGTATGTGTCTACATGAAATTCGATCAGGACCACAGATCTCAACCATTCCACGGGACTTCAACCTCAAATGCGAAAATAATTACATTCAATGGTCAAATTTTATTGTATTAGGCACCCTTAGCGTGTGCACTAACTAAATTTATGGTTGTCTAAATAGATGAAAGTTTGTTGGTACAAATCATCTAATATAAAATTATAAATCAACAGTATACCATTTCTCGAATTCAAACTTGCTTAATCCAATCTCTCTCTCTCTCTCTCTCTCTCTCTATATATATATATATATATATATACACACACACACAAGGTGGTGCCTGGCGCAACAGTAAGGTTACCCAGCTGGTAATCTGAAGCGCGCAGGTTCGAGTCCCGACCTCTTCACATATGTGAGGGAAAGGCTGTGCGCACTAATCGACCACCCCCAGAGCCCGGAAAGCCGTGAGAATAGTACCGGGACAGGAGACTGACCTGGGAAGTCTTCTCGCGCTTGAGTACGGAAGCCTTTGGCACTGGGTATCCATATACACACACACACACATACACACACATACATACAAATAATCAAATTATGCAAATAATAATAGGTTGTGATTCATGAAATAAAATTAAATTTAATTACATGATCTAAATCGATAATCTTCTTTGGAAATAGATTCTCCAAATTAGTAGCAAATAATTGATTAATTGCTTGCAACAGGTTTGATGCATTTATAGTGGCTTATCCAGTTATTTTAGTCGTGCAAGGAACTTAACTTGCGCATGTAAGTTGTAAACCCTGCGGTATTCGAGTATGTTGTTAAAGTAAATCTTATTATGTGAAGATATTCTTGCTATCTTGTAACACCTAAGGGCAAGTTATAGTTGCTATACTCAGTAAAATCAGAAAACATGACAGCCCCTCTAATACACACTCAGATCATCATGCCTTAAACAAAGCCAGCAGATTCAAGGGTTTCCTAGACCTTTTACCAACCCCACTAATACATGGGAGCTGACAATATTGTTACTATGATGTGTTTATATAATTTCTGACATAAGCAGACAATGTGTGCTTGCTTTTGAAGGCTTGAACATATAACAAGTCGATGTTTAGCAAATCAAACTCAGTACGTGCTAATGCAACGTAGACGACCTCCATGACATCATATAGTCTAATACTAATATGTTAACCAATCATCTACCATGCATTTGTATGGAAATCTTTTACCTGCAGGGAGAACAAGCCCAGGATCAACCGCACCTACCGCATTAACGAATCCAGCACCATGATCGAAAGGCGTTGACTTATACAGACTATAAATTTCATCCCCTTGAGCCATGATAGGCAGCCCTCTATTATCAAATTTACTTGCAGTCACTGAAATTGATGAAGCAATCATTGCCGGGGTCCACCATGGATGTTTCTGCTTCACCAAGGCAGCCACTCCAGCAATATGTGGAGTAGCCATGCTAGTTCCAGATAACAATGCAAAATTTTTGCCAAAAAGAATTGGTTCCAGGGAGCTAACAGGACTCCAGGCAGACCATATCTGGTTGCCAGGAGCAAGAATGTCAGGCTTCAGAATGTCGACTAAAGTCCCATTGATATCCATAATGTCTGGGCCTCTAGACGATGATCGTGTGACTATAGGTGCAGTGTCATTGAATGATGCTATTCTGCCTTCTCCAATTGACGCTGATGCTGATTTCTGTGTTGTGTTGTAGTATTGAAGTAGAACCTGCATTTACATATCGTGTTAGGTATACATAGAGGCTGTACAGAGTGATGGTATTAGACTGTCTTTCAACCATTTAATTTAGTTCGGAATTTGGACACCAGATAAAATCAGCATATTTGCTTGCAGCAGTGACTTTGTGCATAAACCAGTGTATGGAACACAAGTCGCCATCTTCGCATGCATGCATACATATACACACACACACACACATGCATACATACATATATAGAGATTTACCATAAAAAGAAAGAAAAGAAAATCTCCTTGAGTTCCTATTTTGAATAATATCTTTGATTAGATTTGGTTTTCCCACATCATTTTTCGTTCTTTCCTCCCGGTGCATCACTGTCTTATTTCTATGTGTTCATGTCCATATAAGTCCACTGTCTACAAAAAAAAAATAAAAAAAAAAAAAAAAAAAAAATAAGGCTTCATTTCTATTATTATTTCACCCACTGATTTGGAAATCATATCTTTTCTGATAATTTGAATCATCCACTTAACATTCATTTCTCCAGCATTACCTAATTTCCTTGTTTCTTGTTTACACGCCAACATTCTGCATTGCATAATATGGTTGGCGTGATCTCTACTCAACGAAAATCTCTTTGGGTTTATAAGTTATTTTCTTTTATCATATGATGAATGAAACTTCGTATGAGCTAGCTCTGTCTCCAGTTTATTCATCCAGTGTTGATTCAGCTTGTCATTTCTCCATCTTTCCTTTTTTTCTTGTGTTTTTTAATCAAACATATATAAACACATTGGTTGATTAGTTAATTGAATATGTGGATTTTTTTTTTTTATATATATATTACTATCTCAGGCTGCTTTACCAAAATTGCATGGCATATATTCAGTTTGTCATGTCGAGAATACACGTACCATTGTGGATGTACAAAGTAAAAATGAATTAATAGCATTATTTGTTTCTTCCTTACACATGCTAAATGCGTTATACAAAAAAGAAAGTTTGTTTTGAATTTTGAGTTTTATGTTTTCAACTACACTAAGAAATACCAAGAAATATGAGAATAAGATTTACAATTCTTAGTCATTGCGATGATCAACGGCAATGGAGAAATTGGATTGTTCTTTGTATCTTTGTCATCTTCAAAACACAAAAAAACAAAATAATTTTGCTATTTATTTTACATGTTAATTTCATTTTTCAAGATAGTTTGTTTTCCAAACAATATATACCATGGACGCACTTTTGTTTAGCCATAAACAAAAAACTAAAAATGACAAACCAAACGATCTGAATTTTTCCATAATCAGTCATATTTATAGATAAGTCTAACGCAATAAGCTATAATTCAGAACACTACTTACATTGACATCTTTGACTCGAGGGATCAAAATCCCAGGTATGGAATAAGGAAGAGGCTGAGAAATGAAATCACCAAAAGAAGGACTTGCTACAAGAACAAAACCTGCAAACCCTCGAGCCTTGGCAGTATCAACAATTGCAGCAAGAGTTGACGTACCGCTTAAAAACCCCTCGGAAAAATAACAGATAACAATACTTCCAAAAACTACTTCTAATTTTAGGGACTCAGGATGTTGACATTCTTCTGACATACTGTCATTTTTTAATACTGCAGCATCTCTAGCAGAGACTAACTTCAGTTGGAGCATCCCATTTCCAATAGTAGGTGCTTCAGAAGGAAAAAAAGAAAAGCTTAAGACTGTTTTCGAACTAAACATTTACTAAACTTTATTGAAGGCGTGTGACTAGCTTAAGACGGTGTATGGCACCATTAGCGAATTACCTGATAAGCTAATACCCTGAATTCGACGGCCATCGCCTAAAAGTAGGGAACTCATATAATTTCTGCCTGTTGTACTTGAAGCTACTGCCATCGACCATGGACTATAAGAAATTACTGTAGATGGCCCAGGCCCTTTATTACCAGCAGCTTGTACCACAAATATTCCAGCTTTTCTTGCAAATAGCAAGACTATATCAAATATATTCATGAACGTGGCTGTATCGGTTGGTGTCTCATCTGGCCCAATAGACAACACAATCACATCCACTCTGTCTCTAGCTGCCTGGGTAAGAATTCATCAAATGCTAAGAGGAATATTATCAAGAGATTATATACATGAGCACAGCTAGCAAGCTTAACTCACTAATCCAAAGCATGTGTGCAAAATCAAATTATTTTCATTTTAACAGTGGTATATTTCTTCCCAGCATAAATTGCATCTATTTTAGTCCTAATACTTTCCCGAAACAAACTATAAGTAGCACAGATGTACTACCATGGTTATTACTTTCAGAAAGTTTGTTGTGTCTGAATCAATTTGGAAGTAGTTCCTAAACTATTAAATTATACCTGATCCACAGCAGCAATAACATCTGCTAATGTCCCTCCTGGAGGATACATGGCCTTGTATACAGCAATCCTGAGTGTAAAATTTTGGTTCAATACTGATCATTAAAAATAAATTCACACTTGCATAATTGTCTGACTATCAAATTTTATGCTTTGAAAAAATGAAGTTTATTAGTCTAACCTTGCATGAGGTGCCATTCCACTTGCTCTTCCATAGTTAAAGCCATTGACGACTACTGGCACACCAAAATTTCCAGCAGCAATTGCCGCTACATGACTGAAATATAGAAACAAGGTGTGAAATCTGAAACTATACGGCAATGATGAAATGTATAAAATCAGAAGAATATGTCCTAGAATCTGCTAGCTAATTTAAGATCAGGAAATCTAAATTGACCTAGTTTCATAATCATTTTACGCTTTTATTTTCATTTTCCCAATGTCTGTACTCCAATACTTAGTTTTGATCCATCAACAAAATACAAGGCATCTAGAAAGGAACATATATTGATTTACCTTCCATGTCCGACGGCATCATACGGTGAAAAATCATCAGCATCTAACGGAAAGACCTGCCGAGCACCTTCTACATAATACTTCGCAGAAACTATCTTCCCATTACACGACCCTACAGGAAATTTAGGTCCAACTAAACAATCTCTATTCTCAACACTGATAGAATCATTTCCCATGGTTAATGGATCGTATCCAAAGCTTGGATGCATGGGATCAATACCGGTATCAACAACCCCGAGTACAGTGCCTTCTCCAGCATGTTGTTCTCCTATATTGTTCCACACATGTTCAGGTAAGTTCAGCAAGTGTGGTGTGTACGTGGTCATCGGTTTTATAAGACTAGACTTCGCAAAGTGTGTTATGTTTGGATGTAAGCTAAGCTTTATGGCCTCGGATGGAGTTGTATGGATTGCGAAACCACTTACAATGTGGTGGAAGCTGTAGAGTTTGGAGTAGGTGTTCGCAGTCAGAGTTTTTCCAAGTAATTCATCGTGAAACTTGACTGTGTTCTCTACATAAATTTGCTCACTGCAAAATGAAGAATGTCATATCATAACGAGAGAATTGGTCAATTAAATAACAACAAACTCAGATTTGATCACTTATGCTGCTATATAGAAAACAAATGTCAACAAATGCAAAATCTAGGATCTTAAATAAATATTTCAGGGCACCTAGGAAGACTTATCAAACCTTAGCCTGAACTTTTAAAATTTATGCTACTGTGGAAAAAACAAATGACAACAAAAACATATCTGTAACTAATTTTAATAAAAATTATTTTAATAATAATGCAATCGGCATATTGATAAAAGAATAGTATTACACCAAATTTGCTACATCAAATTTGAGACTAAACGACGTAACATATTTGGTTACATTTTTGTTTAAAAATATTTATCAGAATATGAGTGTTAGCCGTATAACTTTGTAGAATGCTTGATTACTCTACAAAACTTGTAAATAACAGCCCAGTGTATTTAATTTAAATTGATAAGAATACACTGCAATAGTCTTACCTTTCTACGCCAGAGATTACATCTATACCAGACAATTCAAATCCTCTTGCAAAAGCTGCTCCTTCACCTTTCACCAGAAAAAGATATACATTTTTCTCTTCTACTATTTTCTTTCCAATAACCGTTGGCGATATAAGATAACTGAATAATATACTTAGACAGAGGAACCAAACAGATGAATAATATCGATTTTCTTCCATTGAATTAAAGAGATAATGCTATATATTTTGTTACTGCTTTTAATCTCTTATACAGAGAGAAAATCCATGTAAGAAAACTGAAAACATACACTCATGTTGTTAGCATGAATTGAAAAGAACTTTAGAAATGGATTAATTGAAACAGACGACTTTTGGTTGTATGTAACAGTCAGCTTTTTTAGCAACTTCATTAATGCTGTATTATGTCTTTAACTTTCCAGGCAATAACAAGAATTTTCTTGCCTACCTTTCAAGCTTCACATTGATATGACTTATTAGTTCTTTCACGAATTTAAGCAAGTAACTGAAGAATAAAATCATGACATTAATGCTATGAAAACTCTCCATGCTCTTTATATAATACAAAATAAACATGAGGTGTCACAGATAATCATAACCTCCATGACAATCATAATTAATAATACTGACAAGGTACTTGAGCCATAGTTTTACCATTAACATTCATCAACGATATTCCTTAACCTCTATTTGAATCGAACGGCAAAGTTTTTGGGTTTGGTGCAACCTAAGTTATCCCTTGGTAATACCTTGCATTTACCGAGGCTGTAACCTTTTGACACGGCCAGAACTCAACAACTTAGGAGGAGCCAACTTCCGAAGAGAAGCATGCAAGATCATCACTAGAAAAAAAAATGAATTTTTATTGGCAAACTTATTATAATGATGAAAAGTCAAAATAATCATAGGAAAACATGCTAATTTCATGGTTTTCTTAGTTCTACGGCTCAAAATTGTTTTTTCAGATGCAGATAAAGATCGGGAACTTTAACAGTTCAAAAAAAAGAAGAAAAAAAAAGGAAAGAAAAGAAGAAGAAGACGACAATGCCAAAGGTGGCATTAGGCGCCTTTAGGTTTATGCCATATAGTTTCGCCTCTTTGAATCCGCTTTTAATTTCGGTTTTGCAGTATCTTTAACAGCTGAGAAGAATGAGTTTGGTGTAACCCCCCCCCCCCCCCCCCCCAAACCCCACCTCTTTCCCTTTTCTTTCTCCCTTCTCTCACTACTATAGAAACGTCAACAAAATACTAATTACGCAAGTAACTAAACAAATAATTGTAAATCACGATTTTTAAATTCCTTCCTGGGTTTCTAAGAGGGTCCATAAGAGCTAAAACACACAACCACACAGTGTACACTAGGGCAAATATGTTAAACTCGTTTTCAAAAATGGATGTCTGCTAGAGCACATTTTAAGATATTTAAGCAAAAACGCTTCGCTTGTTACTTTTAAACTAAAACACAAAACTTCCTCAAAGCAACAAATCAATATTGCGTTGAGCTAGAATAAAAAAACATTTGATCTCATCAATACTTCCTTTTATATCGTTCAACATAATCCATGCATGCATTGTAACTAATGCAAATTTCCTGCCACCACCCACATGCATGTGTGTGTGCACACACACATACAAACACAAAAGGCTCAATTTATTGAAATGATTTAGCTCGCATAAAGCTAAAAGGTACAGAGACGTTCAGTTTATTCAGAAAGAAAATGAAAATAAACTAGTAAAGTTCATTGGTCACCTGTATAACTGACACTGATTGCACAGAAGAAAGCTAATTGAATATTGCATGCATAGAGTATTGCTGCAGCGGCTGTACCAACATAATGGACATAAAATTAATAAATGTAAAAAAGAAAATTAACTATAAAAGGAAGAGCTTAAGCTATGGTAATCTGGGTATAGAAACATGAATAATACCCAAGAGAACCGATAGTTGTAGAAGTGACAATAAGCATATATTTTACTAGCATCCGTATCAAAATCACACTGTAGCACAATCAGCTGAGTCACAAACAGTGAAGGTTTAAGTAAATAAAGCTAAGAAGGGGTCTTAGTTAACGTTTATTCAGCCAAAACCATATGAAGGAAATACAACTGGCAAAAGGGAAGCATATCTCGATATAAAAGGTTTTACTAAAACAATGAAGAAATCCTACACTATAATTCCTTTCAACGAAAAGGGCATCCCTCAACTATTATTTCAATGGAGGGTGTATAGTCTGTTCGAAATTTAATTTAGGCCGGCTAGATACAAAAATCAGCTTTCCTATATTTTGGAAAGGGTGAGCAAAACTCAGCCGCTTTTGTTTGTTATTCCTCATGAGCACCAAGTGAAAAGAAATTAATGAAGTGCATCTACTTATAGAAGATGAAGAATATGTTAAAAAAAAAAAAAAAAAAAAAAACATCCAAATTAAGTTCAACATAACGGAAAGAAACTGAAATTTTATTGAGCAAACAATACTGGTGTCAGTAGGGTCAAGTGTGACAACATCTCATATGGGAGAGAGGAAAAAAAATTATTACAGGAAACTCCAACAATTTCGTTACCTAATGGGGGAGCGGGGAAGGGTTACTTCAGTCTAGACCTGATTCTGGTGTGAAATTTTGCACTTCAGATAGTTTTTGTTATTTCCCAAAAGGATGTAAGAAAACATCATTTTATATATTACATGTTAAAATAATTTTCTATATCGATTGTTTCCCGCCACCTTTTCATCTTCCGTGCACTTCGAAATGTATATTTTAAACGCAAGAGGCAAAACATGAACTAGTTTTCAGACCAAACTGTTCTGAAAGGTGCCTACGTGCTTTCAAATAAAAAAGCAAGTTTAAACAGACTATTCTACACTAAGGAATGATTTTATACTCAAAGCATAACTCTTTATATATTTACAGATTTTAAAAACCTAAGGGTGCGATAATAATTTATAGACAACCCTAGTTTGTAACCAAACGCATTAAATAGAGCACATTCACTTTTGACCTTACTGTAAAACCTTAATGTGTATCAGTGATGAATGCTTTCAAGGTACAGTGATTGTCTTGACCTGATATTTTCGCATATGATATGTTGTACGGAACAAGATTTCGGAATAAATGAGTGCATCTCTCTCAAACTTATATCTTAAGTTATGAACTACATATCAAAATTTCCTCCAGATGACCTAAACATTTAAAAAAATAGCGGAAAATAGGGAGAAGGCCAAACTTTCCAAAAAATTTGGCCAAAAGTAAGGAAAGTTTGGTTTTTAGCCAAAAACCCACATTTTGGTGCAAAATGGCAGTGGGCCCCCTGAATTCCACATTTGCACTAAAATGTGGATTTTTGCCTAAAAACCAAACTTTCCATATTTTTGGCCAAAGAATTTGTTGAGTCTGTCCTTTAAAGGAAAATGCTCTAAAAATTATGTTACCAAAAAGAAATGCAAATTTATTTGATTTGCATAGCATAAAGATTCACTTGCAACCCTTGTCAGGAACCCAAACAAATATTTAAAATAACAATTTCAATGTGAAGGAGAGAAGAAGCTCAATTGATTTGGTGGTGACCAAGTGAAGTTTTTCTCACAGTGAACACTGAAAAATAATACAAAACGCTCTGTTGTGGCTTTCATGGTAAAAGGTAAAAGGCATGGTTAGTCGATAGTGATTGAGTTGGCTGCTGATTTTCAACATATTTGATAAATAAATAAAACTAAATGAAAGAAGACGACGATGACGATGGGCGGGGGGGGGGGGGGGGGGGGGGGGGGGGTCAACCAGACAGGCTGAGATCTTAACCAAAATGGGTTTCAAATGATATCCGAGCAAAATTTAATGTTTCCCTCCATAGTCCATAAAGGGTCAAAACATCTTTGTTGTGGTCAAAATTTTCACCATTGAATGTTTGTTACTGCCCATTTTTCTTTTGATATTAGCTTCTTACCTTTCACCAAAGCCAGATTCAGAAATTCATCAGATTCTTAAACACTGCAACAAGACTTGTAGAAATTTTGAGATAAGTTCCATATTTGAACTCACTGTTTTTTAGCTTTGAATATTTACTGTTGTTTTTTCTCAAGGTCTGATCATTTTAATATGTTTCTATCTTTCAGGTATGGTTCCTCTCCTTTTTCTACAGTTATCACCCTTCCATTTTTTTGATTGACAAATTATAACTACAAAAATAAATAGATATCTTAGTCACTATTTGGATCCATTCAGAAACAAACAAGGAAAATGGAATCTTCATACGAAAACTTGAATAAGTGGTTACAACAAAAAATCACTGAAGGCGAAATGTTATTCTGGATTGTGGAATTTCCTGCTGATGCAGAACAAATTTATCAAATATTCCAACCATTGATTGTTCGTTACTGCCATTTTTTTTTTAAATATTAGTTTCTTACCTTTCACCAAAGCCAGATTCAAAAATTCATCAAATTCTTAGATTTTGCAATAAGACTTACAGAAATTTTGAGATAAGTTTCATGTTTGATCTCTCTGTTTTTTAGCTTTGAACATTTAATGTTGTTTTTACTAAAGTTCTGATCATTTCAATATGTTCCTATCTTTCAGGTACGGTTCTTCTCTTTATTCTACAGTTTATCACCCTTCCATTTTTTCGATTGAAAAATCAGAACTACAAAAATAAATAAAATCTTAATTTCTGTTCGGATCCAGTCGGAACCAGACAAAGTGACCGGAATATCAAGATTTCATATGAAAACTCGAATAAGTGGTTGAAACAAATAATCACTGAAAGCAAAATGTTAAACCGGTTTGTGAAATTATCTGGCTGATGACAAATTTATTACATATTTGACAGTTTGCTAAAAAGTCGTTAGACTAAAAAAAATCAGTGGTCTAACACAATAATGAGGGAGTGGGAGGTAAGAATTTGAACGATGGTGAAGAATCTCTTTTTTATTATCACAACAGGGAATTTTGACACATTCCAAGTAGAATTCATGACTTCTAACTTGGTTCATCAAGAAAAAGAACCACAGGACCTAATTTTATCAAAGAGGATAGTCTAAAATTGATATTATTTTTGGTTCCAACATCAGGGATCCGGTTAAATCGACCCCGACAACAGAGCATTTTAATAAATTAATGCATATGATGAACTGATTACTAGAAGGAATTAATAATGAATTTCATTTTACCTATAGTATCCATATTTGTATCACATCATTGTGAAGTTTACTATATACAAAGAGAGCGTGAAGGTTGAGGATAGAAACAGAGAGAGATGGAAATCTAATCATCACTTGCCAAATTATTAAGCCAATATAATGGCAAACTAGGTGCTATTTTAGTAAACCACACTTTCAAAATAATCATTAGAATCTATCTTTCAAAAGTAATCAAGTACCCTTAAAATCAACCAAATAGTCATAAAATAAAAATGAAAAAAAATGAAAAAAAAAGTGAGAAAAGCATAACGTTATAGGCTCAGATTTAATTTCACAATATAGCCACCAGAAAAAGAGAACAGCCTACCGCACTGAACAAATCGAACCAAAACCTGCCAAATTCCTGGATGTTTCTCCCCCAACTCCCACTTCTCACTGAAAAATCTCACCCCTTCCCACAGAAGCAAACTTGAAACAGCACCAAAGAGTGGAATTGGCATTTGGTACCTACAAAAAACATCACAACCGTCAATACTTCGATGGACTAATTTCAACAAATAGACAAAGCTTAAGGAATACCATAAATTTTCAGAGTTTCTCTATCCCACGTTGAGCACCATAAACTAAATGACAAATCTCATTCTTTCCCAGGCTTTAAGGACATCAAAATATCTCTAACGATTCTCTGTATTCTAGACATTGACCATCGTACAGTAAAAGACAAGTTCCAAACTACAATGGAAGGGGCAAGTTTTAGGGATACCAAATAGACCCAATGGACTTGCCCTTCTAAAATATGTTGGCAATTATAAACTAAAAGTTAAGTTGCACGCTCCTCTGAAGGCCATTGGTCTGGGGAAACCAAATTGTCCCTATAATAATCTCCTTCCCAAACTGATATTGTTATAAACAAAGTAGATTGTTTTTTTTAGCACCTTAGCTAACAAAATTTTCTTAACAAACACCATATATCCAAATTATACATCAAGGCATAATTTATTTCATTATTCTAAGAAATCTACAGTGGTGTGAAGCAAAATTATCATGCCATTTCATACTAATTCCAGTGTCCACACATCTTCAGGTAGGTGCAATTTTACAAATGACTATTCCATGGTAATCATAAAGTGTATATATATTATATCAATATATATCTATTCTTCTTCTACTTTTATCTTCTTTTTATATTTTACTTTTTTTTTTTTTTTTTTTTTTTTTTTTTTTTTTTTTTTTTACTTATACAAGTGTAGTAAATTCAATAACAAATGGGTTCACTACTCACAAGGAGCAAGCAAGAAATAGCAATCCAAGCCAGGCGTAATTCTTCACATATCTCCTAACATTCTCCTGCACCCTCATCCTCGCCTGACCAGGTCCCGCTGGCCAAGAATAGGAATCCAGCCGCCCGATGAATCCGACGGTCCATGAGGGCGTCTTCCCCGACAGGTCATCGGAGGTCAGCTTTGCGAACGGATTGATCGTAACAAGGCAAAACAATACCTTCCAAAATGAAAGGATGGAAAGAAATAAGGTTTTTGTTGGTTCACGTTGCTTTGTTGTGCTTGCAAGTGGTTTCTTCACGGCAGTCGGAGGTTGACAAGTGGCTGAAGAGGAACGGGAGTCGAGGATTTCCAGGTAGCCAGAATCTCGAAGCCAAGATTCGAAGGTCGGATCGGGCACGTTTAGAGAAAGAGGATTTGTGGAGAACGCCATTTTCAGTGTCAAAAGGATAAGACGGGCGGTATTCACGGGATGATACCGTTTTGGGGATGCTAAGGGCACCTATGTGTCGTTCTTTCCGGACTTCAATCAACCAACACGTAAAGTGGATATGAACAACAAACAACCGTGAATCACCACTATTTTATAATGGCATATGCTTCTTGCATGAGCATGATAAATGTTTTAGGCGTAAATTATATTTACAAAAAACTATATGTTTAGCACGTTCGAAAAAATTGTATACTTGCCGAAGAATAAAGTCAAGAATACAGAACAACTAAGCGTCAACAACTTTCCTAAATTGGCGACCTCGGGATCTTCTAAAATCCCAAATTCTAGAAATAAATTCGACGGTGGTTCGGATTCCGATCAATGATCGGCTGTGCCCCCAGATCTTCGATCTTCAGGACGACATGCAGTATTTGGGAAATTCAATTTCCAAGGTAAATCCTTTCCCGGTCTTAAACCAAAAGATGATTTTCCAGTTCTAGTTCCTAAAGATCTAAATAATGAAAATCCGGCTAATCTGAATCAGTCGAAAGCATGATAGATATTGTTAAAAAAAATAAAATTCATCAATCCTTTATCCAACTTAAATTCTATGAACCTGAATTTGAGGAGAACACTAGAATCGTTGTTATAAATGAAGAATTGACCAACGCAGCAAGAGAAAGATGGATAAACTCTGTTGTGTTTTATGTATTTGATAGCAACCCATATTATCACTTTCGTAAGGATTATATAAACCGGAACCGAGGCTTGCAAGGAAAATTCCATCTATTCTCTAGAGAAAATGGATTTTACATACTTAAGTGTGAAAATGGAGAAGATTATGATAGGATTCTAGCCGTTGGACCCTATTATTATAATAAAAAATTAATAATCATGAAGAAATGAGTTCCATAATTAAAATTGAACAGAGAATTCTTGCATGCACTACCTATTTGGATACGTCTTCTTGACTTAGATCTAGATTTCTGGACTGTTACAGGAATTAGTAGAATTGCTTCTTTATTGGGTCAGCCGTTGAAATTAGATAACTCTACAGAAAGTGTTGCTAAGATATCTTATGCTAGGATTTTGGTAGAAGTGAATTTTGATTTCAAATTTCTTGAATTTATTACTATTCGAAACTATAAAGGTGACATTATATGGCAAAGAGTAATTTATGAATGGACTCCATCTGTTTGTTCAGTTTGCAAAGTATTTGGTCATACATAAGATGCTTGTAAGTCGGTTAAGGTTTGGTCTCCTAAATCAAATATTAATGCACTGTCTGAGATGGATATAGATGAAACAGTATTTAAACAGAGTAAAAGCATTGCTGAGTGTCCAGTAAAGAGAGTTACGGTGGATAAAAATTACTCTTCTAAATAAACTTGTGATGAAAAAGTTGTAGCATATGGTAATGAATCAGTAAATCCTTTGAGTGCTGATAGGGCTCAACCTGAAACAGGTACTTACAATCCCATGTAGCTATATAATGTGACAAACAATGAGTGTGTTAGATCTAATGTGATGATAGAGGTCCCTAAAGATGTGACTGGAGAAAAGCTGGTTAGTAGGAAAGATGACAGAGGAATAGAGGTTGAGGAGGAGATGGATCAAACAAAAGACGGAATTGTTTATCAACATGATCGGCAAGATTCTGATTGCATTGAAATGAATAACTCTGTCTTTAATGAATCAGAAAGCTTGACTAGTAGTTTAAGGAAGAGAAAGTATATATATAAGTCCAGTAGATTTAAAGGAGGAAAGAAAATCTTAGATGACGATCCATTAGTTGAAATTAACCCAGAATGGGTTAAACTAGTATCTGAAAAACAAACTAGATCCAAATCTAAAAAAAGCAAAGGATGAAGGATTTTCCCCGGGAGATGTTCTTAATGGCGGAATTGCAAAAAATAAACAGTTCTCTTCGATGGCTTTATGAAGATACTTCTGGAATTTAGTGTTTTGTTATAGAGTTCTTTGGGGTTGTTTTTTATTAGTTTTTTGGATAACTTTTGATATTATCCATCTGGTCTCTTGTTTTATTTATATGGTATTTCAACAAGTACTGTGTAATTAAGGATTTATGGGATCCAGGAGTTGCTGATGCGCTGGTTGGAGTTTTTTTTTTTTTTTTTTTTTTTTTTTTGCTCTGCTCGTTGGGTGTATGTAGTTGTGATTGCTATGGTGCCTCTCTTCTTCGTGGTCTAATTGGCTTGCAATTCTTTGTTTCTAGAATCTGTTCGCTGATTTGGACTGGTTTTCTCTGGCGGTTTGAGCTTTCTTTTTTATATTGTGTCTTGCTTGTGTTTTGTTGTGTGTGTACCTTTTGTACTGTCAGTTGTTATGGGCTTATGTGCTTGTGGATTGTGCTGGATAAGTTATATTTATGTATACTATTCGTTTTGTAAGGTGTTGTATTAGTTTTCCAGCCCAATCTTTTATTGTAATCTTTTTTCTCTGTAACATAAGTACCTTTTATTAAAAAAAAATGTATGAATATTCAATTATATTTTTACATTGAAATACCGTGTCATTAGTTTGAAATTTACCTTAAGTTACACAATATCTAATTATTTATTAGTTTTAATTTTTATATATGCTTTTAATTAATAATAAAGACAGTGTTGTAAGAACTGTTTATTTGTTAGATCGTATTTTAAATATTATTAAGACTTGTTATATTTGTATAAATGCATTTTGAATTTGTAGAAAAGACTAACTGTTACACTCTACTTTTAAGCGATATATAAAGATAAGGACAGGAGATGACAATGATACAAGTTTTGTGCGTGAATTATGTTTCTAGAATATATATATGAGCGTTCCAGGGCATCTCTGTTTTGTAGCACCCATACCCGTTCGTGAGCTGCACCAATCCAAATCCAACAAAGATTTATAGATGTTCAATCCACATATATATTATTATTTATCCAAAATTTGAGTTCGTTCCGACATTCGTAACATTTTCAAAATCTTACCTCAATTATTCACTGTTCAGACATTTATTCGAACCATTGCATTTAAACATCAAATATATTATTCTGTGAATGTCGGAACATGCTCAAATTTTGGATAGATGATTGAGGAGCTTTCTAGGACACCCCTATTTTGTAGCACTCATACCTATTCGTGAGCTACGCCAATCCAAATCCAACAAGAATTTGTAGATGTTCAATCCACATAATATATTTGATGTTTAAATTTAACGGTTCAAATAAATGTTTGAAAGGTGAATAATTGAGCTAAGATTTTGAAAATGTTACGAATGTCGAAACGAGCTCAAATTTCGGATAGATGTATATATATATGTATTCATATATATATATATATATATATATAAGTGTATATGTATATGCGAATTGACTTTTTATGAATTTTTGTTGGATTTGGATTGGTGTAGCTTACGAACGGGTAGAGGTGTTAAAGAGGTGCTAAAAAACAGGGATGCCTCGGAAACGCTCTTATATATATATATATATATATATATATATATATTGAAAATTGGTATGCTTTATTGATTACCAATAAACAATCGCATTTATATGCCTCATCAAAAACTTGTAACCCCCCTAACCTAAGTGGACGTCTTACAAAAAAACAAAGTACATGTAAATTTAGTGAATATAATACATCTGGTGTACAAAAAGAAACTGAAAGGGATAAATACAAACCACTACACAGGCCCATAGCCCAAAACAAATAATTTCAAAAACCATCGCCCTTCAAAAATTAGAAGGAAAAAAGGTAATCACCCAGCATCTTTCAATTCATCCCATACCTCTACATCAATTGCACATTCCGCATGTTCCTACATGACCTGTTGTCATTGTCTCGAGTAAGGTAGGTTACTGTAACACCCCGAATTTTCTAAGAATATTAAAATTAACAAATTCAAGAACACTTAATTTTTAGAAGAAGAACTAAGTGAAATGGGTTGCGCTATTACGTTCGTCTCAAAATTTTGGTCAAGATAGACATTTGGTTTGCATAAAATGGATACCTTATGAAGAAGTTATTAAGCCTTGAAGTTTGTATGCATATGAGATATATATATATATATTAAATAAAAAAATATGCAAAAAAGTTCAAAGCAGCGAATCGAGAGGGGGAATAACCGAACTGGCCCATTTTTGAGGTCGACCCGATCCTTGCTGGGTCGACTAGGGGTTGATTCAGGGTGTTTGGCTGTCAACCCGTGGGCCGATTCGCTCTAAGGCAGATGTGGCATCTGATTGGTTCTCATGGGTCAGGGTTAATCTAATGATCCTAAAACACTCTCTACAACTATATAAAGACCCTAAACCTAAAACATAATTCTATTATTCACTCTCATCTAAACCTAGCTGCCACTAAAACCTAAGTCAAATTAAATCTAATCTAATTCAACTAAGAGAATTCAACGATCTACATCAAAGGCGAGCAATTCAGTTTCAGAATACAGATCCCTGAAATCAAGTTTTTCCTTTTGATTGTAAGTGTAGTTATCTTTCAGATGTGAATAAATTAAAGACATGGTTTGTAATGAATTGTAAAATAGAATTGTATCAAGTTGTATGTGATGCTGAATCATGTTTATTCATGTCTATTCTATCATATATGCCTATAAATTATTGTGGTCTATCGAATCTATCATGTTATGTAGAAATTGGTGAGTAAACCTATGATGTTGTACAAAAATTTGAGAATGAAATTATCATATTTAAGTTTGGTGATATTATGATACATACAAGTTTTAGGCTAAGTCATGTCGTTTATGCCTAATTGTTTAAAGCCATCATGCATACATGTTTAGATTGTTTAGATCTACGACCTTATATGTTTAGATCTACAACTTTATATGCTAGATCCATATGCCTTTATGATAGATCTAATTTGCAAGTTCACCACTACATGCCAAGTTTAACTTGTATAGTTTTATGTGAATTCATATGCTTGTGGTTCTTGTTGCATAGATCAAATTTGCAAGTTCATAGTTAAAAGTATATTGTTCTATGCCAAATCCATGTGACATATGTGTAGTTAGATCCATAGTTTTGTATGACGTTGGAATGTTGTAAAGTTCCTCTTTTCCCTTTTTTTGTTTTATAAGTTAGGCTAAAATATCGAGCCTAACATTCTATGTAATTTTGCGAACGTACAACGGGGGTAACGTTGGGAAAAACATGAAAGTACATGTAATTGGCATGTTTGACACATAAGCATGATAAGTGGCATGAAAATGGTATAATCTACATACCTAAAAATATGAACGTGATTTAGAAGGAAAGTGGGCCATGACAATAATTGATTTAAAATTTATATATAAATATGTAGGATAAACATGAAAAATTACATGGCACAGATTGGTTCATGAAATGGTATATTTAGTATACCATTAATTGAGAGCATAATTAAAAGGATAATTATGGATTAATTAAATTAGGAATAATTTACATATGGAATTTGTCATAAATAAGAAATATGTAAATTTAGAAAAGACGAATATGCCTAACCCGAGGTTAGACTGAGTTGTGGTGTAAAATTGCCCGGAACCGACCGGCACATCCAGTGACCACAACAATACATGTCTAATGTGGGTGGTTAGTGCACTGAGCCCAAAAAGGACCCGAGGTTAGACTGAGTTGTGGTGTAAAACTGCCCGAAACCGACCAGCACATCCAGTGACCACAACAATATCTGTCTAATGTGAGTGGTTGGTGCTTTAATAAAGCTAAGTCAAGATTGGTAGGGTTAAGTCAATTAAGGAAACACTTAACTAATTCAACATGTTAATTAAACTGATGGGTGAGGTTAAGTAAATTTAGAACACTTAACCGTTATAACATGTTAATTAGACAAGTGGGTGAGGTTAAGTAAATTTAGAACACTTAACCGTTATAACATGTTAATTAGACAACTGGGTGAGGTTAAGTAAATTTAGAACACTTAACCGTTATAACATGTTAATTAGACAAGTGGGTGAGGTTAAGTAAATTTAGAACACTTAACCATTATAACATGTTAATTAGACATGTGGGTGAGGTTAAGTAAATTTAGAACACTTACCTTTATAACATGTTAATTAGACAAGTGGGTGAGGTTAAGTAAATTTAGAACACTTAACCGTTGTAACATGTTAACTAGACAAGTGGGTGAGGTTAAGTAAATTTAGAACACTTAACCTTTATAACATGTTAATTAGACAAGTGGGTGAGGTTAAGTAAATTTAGAAACACTTAACCAATATTACTTGATTTATGGAAAGGTTAAGTTAAAATAAGAGGGCAACACTTAACCAATATAACTTGATTTGTAGTAGGGTTAAGTTAACACAAGAAGACAACACTTAACCAAAGTAACATGACACGTAGGTGGGTTAAGTTAACTTGAATTGATTGATGACACTTAACCAATACAACAAGATGAATATACGGGGTTAAGTTAACAAGAAACACTTGACCAATATAACTTGATGAACGAACGGGGTTAAGTCAATAGGAAACACTTAACCGATCCAACATGATAAGTAAGGAGGGTCAAGTTAATAAGAAATGCTTAACCAACATGACATGATGAATGAGTGGGTTAAGTTAACATGAGCGGACAACACTTAACTAATATGGCATAATGTGCGGGAGGGTTAAGTACATATCGGGTTGGTGGTTAATATTAGTAAATATAGGCCCACAAAACTTAACCATTAAATAAGCATGCTTGAATCAGTGGAAGGGTTAAGTACATATCGGGTTGGTAGGTAATATTAGTAAATATAGGCCCACAAAACTTAACCATTAAATAAACATGCTTGAATCAGTGGAAGGGTTAAGTACATATCGGGTTGGTGGATAATATTAGTAAATATAGGCCCACAAAACTTAACTATTAAAAAAACATGCTTGAATCGATGGGAGGGTTAAGTACATCTCATGTAGGTGGGTAATATTAGTACATATAGGCCCACAAAACTTAACCGTTTATTAAAAATGCTTAAATCGATGGGAGGGTTAAGTACATATCGGGATGGTGGGTAATATTAGTAAATATATGCCCACAAACTTAACCAATAGGAAACCCTAGTAACGGGGACCCATTTCAGCAGTAACCCACATGGATGTATCAGGATACCCTGAACTAGGCAGCGTGGGGCACGATTACTGGGCTGATTATAAGCGGTCAAAACAGTGGCAGGGGATACGTCAGTGTAGGTTCCGACGGTTTACGGGTGTGCACGTACTCCGGAGTGGGAAAAAGCAGGCATTGGGTACTAGTAGTTATACACTGTGCATCTTGAATCGTGTCGGGTTGTTATCATAAGGATTGATACACCTTATGGTGGGACAGGCACAGGGTATCTACACGCAAGAGAGGGCCGATTGACACAGACACATGGAACTTGAATACAAGTAGGGAGCTGATCGATAGGGTAGTAAGGGTACATCTAACATGTTCATGGCAATTAGGCTGATTGAGGTGGAATTCTCACGATAGATGTACACCTGAAGACTACCACAATTACGGGGGTTGGGATCACGATTATCATTTTATACAGATTACTAGTTGGGACATTAGTTAGGTGGTGCAGAGATAAATATAGAAATCATATTAACAGAGTAGTAGCGAAGCAGAGAAAAAGTAAAAGCGCATTCATTTCACCTTGCACTTATCTTGTCTTTAGTTACCTTGTTTTTATGGTATTGTCCTATTTTCGGCTTATTCATGTCATGATCCTTTATCTTGTTTGCATGCTGAAAGATCACTGGACTTACCAGACTTATGTCTGACCTAGTTTGTTGTTCGCCTCTTTTCTTCCGTCTCCCCCCCTCCCAGGTAGTCAGGGGGGAATAGCTCAGCCTAACTTGGACCTCTTCTCTTTCCAAGCTTGAAGATTAGTTGGTGTATCGCTTTGGACTATCTCTCTCCCACTGCTCTGGCTAGTTCATGCTTTATCGGGGAATATCATTGTTTTTATGATTCTTTTATTCTTGGAAGTTTTTAAATCAACACAGAAGTTCTATGTATTACATTTAAGTATTATTGAGGAAATTGTTGTAAAAGCTTTACTGAATTAAGTTGTTCATAAAATGACTTTATTTTCCGCTGCTTTATTTGTCTGTCTTGTAATTTATCTGCATCTTTTACCTATAATGCTCCACCGAAGTTAAGGCATTCCCTTTGTGAGTGACCTTAACGGAGGTGGGGTGTTTCAGTTACCTCTTTCTCAATCTGTCTTAATTTAACTGTGGAGTGAGTATGTCGATTGGAAAAAATCCTATTGTTACATTCTGCCCAAATGTAGTATATAAAAGTAGTAAAACATACGCAAGCAAGGCTCTTAATTTGATCTTTTCGGGTGAACAAAAACGGGAGTAATTGGATTTCATCTTGGATAGTGGGGCGAATAATAGGCGGAAGTGATAATTTTTGTTTCAGAGAGCACCAGATGAAAGAAGAAGAATCACAATCAAAAAATAGATGTTGAATTGATTCGGGTTGGTTTTTGCTAGCGCGCACTCTGTATCTGTAGAAATCCCAGATCAATGTAATCGATCTCTAGTGTTTAGTTTACCTGAAATATCCAAATACGAGATAAAAGACATCCGCCTACTGTTCTTACGATGCTAGATAATCAAGTACATGGGTTTAACTTCTGAATGATGTCTAACTTTGTCCCAAGCTTTGGAGAAAGCAAAAGTTGCACCATCACACCATTCATATCTATCAAGATCAAGGGTAGGCATAATTGAAATACTTTTAATCTCATTGGTCGGTTCTCTGGTAGCAGGGTTTAGAGAGGGTACAATTTGGTTAACCCGGATGATGCTACTCACCATATCTGAAGAAGAGCCAATCACCTAAAATCTATTTAAGCTAATTAAGTCCACCAGGCATCTGCAGTTAATCCAAGGTTCAAACTATAAGAAGGTGGTATTCCCACTAGCTATGATTTCCTGGAAATACTATTTAGAAGCAGCTCATAATCTGAGCATAGATTTCCATGTAAAGGAGGAATTGTTATCAATAGGCATTGTCTAGAATTGTTTACACGAGCAATAACGTTTCCACATCCTAGAACTCCAAAGATTAGAGTTGGATAGTAAATTCCAAAGCAATTAAGGCGAGCAGTCGAATCTGATCTACGTTAAGCAATCGGTAGGCACGGACGATGAAGACCCGACATTAGATCAAACTGAACGACAACATGGAATAGATGATGAAGACTACTTCAGATCTGTGTCCATAAACAATTGTTGCTCTTATATTCATGAAAAAGGGACTTTGAGGAGTTAGGATGAAATAACACCTACGGCTTTTTGATTTCGGATGACAATTTGGTTGGTTGGCTACGACCCTATCATTGTAGTGAACCATTTGCAGTGGAACGAAGAGGCGACTGAAAACGGAAATAAGATTCTTTTTTTATACAGTGAGAGTGGTTTTCCATCGTAGATATCTGTAATGTAGTAAGGTTGTTTCTCTGGTGGGCTGGCAGTATATCAACATCAAAAGTCTTTTGTTAGTAAGATTATGGTGTGTTGGGAGTAAGATGGTCATTAAGCGTTTATCTAGACAAGGAGTGATGGAATTGTAATACATACATACATATATATATAATATCACATTCAAGATAAAATAATTTGCATTAATATTTAGTTATAGTTTTGGTGTGAAATCATTTGTAATTAGTTAATTTTTATTTTAAGTTGCAATGTAATGACCTGCTATCTTGGGCCACTTGGGTCAATAATAAAGCCAACTCAAAATGTTTGAAACGGCAGATTATTATAATTATGGGTTAAATATAAAATCATCACATAATCACGAACAAACCACAAACACAAGAATGTAGAATATCTTGCACCAGAATAAATAAAATACAATAGTAGTCCATAAAGCTACTAAATGCAAAAAGCTTAAAATTTATACATAGTATCATAGTTCAAATCAAATACAACGGAAGTCAAAATACTCAGGGTTTATAATACATAAGGAATACCGAAATAAATAGTTATAGTTGAGATCTTCAACAAGTCTCCAGCTTCGAAAGGTGGAATATCAATGACGTAATACTCGGTTTAACTAGAGCATGTAGTAAAACAAAACAAACAATTCAGGACTAACATTCTCATGAAATTAAATCAACTTAAGTGAATTGTTCAAATGAAATGCAAAAGTAACTTAAAGGATGCTTGAGATTCACATTCTCTAAGGATCCCTGGAACTATATACATATAATAAAATATGCTATTATAATAGTTTCTATGGTAATTATACTATTAAAAATAGCGTAAGTGGGATTACATT
Source organism: Allium sativum (assembly GCA_030737875.1). Lineage (NCBI taxonomy): Eukaryota > Viridiplantae > Streptophyta > Magnoliopsida > Asparagales > Amaryllidaceae > Allium > Allium sativum. The sequence goes on along the minus strand of CM060919.1, from coordinate 351,001,294 downwards.
TTTATTCTTACACGGCTTATAAGCATTTCAGTTTATGCAGTACCGTAAACCCACCATAAACTAGCGGCATCAAAGGTCACTTGATAGGAAACAACAAAAATCCAAATTGTAGGGGCTTGGATAATATGACAAGCCACACAAGGCAATATCTAGGGTAGGAATCTACTAGTTGCACTCTCGGACTGGTGGTAACGCATAGCTACAACTGCTTCTCACCTCAAACAACACTCCCAAAATAATGGATGTGCACAAAACCAAACCAAACCAAGGAACTATGATAATTGTAACGTTCCGTATTTTTGATCACTTCAGTTTTGGTATGTAAATCGGTTCAAATATTGAAACCACAATATAAATGGAATTTTATATTAATTAAAATGGAGCTTGAGACGCATATATATATATATATATATATTAACTGAATTTAACGTTAAATCATCAATTTAATTTAATATCATCTGTATATGGTAAATTAGATCGTGAAAACTATTCCAGTGTGTTCAGAATAATGCTAGAACCCTAGAAATGTCATTCATTGCGTTCAGATAGGAGTTTGATAACACATGATATTTTAAATGGGGTGAAACCACACCAGTTCAACCGGAAAATCAAAATAAATAAACCAAAGAAATAAATAGGAGGCGACCTATATCCCATAGCACATGCCATTCTGCAAAACCACTCCGTCCTTTTCTTTCACCTTCACGTCTAAACCTATTCCTTCTCCATGAAGTTTCAAACTAGGACACTGTGAATCTACTCTACCCCTAACTCTATTGAAATACTTCATGCTTATCATTCTCCTATCCGCTTTTATAAATTGAGCACTGATCAGTTGCTTCCTCCATCCCAAAACTAACTAATAAATTCATGTCCTCTGTCTTCCTTTGTTTCTTTTTCTCTACCTTAAAAACCCACGAGAAAAACCAAGCCTTGCCTTAATTCTGCCATCCTCAAGACTTGCGAAAGAAATACAAGTAATTTCCATTCTTCCAGTAAACCAAAATCAGATCCACTTTATAAAAAAAGGGGAAAACAAAATCAGCAGTCACGACTTGAAAGCCTCGAATTTCTATGATGCTCGAGCACGTTCTAGAACCCTTCGTGATTTAGGAAAGTCGAAGATGGTCATAGGGTGGGGACTGCGATTTGGAAGACGCTGACGATGAAGTTAGTTTTGGGTTGGAACAGTATCGCAATGGGTTATGTGTGGTGAAATGATGCGATTTTGCTGGAGTAGTGTAGTGCCGTGATTTTGAGGAGCTCGGTACTGCGAAGTAGTACGTTTTTTTCCTGGAGTTTGATTTTGTTAATGACAAGCTGGGAAGGATGCGATAGTGGGATGGGGACTGCAAATCGATTTGAAGAATTGATATGTTGATGTTGATTTGTGCAATATTGGGTGATAGGAGTTGACTGTAGGTATTTGGGGAAGGAATGTGTCAAAACGAAGCAATACCTGATTGTTGCAATAATGAGGAATTAGGAATACGATGGTGGAGGAAAGGGATGTGTTTGAATTTTGTTTTCGGGGATCTGGATGTTAAGTTGAATGGTATGGGCTGAGCATATCTGAGATGTTGCAATTGTGGAGGTCTGATATTAGCTATTGGTTCAATAGTGAAAGCAGGTGAGAGTATGGCCGTGTAGAGGAGAAGGCTGTCTACCAAAATGCCGAGCAATTTTTGTGGCATTGCAGTGGAGTGTGGATGTTTTGGGATGGTAGAGCAGTGACACGATGTGAATAGAGTTGCCTGCTAGGTGCTTGCTCAAATGCCAAGTAGGAACCCAACAATTTCGAGCTAATTGAAGCAGTCATGAGCTGTTCAGGAATTGGTTTCATCAATTGGTTGAGTAAATTTCAGTAATAATAAGGTATACCATTTTAACGAGATTTAAATTACATATAAATTTATTCGTTTATATAAATTTAAAATAAATGGTTAATCACTAAATAAAATTTAAATTATCGTAGGAGCCAATAAATTTTATTCGAGGCAGTGAAGCAGCCGCATAACTAAGACGATATGAAGTTTTTAAAATGGATATTCATCAGAGGAAATCGAGATGAGTTAAACTCACTCTGTTAAATTATTAGGGGCTATTTTTAATAGTTCAAAATTTATTTTATTGCTTGTTGGCTACTAAATTGATTGATATAATGTGATAATAATATATAATAATATTCTATAAAAATAATATTGATGATTGGATAATTCCAGCAGTACCATTAGCAGATGCCCGCAGTACCATTAGCGGATGATTTTCGTATGCGCCCCACAATATATATATAGTGGATGACCTTTATACTGCAATATCCTGCCTCGAGTAGGATGGGTATTATTATTGTTGACTAACGTCTGTGGATGCAGGAATAACAGGTTGAAGGGATCCAACTAGATTCCTTACATTTAAATTATTTGTTTTCATATATATGCTTATATACGATGTGTTCTAGAACCTGTGACAGTTTATAGTATACTTGGATGTGTTAGTGACACTTATTGTTGATTTTGGATATTTAAAATATCTTAAATAATAATATTTGGATTTCAAGACAGAAATTGAAATATAAAAAGAGTTCTAAAATATTTATATTCTAAATAAAAATGGTTATTTAGAATCCAAATTAATTTTAAAAGTAAATATTGTCTAAACAAATATTGTGAAGAGGTGATGTTATAAGCGACATTTAAGAAGTGGAATTATTTTTATTAGGGGATTTAAGAAAAATGTAAAGTGTTCGAAATTTGGAAGAGAAATGGAAATCGTATAATAAGCCGATATTTAAAATAGATTTAAAATTTTCCAATTGCAAGGAAAATTTGAAAAGAGATTATATGAAATAAATTTATAATTATAAATTATAAATAGACTTTAAACGTAAAGTTACAAATATGGATTCAGGTTGACTAAATAAGTCAAATATGAATTATGTTGGGGAATAATATTCACGATTAAGGTGAATAAGGGTTAAAGCAAATTGTTTGCAAAAATAGGGATTAGTCAGAAGTAAGTTAGGAAGGATTTTAGATTATAAATTGATTTTAAGTCAAATTAATTTGAATAATATAATATAAAGAATTTTATATAAGATTTATAGATAATAATTATGAATAGTAAGAATTTGCAAATGATATACAGATATTTTTATAGAATGAAGTTATTGGAATAAACCGAGATAAATTGTAATAAAACTATAAAGGCGTGTATAAAGAATATTTATGGAATATTCGATTATGGTCTTGTAAATCCTATTTTTAAGTGAAATATTTGGAATTTGAAAATGTGAAAATAATAATTTGAATGCGACTTTGGAAGAAAAATAGAAATCGGATTTTATACCAATATTTTAGATTTAAAATTTTCCAATTTGCAAAGGAAAATAAAAAGGAGATTTTATAATTTAATAGAAGTTATAAAACCAAAACGTGAAGTTACGAGTACGAAATCAAGTTGACTAATTATTCCAAGTATGGATTAGTATTGAAAAATATTATTCACGGGTGAGGTGAATAAGTGCTAAAGCAAATAAGTGGAAATAGGAATTTGTTAGGAAAGGAGTTAGGAAAGGTTTGAGGTTATAAATTCTAATTGAATTTTATATTGTACTAATTCGAATAACAATATATAATTTATTAAAGCAATTATATAAGATTTTATATAATAAATATTCATAATAAAGGATTTACAAATAATACTTATCTACATATATTTTAAATATAGTTAGCAGTTTATTGAATAAAGCTGAAATGAGTCGTAATTAACATTTAAAGATGTTTATGAAGATTATTTGTACAAAACTTGGTTTACAAAGGTTAAATCAAAATTTGAGTTGATTAATGAATGATATTATTATAATAAAATCCTTGTTACAGTTTAGAAATAAATAAATATTTAGCTGACGTTTTGCAAATCATATCTTTAAATAAAATATTGGATATTGGTAATAGTAAACGTGTTGAAATCATATTTGTAAGCAAATGTTTGAAATGGTAATAAGTTGATATAAATATCTCCTTTAAAATGATAATAAATAAATGAGAATTCTTATTCGTTAGAAGATAAGAAATGAAATTAAGAAAATTAGAAACTAACTGGAGATTAGTGAGTTGAACAGTTTTCTGAGTGTCGATCTGATGTTGGTTTCGGCCTTCGGGGTTTATATTTAGGGAATCATTCTCTTACTCGTTTAAGGTTAAGGTCTAATGACCGAGATGAGGAATACGTTCTTAAAAGTATTTTATAATGAAAGGGTTTTGAATATTCTTATGTAAGAAGAGAAAATGGATATTCCATTTATTAGAAAATGAGAAGTTTAAAATTAACGAATGGTTAATCAAAAGAGGCTGAAATGGTAATGGATATTAAATTAGTAAATTCAATTTTTTATGGATGAATGGTTGTTTTTATTTGATAGTTAAATAACCGACTATCAAATCTGGACTAATACGAATGTTGGTACGGAAAGACCGGGATCGAATATATTCGAAAACCATTCCGAACCAACTAATGCGTAAATGTGGAAGATGCTAATTGAAGATGGAACAATGAAGACCGCAGATCTTCAAAAGCGAAAGGACTACTTGTCGGAGTCTCTGGAGTCGCGCCCGGAGATATTCTAATGGTGATCCTGTCACGGTTGAAATCGAAGGAGTGCAAGGACTACTCACTACTGATCCATAGGGTGATTCCTAGGATGAGGTGGGAGAGTGCCTTCGGTTTGTCCAGTCCCAGGGCGACTTGTATGGATGAAATGTCTGATAGAGTATTTCCAAAGGATCACGTACATTGATTTTTACAAACGTATTTCTGTTGATGGTGGTGAAGACACCCTCTCTTAGCTTGAACACTTGAATATTTTTGTGGACGTCAATTAATGATATCTGACAGATCTGACGATGTGGCATTCAAAGTGAATGGTGGCCAGATGATCTAAAAGAAGAAATTTTAAAACCTCAAGCCTCACAACTGGGAAATGACAAAAATCGGGCAGGCAGCATAGCTATGTGGGTCAGACCCATTAGGGTGTATTGTCACCATCAAGAGGATATTCAATTTGTAACTTCTTATCACTTCTGTCTCTCCCGGGAACGGTTATGTTGGTACCAACCGTAGGTGACAATATATTCGATACACTCAAGAGAAATGAGTGGTCGGTCATGTGTGGCCCGGGTTACATGTAACAACCCGGAAAATCCAATCCAATTAAAAAAAAATTAATTTGGTTATTTTATTGAATTGGGAGTAATTGAAATAATTTATTTCAATAAAATAACGAGTTAGAAATAGTGCGATAGTTTAAAATTTTGAATTCGAACTTTGACTGAATGTACAAGATGCAAAATAAAACGGATTTTAACGAAACCAAAAATATTTAAATTTGTTTAAGAATATCTTTCTAACGAATCTGAAAAATCGAAATTTCATAGCGGGAATCAAAAGTTATGGCTAGTTGAATATTCATAATGGTCGCTATGGAATAAATATAGCCCTTGAAAATTGACATTTTGCAAACGAACTACGTTTTCGACGAAACCACTTTTGTTGGATCCGGGATGCCAATTTATTGCTAGGTTTCAAATTCCATAATTTTTGGAATTAATATGTAAGTGTGGCAAAGGAAAATGTGTTTGGTTGATTTCAATCAAATTGGATCGACCAGAAAAAGGCCATTTTTCAAACGGTCTCAGAATTCAACGAAATCAGTTTTGTTGGGACCGTGTCGTCCCAACATAGCTAGAAATTTTTTTTGGGAATTTTTAGAATCAGTATGTGGCCCTGACAAATTATCAAACCGAATTTGAATGTTTTATATTTTAATTTGAAGAATAACTGACTGTAACAATCGAATAGGCTTACGAAACATATCCCATTGTGTTCGGAATAGGGATATTTAGCTAGGGGCAATAGTCGTTGGGTTTGGATTGGAGTTCGTTTGAAGAAACCCTAATTTTCAAAAAAAAAATATGGACCAGTTAAATAAATCCATTCATTAATTAATTTTATAAAAAAAATTCAAAAAAACCCTCATTATTCTCCAAACTGACGGCGGCAACCAGCTCCATCCTTCTCGATCATTTTCTGGCCAAACCGCTTCGAATTAGCCCCCGCCCCTTTGCAACTTTTTGAAGCTCTCCTCCCCTCTTCAAATCTATATATGGAGCATCACCTATCGTTGCTCCTTCGTTGACCACGAGCTCCACGAAGTCCGAGACTTCCGTTGGCCGCCGCTCCCAATTCTGACCGTCGAGCTTCCCCCTCCAACCATCGACAACTGCGCCTCACCCTCCTCTTCGTCGTGGTGTAGCTCGATTACATCTACGTGCTTCGGATTTGAAGATATTTGCAACCCGAGATTCGAACTAATTCAGAAGGTAACGGCCTGATGTTTATTTAAAGGGCTATAACACTTAAAAGTGTTGTTATTTATGATTTTGGTATAAAAATCATATCTTTACCATATGTTGACGAAATTCGATGAAACAGGAAACATCAGACTCGTAGCAACATCATTTACATTCTAGAAGAAGCTAGAACGTGTTCCGAGCCTGCTACAAATTTCAGAAGGATTAAAATCAAAATTCAATATGGAATGGAAATGCGTTGTATAAATTATATGAGTGAAATATAAATTATATACGCGTTGTACACCACATGTATGAGCGTTGTATAAGTTATATGAGCGATGTATAAATTATACATGCATTGTAAAAATCATTTATGTGTTAAAACGGAAATGAAATATATTTATATACGTATATATATACATACTCCCCTCGTCCACAGACCATGGGCGATATGAATTGACTGTGATTGACATGAAATTGATTGATAATGCAAATGGTTGAAAATTAATTGAAATGCGAATGTTTGGAAATAATTGTTTGTGGTTGAAAGAAATTGTTTGTGGTTGAAACAATGGGAATTATTGTGGAAAATTCATATGATATGAAATTGATCTTAGATCATTTAGATAAGCCCTTTATGGAACGCCGTGAGGCCTAAGGTAGTGCGAGGAGCCGTACTCGGGACGATGCCGGTTTTTAACCCCCTACCGTTATGCTGCTGAAATTTTCAGTAATATCTATGTGTTTGAATTATTCTCATGTATTGAATTATATTTATGCGTTGAATAAATTGTTTAGATAATAAAAATCACATTTTTTATTATGCGTGTGAAATATATGAAGTGTGCATGTATGAGATATTCATGCGTTGAATGACATTCAAATGTTGAATAAATTGTTTGAAAAGTAAAAAATCACATTTTTTATCATATATATGGGCTATATAAAATATTAGTGTTTTAAATAAATTATTTTAACTTCAAAAATAACATTTTTATCTTATGTATGTAGTATATAAAATATTCGTATTTCAAATAAATTGTTTTAAAGATAAAAATATCATTTTTATTATATGTATGAACTAATTAAATTATTCATATGTTAAAAAGGATTCATGTGTTGAATAAAAGGATTGAACAATAAAATTAAGAATTTTATTGTGAATATGAAGCGCTAAAAACATTTATGTGTGGAATAAATACTTTGAACGATAAAAATATCATTTTTATCATGTATACGACTTGCTAAAAATACACATGTTGAAACATATTTTTGTTCGCCAAAAATAACATTTTTATCCTATGTATGAAGTGTTAAAAATAACCGCGTGTTGAAATAAACATTTGTTCGCTAAAAATATTATTTCAGTTTAGTTCTGCATATATATATATGTGTTGAACAGGAATATGGATTAGATGTTGATTAAAGAATATATTTGCGTGCCCGACAAATTGGTTAACCTTAATGAGTTGGTTGCGCAATTTTATTATTATATAAACTCCTGTGAATGCCATTGGATGCGGAGTGCTAGTTGTTTTGTGTGAAATAATAAACGTCGTCATAGGTTAGCAACAATTAATTTTGAACTACACTACATGGCATACTTCTTGAAGATAACATACCCTATCATATACCACATAAGTATTTGGAGCTTATGTGACGAAGTTGAAGATGTACCATACAAGCGAGAGGCTTGTATGGCGATGACTTTATTTCAGGTTGAACTGAGGACTGGTATGGACCATATAAAATATAATGATAAATTGCAAGAAAATGAAAACCCCACACGGGTCTGGAGATGACAATAAACATGTCTCTCTAGTCATTAAGGCACAAAAACCATTTATAGGGTGACGAGAATTTATTCTCTAGTGTTATGATCTATACACACTCCTCTGTGGACACCGGAATATATCACTATAAATATATGCATGCTTTTTAGGATTTATTGGGTGCCTAATACGGCCCAATAAATTTCCAAACCCCTCCCCGTAAAAAGGAGGTTATGGCGAAATTTTCTGAAATTTAAAGGCGTTAGTGAAATATTTGAAGTGAAAAACGATATGGAAATCGTCGAATGAGTTATATATATATATATATATATATATATAAATTAAATAAAACGAATAACGACGCTGTAGTTCGTATTTTAAAATCGTTACTTTAAACGATTATATCGTGAGATCCGACCATCGGATTTTCCCGAAACCAGAACCGTTGGGTTCGCTTTGGAGAAATCTTTCCAATGGAATCAACTTCGTTAAGATCCGACGGTTAGATTTTGAGAAATGTGTAAATCAAATTTTGAGAAAAACAGCGCCATGGCCGTATTATGGCCTGAAACTTCGTTTAATTAAATGCCTCTATTTTTAAATAAATAAAAATAGCGATATGTCGTTATAAAATATTATAGGCGATATGGAATGGAAATAAACCGATTCTACTTAGTTTGTTTGATATTTGATGGTTGAATGTATTTGACATGAAAATTATATAAAGAACTGAAATGTGGATGTCGAACAATTTAACCATGGACAGAATTGATTTGAATACTAATATACGTGAATTATTGGAAAATGCCGAGTTAATTCTCATTTCAAATAATTGATCGACGAATAAAAGTCGAAGATATGAAGATGGTGCAAGACTGGTGATCTTCACATCGTGTGGATTACTACTGATGCCTTTGAGATGGGTAGCTCCCTTGACGAGATTACAATGGTAGTGGTCTAGATGTACTTGTTGATCGTCCGTATGTGCGAGGGTCTCTCTTCTGTATTGGACATACGGGACGAGGAATAAGGTGCCTCCGGTTTCGTTCAGACCCAGAACGGACTTGTAAATGGATGTGTGTCTGACGTGTATTCTGTGCTATATTCGTTGATCTCTACTAAATATACATCTGTTTGGCGGCGGAGAATTTATTCACTTGCTTAATGCCCTTCTCTGAGACGTACGAGCTCAGAGGTTGTATATTGATAGACATCAGTGTTATGGTGTGGATTGACAGCGTGGCATGCAAAGATTCAAATGATCAAGGCTTTTGTTGAAAAGTAGAGTCTTGTGGTTAATGATCAAAGCACAGCTTTAATATAGAGTAGCTTTGTGTATGATGTTGATTCGCGAGCCTCACACCCCGGTATGAGTTAAAAACGTGATAAGGACCGCTGGGAGAACACGACGTTTCTTTCTAGCTATGGGTGGTGTCAACGTTTTACTAGCCCTAACATCGTGGATTATTATACCTTTGTGGATGTTGGAATGCGAGGCGCCTCGGTTATATCGGTATCTATGGAGCCGATGGATAGGTCTGATAGGTTTGGGAAACGTGTGTTCAGGAATTGCCAATCCACTAACGTAAGTGTGGACCGGCCTAGCCGATTCCAAGGGTTCTCTGCGGGGAATCTTGAGACATTTGCTAGTGTGTCTCGAAGCCGGTGAGGAGCTTGCCCCTTGCCTCGACTCATGACGGAATCCAAATTTCCAATACGAAATCACGAATTTGATTGTAACTTATATATGGCGACATAGTGGTATGGGGCACTTATGCCGTCTAGGATTGATATTTATGATTGAATTTTCTTTTGAAACATATATGCACTAGTAATAATATCAAACGATTTTGCTTTACATGTATTAAGCATATTTTGACCATTATAAGGTAAAACCCTATCCTCTGGTTTGCGTTGCATTGTATGATGGGACTTGGGTCTTATAATGGCTGCATTTTTATAAGAAGTATTGCGTTGTTTAAATAATTTACCTTGTTTAATGCACTGGCAATCACTAGAGTAAACCCGTTCCGCGAAAGTTGCATGGTCCTATGATTTGCCTTGTTATTGTTGTTTATCCAGTTAAGTAGGTTTCTCATACAAGTCTCATGACTGAATTGTAGTTTGTTTCACTTTGCAAACTGGGTGCCCTTATTTTCACACGGGCAGCATAGTGACAGGTGACAGGGTATATTTTGGCTTTTGCACTACAGCATGGAGTGCACCTTTTGGCTTGTATGGCGAGGACTTGGCTTCTCAGTATTTTGGCTATTTGATATTTCGCCATTAGTACCTTATGTATATTATTCTGCTTATCGCGATGTAGACAGATTTACTTCTGTTATGTATCTATAATGTATATGTACCAGTGGTCTTGATGTTGACCGATCATTTCCTTTCATGCACTAAGTTGTATCCTACAATGTGTTACTCTGATGTTTATTACATGTTATGATTTCGTTGTCATATTGATGTAAATTATTCTATTTTTTGTTTATGATATTATCTGTTCTCTGCTAATGATGATTAATGTGTTATATTCCAATGATTATCCTTAATTCCGTCATACGGGGTTTTGAGATCGTCACAGGTGGTATTAGAGCTTTGGTTAATCTTAGTTCTGGAATTTAACACGTTAAGCACCTCGTCAAGATAGAATCAGTAGTGTTCTAAGGCGAGTAGCTCATTAGAGATAGGATTAGTAATGTCCTAGAATGAGCTAAGCAGAATAGCAAAATAACTTGATTAGTACATCGTTATCTTTTCATATATTCTTCTGCTTTACCATATCTTAAAATTACTTGTACAGAACTTGACTTTAGATGGCTACCCGAGCAGCTGTAGCTAGAGGTAGAGCAGGCCAAGGAGGCCGAGGCAGAGGATGGGGGAATATCCTTGTTGTCCCAGAGCCTTTGATTCAGCCACCACCACCCCCGCACCGCTTTGATTTAGACCGAGTGGGAAAGACATATAGGAATCTGGGAGGCAAGCTATTCTCGGGCACCGGTACTGCAATTGAAGCCTTGGGCTGGCCGAACACTTGTGAGATCTTTAGGGGCATGGGTCTTGAGGATTAGAGGAAAAGATTTATGGGCGCTTGGCTATTGCAGGACAAGGCCCAACTCTTATGGGACGCCAACACCTTAAATGAGGAAGAGGTAGTGATGACATGGAATGAATTCAAAACACTGTTCAAAGAGAAGTTCGTTCCAGAGCAAGAGATGGAGCGCTTACAGGATGAGTTTTCCAATCTCCAACAAGGAGATCGCACCATCCAGGAGTAGCTCAATAGGTTCACTCAGCTATCCCGCTACGCTCGAGAGCTTGTTTAGACTGTGAAGGCAAAGAATAAGAGGTTCATTCATGGACTTCAACGCAGGTATCAGGATAGGGCAATGAGCCATGTTAACCTTACATTCACCGAGATGGTGGATATGGCTTGCAATTATGAGAGTCTAGATGTAAGAAACATGCAAATAGACCGCGCAAAGAATCAGGAAGGAAACAAGCGCAAGAATTCAGAAAAGCAACCTGAATCCAGCAATGCTGCAGCAAATGCCAAGCCACAAACGAATAGGCCACCCCGAGGAAGCTGCTACAACTGCGGTCAAGCTGGCCATTACTCCAATGTGTGCACCGCTCCAAAGCGGCATAAGACCACCCAAGCAAGCTCGAGTCAAACTTCTAGTGATAGGCGAGAGTGTTACAACTATCATCAAAAGGGGCATATCAAGGCCAATTGTCCCTTGCTGAAGAATTCACAGGTTGTGCATATATACGAAGGGGCGGATCCGCCAGATATTACTAATGGGATAGGAAAACCTGATGTTTTGGGAGGTACTCTTACTATTAAAAATATTCCTGTTTCCTTACTATTTGACACCGGTGCATCACAAAGTTTTATTCCAAGTAACACGGTTAAAAAGTTAAAGTTAAATCTAAGAAAGCTTAAAGAATCGGTTAGAGTTCATCATCCGATAAAAGGGTCTATTGTTCTCAGTTCATATTGTAAAGTACCTATTTCTTTTTCTTGATATCGGTTTCCTTTTGATTTGATCGTTATGGATTTTTCCGAATTTGATATTATACTTGGACTGGACTGATTAACCAAATACGAGGCCGAAGTGAAATGTGCCAAGAGGATAATTACAATTAAAATGAAGCTTGGAGATATATTTATACCGTGCCATGGCTTAGACTCAGATAGAAAAGAGTTTTGGTCTGCGCTGGAAGTTATTCCCACTTTGTTGGAAAACATTCCTGTTGTTAAACACTACGCGGATGTGTTCGAAGAAGTCGATAACTTTCCTCCGCAAAGAGAATTTGAATTCAGGATCGATCTTATTCTGAATGCCAGGCCAGTAGTACATTCAATTCAAAGAATGACATTAAAAGAAAAAGAAGAATTGGGTGATCAAAATCGTCAACTTCTATGGAAAGGTCTAATCAGGATTAGCTTTTCTAACTAGGGTGAAGCCGTAGTGTTTGTTCCTAAGTCACACGGTACCCTCCGATTGTGTATTGATTACCGAAACCTCAACAAGCAGGCACTCAAAAACAAATATCTGTTACCCCACATAGATGATTTGTTAGATCAATTTAATGGAGCACGAGTATTTTCCCAGATTTGACCTAGCTACAGGTTTTCATCAACTGAGAATTGCCGAAGAATGTGTTCCTTTGACAACTTTCAGAGGTCCAGACATATTTTATGAGTGGTTACTAATGTCGTCGGCTTGTGTAACGCGCCATCTTACTTCGTCGATTTAACGAATAGAGTGTTCAGTGGAGTCCTGAATATATTTGTTTTGGTATTCATCGACGATATTTTAATCTACTCCAAGTCAGAAAGCGAGAATGAAAAACATTTAGAACAAGTATTGGGAATTCTACGAAAGAACGTCTTCAAAGCTAGATTCTCTAAATGTATCTTCTGGCAAGAGGAAGTGTAGTTCCTTGGCCACGTAGTGTCATAGAAAGGAATTTCTGTAGATCCAAGCAAAATTACAACAATTCAAGATTGGAAGCAGCCTACTACACCTACAGAAGTCCGAAGTTTTCTTGGATTAGCTAGTTATTATCGAAAATTCGTTAAGGATTTTTCAAAGATATTCGGTTCATTAACCAAGCTTACAAAGAAGCGTGAAAGATTTAAGTGGACTCCCGAATGTGAGGAAGCTTTCCAGGAAATGAAATTAAAATTGACAACGGCTCCAGTATTAACCATTATCGATGGCAATCAGGATTTGGAGGTCTGGACAGATGCTTTGATTAGAGGTCTTGACGTAGTGTTAATGCAAAGAGGCCAAGTAGTTGCTTATGCTAGCTGTCAGTTGAAGCCACATGAGAAGAATTATGCAACTCATGATCTGGAATTATTAGCCATTGTGTTTGCTATGAAAATATGGGGGCACTATCTAATGGGGGAGAAATTTGAATTATATATTGATCATCATTCATTGAAGTATTTGTTCACTCAGAAAGACTTGAATATGAGATAACAACGTTGGCTAGAATTTATTGCAGCGTATGATCTAAATATTCTGTATACGCCGGGAAAAGCCAATGTGGTAGCGGATGCGCTTAGCAGAAAAACTGCAATCATCGCCAATCTTATTATTATGCCTTCATTAATCGACAAGATCACCGTTCTTCAGAAAGACGATAATTTTGTTAAGGGGATGATCAAAAGAATTCAAAAAGGCGAAGTCTCCAGTTTCCAAGTGGTTAGCGAGGGAGTTCTGAGATTAAAAGGAAGAATGTGTTCCCGACATCCCCTAGCTCAAAAGAGAAGTGCTTAATGAATGTCATAAGTCCAAACTTTGCATTCATCCAGAAGTAAGTAAAATGTACAACGATCTTAAGCGCACATTCTGGTGGAAGTCGATGAAGAGAGACATTTCTTTATATGTTAGCAGGTGCTCTACTTGCCAACTAATAAAAAGCGACCAACAGAAACTGGCCGGATTATTGCAACCGTTGGAAGTTACAAGTTGGAAGTGGGAACTGATTTCCATGGATTTCATAGATGGTTTGCCCCGAACCAGGAAAGGAAATGACAATATTTGGGTGATCGTAGATCGCTTCACGAAGACCGCTCATTTCATACCTACTAGATCCAATAGAACCGCTCAAAGTCTAGCGAAGATTTATTTCAGAGAAATCATTAAGCTACATGGAGTGCCGATCAGCATAGTCAGTGATAGAGATCCAATATTTACTGGCAAATTCTGGGAGGCATTTTGAATAGAACTGGGGACAAAGATGAACCTGAGCACCGCATATCACCCTCACACAGATGGCCAAACTGAGAGGGTGAACCGTATTCTAGAAGATTTACTGCGGGCTTGTATTATTGATTTTGGCGGGTCATGGGAAGACCACCTGCATTTGGCCAAGTTCTCATACAACAACAGCTATCAAGGAAGCTTAAAAATGTCGCCATTTGAAGCATTATCAGATCTCCTGCATGTTGGGTAGAACCTGGCAATAGACTTGTGTTGGGACCCGATATGATTCGTGAAGCTTTAGACAAAGTCAATTTCATCAAGAAACGATTGCAAACAGCTCAAAGCCGACAGAAAAGTTATGCGGATTATAGAAGGAGAGATTTAGCATTTGCTGTTGGTGATTATGTTTATTTGAGAGTTTCTCCGATGAGAGTATTCGGTAAAACTAGGAAGTTGGCACCCAGATTTATTGGTCCCTTTCCTATACTTGAACGAATTGGAACTCTTGCTTATAAGGTTCAATTACCTAATTGGTTGTCTGGAGTACATGATGTGTTTCACGTATCTCAACTTTGAAAGCACGTACATGATCCAGATCTTGTTGTAGAAAAAGTAGCGCAACAGGACTTGCAAATTACTCCAGAATTAGTAGTTAGAAGAGAGCCGATAAAGATTATTGGCAAAGAAACTAAAGAGCTAAGGAACAAGAAGGTTCATTTAGTTAAAGTGCAGTGGAGTGGAGATCCTAGAGACTGTACTTGGGAGACAGAAGAAAGCATTAATCAAGATTATCCCAATTGCAGAGTGGACATCTCTAACTAACTCCGGTGCAAGGTACATTTACAATACTTTGCGTTTCCATTTTGTTTCCTACTTTACTGCTGTTTCCTTTTCGGGGACGAAATTTTTTAACTAGGGGAGATTGTAACAACCCGGAAAATCCAAGCCAATTTAAAAATTTTAATTTTGTTATTTTAGTGAATTGGGAGTAATTAAAATAATTTATTTCATTAAAATAACGAGTTAGAAATAGTGCAGCAGTTTAAAAATTGAATTTGAACTTTGACTGAACGTACAGGATGCAAAATAAAACGGGTTTTAGCGAAACCAAAAATATTTAAATTTTTTAAGAATATCTTTCTAACAAATCTGAAAAATCGAAATTTCATAGCGGGAATCAAAAGCTATGGCCAATTGAATATTCAGAATGGTCGCTATGGAATAAATATAGCCCTTGAAAATTGACATTTTGCAAACGACCTCCGTTTTCGACGAAACCACTTTTGTTGGATCCGAGATTTCAATTTATTGCTAGGTTTCAAATTTCATAATTTTTTGAATTAATATGTGAGCGTGGCAAAGGAAATTGTGTTAGGTTAATTTCAGTCAAATTGAATCGACCAAAAAAGGGCCATTTTTCAAACGGTCTCAGAATTTGATGAAATCAGTTTTGTTGGGACCGTATTGTCCCAACATAGCTAGATAAAAAAATTCGGGAATTTTTAGACTCGGTATGTGGCACCAGCAAATTAAAATGTACATTCAAAACCGAATTTAAATGTTTAATATTTTAATTTGAAGAATAACTGACTGTAACAGTCGAATGGGCTTACAAAACATATACCATTGTGTTCGAAATAGGGGTATTAAGCTAGAGGCTACAGTCATTGGGTTTGGATTGGAGTTCGTTTGAAGAAACCCTAATTTTCAAATATATATATATCGACTAGTTAAATAAATCCACTCATTAATTAATTTTATAAAAAATTCAAAAAAAAAACCTCGTTACTCTCCAGACCGACGACGGCTACCAGCTCCATCCTTCCCCATCATTTTTCGGCCAAACCACTTCGAATTAGCCCCCCCACTTCGCAACTTTTTGAAGATCTCCTCCCCTTCTTCAAATCTATATAAGGAGCATCACCTATCGTTGCTCCGTCGTCGAGGACGAGCTCCATGAAGTCTGAGACTTTCGTTCGTCGCCGCTCCCGATTCTGACCATCGAGCTTCCCCCTCCTACCATCGACAGTTGCGCCTCACCCCCCTCTTCGTCGTGGTGTAGTTCGATTACATCCACGTGCTTCGGATTTGAAGATATTTGCAACCCAAGATTCGAACTAATTCAGAAGGTAACGGCCTAATGTTTATTTAAAGGGCTATAACACTTAAAAGTGTTGCTATTTATGATTTTTGTATAAAAATCATATCTTTACCATATGTTGACGAAATTCGATGAAACAGGAAAAATCAGACTCGTAGCAACATCATCTACATTCTAGAAGAAGCTAGAACGTGTTCCGAGCTCGCTACAAATTTCAGAAGGATTAAAATCAAGGTGAGACATCTAAATTCAATATGGAATGGAAATGCGTTGTATAAATTATATGAGCGAAATATAAATTATATATGTGTTGTACACCACATGTATGAGCGTTGTATAAGTTATATGAGCGATGTATAAATTATACATGCATTGTAAAAATCATATATGTGTTGAAATGGAAATGAAATATATTTATATACGTATATATATATATATATATATATATATATATATATATATATACTCCCCTCGTCCATAGACCATGGACGATATGAATTGATTGTGATTGACGTGAAATTGATTGGTAATGCGAATAGTTGAAAATTAGTTGAAATGAAAATAGTTGGAAATAATTGTTTGTGGTTGAAACAATGGGAATTATTGTGGAAAATTCGTATGATATGAAATTGATCTTAGATCATTTAGATAAGCTCCTTATGGAACGCCGCGAGGCCTAAGGTAGTGCGAGGAGCCGTACTCGGGACGGTGTCGGTTTTTAACCCCCTACTATTATGCTGCCGAAATTTTCAGTAATATCTATGTGTTTGAATTATTTTCATGTATTGAATTATATTCATGCGTTGAATAAATTGTTTAGATAATAAAAATCACATTTTTTATTATGCGTGTGAAGTATATGAAGTGTGCATGTATGAGATATTCATATGTTGAGATATTCATGCGTTGAATGACATTCATGTGCTGAATAAATTGTTTGAAAAGTAAAAATCACATTTTTATCATATATATGGACTATATAAAATATTAGTGTTTTAAATAAATTATTTTAACTTCAAAAATAATGTTTTTATCTTATGTATGCAGTATATAAAATATTCGTGTTTTAAATAAATTGTTTTAACAATAAAAATATCATTTTTATTATATGTATGAACTAATTAAAATATTCATATGTTGAAAAGGATTCATGCGTTGAATAAAAGGATTGAACAATAAAATTAAAAAATTTATTGTGAATATGAAGTGCTAAAAACATGCATGTGTGGAATAAATATTTTGAATGATAAAAATTTCATTTTTATCATGTATACGACTCGCTAAAAATACACATGTGTTGAAACATTGTTTGCCAAAAATAACATTTTTATCCGATGTATGAAGTGTTAAAAATAACCACGTGGTGAAATAAATATTTGTTTGCTAAAAATATTATTTTATTTTGGTTCTGCATATATATATATATAAATGTGTGTGTGTGTGTGTGTGTATGCGTGTGTGTGTGTGTGTATATATATATATATGTGTGTGTGTGTGTGTGTGTGTGTGTGTGTGTGTGTTGAACATGAATATGGATTAGCTGTTGAGTAAAGAATATATTTGCATGCCCAACAGATAGGTAAGCCTTAATGAGTTTGCCGCGCTATTTTATTATTGTATAAACTCCTATGAATGCCATTGGATGCAGAGTGCTGGTTGTTCTGTGTGAAATAATAAACGTCGCCATAGGATAGCAACAATTAATTTTGAACTACACTACATGGCATACTTCTTGAAGATAGCATACCCTATTATATACCACATAAGCATTTGGAGCTTATGTGATGAGGTTGAAGATGTACCATACATGCGAGAGGCTTGTATGGCAATGACTATATTTCAGGTTGAACTGGAGACTGATATGGACTATATAAAATATAACGATGAATTGCCATATAATAAAAACCTTACATGGGTCTGGAGATGACAATAAACACGTCTCTCTAGTCATTAAGGCACAAAAACCATTTATAGGGTGACGATAATTTATTCTCTGGAGTTATGATCTATACACACTCCCATGTGGACACCGTAATATATCACTATAAATATATGCATGCTTTTTAGGATTTATTGGGTGCCTAATACGGCCCAACAAATTTCCAAACCCGTCCCCGTACAAAGAAGGTTATGGCGAAATTTTCTGAAATTTAAAGGCGTTAGTGAAATATTTGAAGTGAAAAATGATATGGAAATCGTCGAATGAATTATATTTATATAAATATAAATTAAATATAACGAATAACGATGCTGTAGTTCGTATTTTGAAATCGTAACTTTAAATGATTATATCTAGAGATCCGGCCATCGGATTTTCCCGAAACCAAAACCGTTGGGTTCGCTTTAGAGAGGTCTTTCTAATGGAATCAACTTCGTTAAGATCCAGTGGTTAGATTTTGAGAAATGTATAAATCAAATTTAGAGAAATATAGCACTAGGGCCACGTTATGGCCTAAAACGTCGTTTGATTAAATGGCGCTATTTTTAAATAAATAAAAATAGCAATATATTGTTATAAAATATTATTTGCGATATGGAATGGAAATAAACCGATTCTACTTGGTTTGTTTGATATTTGATGGTTATATGTGTTTGACATGAAAATTATATAAAGAATTGAAATGTGGATGTCGAATAATTTAATCGTGGACATAATTGATTTGAATTTAACATACATGAATTATTGTAAAAGGCCGAGTTAATTCTCATTTCAAATAATTGATCGACGAATAAATGTCGAAGATATGAAGATGGTGCAAGACCGGTGATCTTCACATCGTGTGGATTACTACTGATGCCTTTGAGGTGGGTAGCTCCCTTGACGAGGTTACACTGGTAGTGGTCTGGATGTACTTGTTGATCGTCCGGATGTGCGAGGGCCTCTCTTCCGTATTAGACATACGGGACGAGGAATAAGGTGCCTCCGGTTTCGTTCAGACCCAGAACGGACTTGTAAATGGATGTGTGTCTGACGTGTATTCTGTGCTGTATTCATTGATCTCTACTAAATATACAACTGTTTGGCGGCGGAGAATTTATTCTCTTGCTTAACACCCTTCTTTGAGACGTACGAGCTCAGAGGTTGTATATCGATAGACATCAGTGGTATAGTGTGGATTGACAACGTTTGCATGCAAAGATGCAAATGATCAAGGCTTTTGTTGAAAAGCAGAGTCTTGTGGTTGATGATAAAAGCACGACTTTAATATAGCGTAGCTTTGTGTATGACGTTGATTCGTGAGCCTCACACCCTAGTATGAGTTAAAAATGGGATAAGGACTGCTAGGAGAACACGACGTTTTTTCTAGCTATGGGTGGTGTCAACGTTTTACTAGCCCTGACATCATGGATTATTATACCTTTGTGGATGTTGGAATGTGAGCCGCCTCGGTTATATCGGTCTCTACGGAGCCGATGGATAGGTATGATAGGACCGGGAAACGTGTGTTCAAGAATTGCCAATCCACTAACGTAAGTGTGGACCGGCCTAGCCGATTCCAAAGGTTCTCTACGGGGAATCCTGAGACATTTTCTATAGTGTCTCGAAGCCGGTGAGGAGCTTGTCCCTTGCCTCGACTCATGACGGAATCGAAATTTCCTGCGACGATCCCAAAACCCCGTGACACGGTGTTAAGGATAATCATTGGAATATAACACATTAATCATCATTAGCAGATCACAGATAATAGCATAAACGAGAAATAGAATAATTTACACACATATGACAGCGGAATCATATAGATATCACCACATCAGAGAGCACACGTTTCCCAGTCCTTACAGACCTATAATCGAGGCGCCTCGTATTCCAACAACCACACAGGTGAAAAGTAGATATAAATGCCAGGGCTGGTAGGTCACTGACACCACCATAGCTAGAAAGAAACGTCGTGCACTCCTTGGGTCCTTCTCCCTTTTTGACTCATACCGGGGTGTGAGGCTCGCGAATCCACGTTATACACAAAGCTACATCACACAGACTATGCTTTGATCATCAACCACAAGACTTTGCTTTGCAACAGAAGCCTTGATCATATGCCACTTAGGCGTGCCACACAGGCAATCCACTCCATGCGACTGATTTCTATCAATACATAACCTCTGAGCTCGTACCTCTCAGAGAAGGGCGTTAAGCAAGAGAATAAATTCTCCGCCGCCAAACAGATATATATTTAACAGAGATCAATCAGCACAGAATAAAATCCAATGTCAGACACACAGTCCATTTACAAGTTCGTTCTGGGTTTGAACAAAATCGGAGGCACTAATTCCTCGCATATCCGCACAATCAACAATATGTTTGGATGGCTACTACCTCAGCTCCTTCATGGTAGCTACTCCAATCACAAGCATCAGTAGCGCCCATCCATCCAATGTGAAGATCGTCGGTCTTCAACCGTCTTCGACTCTTCGACTTCTCAACGTCGATCGATTATTTGAAATGAGAATGAACTCGGTCTTTTCAAACAACCCACGTATATTTAGATTTTCAAATCAAGTTTTCACATGGTTAAACTATTCAACATTTACATTTCAGTTCCTTAGTATAATTTTCATGTTAAACACATTCAACCATCACATATCAAGCAAACACAACAAAATTGGTTTATTTCCACTCTATATCGTCTAAAGTATTTTATAACGATATATCGCCATTTTTATTTATTTAAAACGGCCATATTTAATTAAACGACGTTTTAGGTCGTGCCGAGGCACTGGCGCTGTTTTTCACTAAATTTGTTTTACACATATCTGAAAATCTAATCGTTGGATCTTCACAAATTTTACATCATTAGAAATATCATTTCAAAACGAATCCAACGGTTTCAGTTTCGGGAAAATCCGACGGTCGGATTTTCCACACTAGTCGTTTGAAGTTACGATTTCAAATTACGAACTACAACGTCGTTATTCGATTTAATTATATATATATAATCGTTTCTGGCGCTGTTTTTCTTCAAATTTGAACTAAACATTCCAGACAATCCAACCGTCGGATCTTTACAAAGTTGGTGACGTTGGAAAGATATTTCCAAGGCGAACCCAACGGTTGCGGTTTCGGGAAAATCCAATGGTCGGATTTCCCGTACTAGTCATTTGAAATCACGGTTTCAAAACACGAACTGCACGGCCACGATTCGTTTTAATTTTATTTATATCTATATATTTATATAAATATAGTTCATTCAAAAATTCCTATATCGTTTTCACTTCAAATATTTCACTAACGCCTTTAAATTTTGGAAATTTTCGCCATAACCTCCTTTGTATGGGAGGGGCTGGGAAAATTCCCAAATAGCCACACGGGCGTCTCATCTCAAAAAGAAAAAGAAAAAGCCAAGTGGCTAGCCAACAGGCTCATAAAATCATCACCCCAAACAAAACAGTAAACGTGTACCTATTTGTCGGGCACAAAATTTTATTCCTCTTCTCTAGCCTCTTTGCTATAACCTGTTCAATAAATATGCATGTACATATATGCAATTTTTATCATTTATCATTTTCCATTCAACTTCATATTTGATTCAATTTGGTTTATAAACACCATTCATTCTAATGTTGCATGCATAGGCAAAAATCATATCATTAGCTAATTAATGAATATTTCAACTCATGCATATTTATTTGAACAATTGGTTATTTTTAACACTTCACATTTCAAAAATGATAATTTTGGCGAACTAAAATATATTTCAACACATGACTATTTTATTTAGTTCCTATGCATGTTAAAAATAATATTTCTTTCACAAATATGTATTTCAACGCTCGCATATTTTTAGCAAATCACATACATGATAAAAATGGTATTTTTATCATCTAAAATATTTATTCCACACATGAATGTTTTTAACACTTCATAGTTTCAATAAAAATGTAATTTTTATTGTTCGATCTTTTTATTTAACACATGAACTTTTCCAATACACACACTTCTCAACACATGAGCATCTCCACACATGGATATTTTATATAGTTTGTTCATATAAGAAAGATGAAATTTTTATGGTCGAAACTATTTATATATAAGGCGAATATTTTACATACTTCATAAATATTATAAAAATGTGATTTTTATTGTTTAAACACTTCATTCGTTCACACATGAATTTACTTTTCCCACATCACTTCTCGACACATGAGCATTTCCACACATGGATATAGTTTCAACACATGACTTTAATTTCAACGCATGAAGATAATTTCAACATATGAAAATAATTCTAACACATGAATAATATTCAAAATTTCGGCAGCATAACGGCAGGGTAGTTAAAACCGGCACCGTCCCGAGTACGGCTCCTCGCTCTACCTTAAAACCTCGCGGTTTTTGTAACACCCCGAATTTCGGTTAATGCTAAAATTCACTAATTACAGAATAAATAATCTCAGATGTGGGAATTAGGGGAAACGAGCTACGTCATTGCGTTCGTCTCGGAAAAATACGCAAAATAGAGTCCGAGTTTTCGAAAATCGGAGTCCGTATGGCCCAGTTATGGCCCGATGAAGTTTGCAGAAAATTCAAAACTAAAAACAGATTTAATAATTTAAAACCAGATTTTAAAATAGAGCAAGCGGGGCCAGGCGGGAAGATTCCCGCCCTACCCATGTCGACAGGGCTGTCGACAGGCCTGTCGACAGGGGTGTCGACTTGCCTGTCGACTTGCCTGTCGACAGGGGGGCGACGCCCAGTAAAACTGGGTGCACCAGTTTAGGTTCTTGGGCTGGCTTGGAGGGCTGGTTCTGGAAGCTTCTTGGATCTGACGGGTCTAAACCAATCTAGGGTTAATCTAAGGGTCTAAAATGCAACCTAATCCTATAAATAAGACCCTAACCCTATCCTAATTCATTCATAATTAGATCTTGTAACTAAACTATGGCAAAATGGAACTTGATCATGGCCACCACAAATCAATGAAGAGGAAAGCAAGCTAATCAACCTCTCTAATCAACCTCTAATCCATTCTAAGCATCTTAATCTTCTTCATTTGGAGTGCAAATTACTAGTTGTGAGTTTCTATCACTTTAACATCAATTGTTAAAGCAAGTAGATTAGGTGTAATGAGACTTATGGTCTTGAATGCGGATTAGTGAGTTTGAATCATTTGTAATGATATGTTACTCTATGTTTTCCTATGTTTATGCATATTGAATAAGTTGGTTTATGCATATTTAATAAGTTGGTTTATGCATACTTGATAAGTGGATTTATGCATGATTAATAAGTTGGTTTATGCATATTTGATAAGTGGATTTATGCATGATTAATAAGTTGGTTTATGCATATTTGATAAGTGGATTTATGCATGATTAATAAGTTGGTTTATGCATGTTTAACAAGTGGGTTTATGCATGTTGAGTATGTAAGTTTATGCAAGTTTAGTATGATATATGTTATGTTTACATGATGCTAAATATGCAAGTTGTGGGCTATGTGATCATATGCATGTTATGCAAGTTCATGAAGATATGCTATGCAAGTTACATGTATGTTAATATGCAAGATATGCTATGCAAGTTACATGTATGTTAATATGCAAGATATGCTATGCAAGTTACATGTATGTTAATATGCAAGATATGCTATGCAAGTTACATGTTTGTTAATATGCAAGTTCATGATGACACATTATGCAAGTTTGTGAGTTAATATGCAAGTATGTGAATGCTTATGCAAGAATGTGAATGCTTATGCAAGTTATGTGTATGCTTAAATGCATGATTAACATGTTATGCAAGTTGTGAGAATGCTTATATGCAAGTTCAACATGTTATGCAAGTTGTGAGAATGCTTATATGCAAGTTCAACATGTTATGCAAGTTGTGTGAATGCTTATATGCAAGTTCAACATGTTATGCAAGTTGTGTGAATGCTTATATGCAAGTTCAACATGTTATGCAAGATATGTGTATGATAATATGCAAGTTCATATGCAACATGTTATGCAAGTCATGTGTATGATAATATGCAAGTTTGGGGTTAAATGTAGTTGGGTTAATATATGCTCATATATGCAAGTTGACATCCTCTTAACCCATGACAAAGTTTATGCTAATATTTGGTTTAACCCATGATGTTTGAGATGGATCTTCCCTTTTATTATGTCGTGAAATGAGAACGATTTGCGTGGGGAACGATGGGGTTAATAAATATGTTAATAAAAGTATGATTGGGTATGATTAAGCATACCATAAAAATAAATTAACATAAGTGGGAATTTACCTATTGAGTTAGGTCTACCCCATGGGAATTTACCTATTGAGTTAGGTCTACCCATGTTATGAGAAACTTGATATTAATTAGGGACAATTAATATGGGGGTGATTAATTAGATGTAATTAATCGACTAAGACACGAGGTTGGACTCATTTGTAGTGTAAAACTGCCCGGACCCAACCGGCTTAACCAGTTACTACAAATGTTAGCCCAATGTGAGAGGTCTTAGGCACAAACTAAATACGTGATTAATGTAAAGACACGAGGTTAGACTCGGTTATGACATAAGGCTGCCCGGACCCAACCGGCTTAACCGGCAGTCATAAAAGATAGTCTAATGTGAGAGGTCTTTATGAGGATCACGGTCTTAATTAACTAAGAAACACTTAACCAAATTAGCATGTAGTGGGACATGAGGGTTAAGTGGGTGCCTTGGGTGGCATGTGGAATCTAGTGGGTTGCCTTGGGTGGCAATAGAAAAATACGATTAGAATACTTAACCAAAGTGGAACATGTAATTAAACATGATTAAAGGGTTAAGTAAGTGCCATGGGTGGCATGTGAAAATACGATTAGAATACTTAACCAAAGTGGGACATGTAAGTAAACATGATTAAAGGGTTAAGTAAGTGCCTTAGGTGGCATGTAGAAATCTAGTGGGTGCCTTAAGGGGCAATTGAAAGATGATTAGATGACTTAACCAAAACTTAACATGTAAGTGGGCATGATTATAAAGAGGGGTTAAGTGGGATGCACTAGATAAAATTGCAAGCTTAGGTGGTAGCTTGTGGGGGCCCATTTCAACCAATATCCCAAACGTATCTTTGTGGGCTCGACTCAAGTCGAGTGACGGGACACGCATATTGGGCTTGACTATAAGAGGCCAAACCGGGTTAACGGTGGCAACGCGGGACCAACGGGTTTCATATGCGTGTGTGGACCCGGGCTGGTTGGTAAGTCGTTGTTGCATCGTGTAGATATAAAGCCGTGCACCGTTGATATTATCAGGTGGCCACGTTGGGGAATGATACACCCCAATTGTGGGACCAGCACGGGTATCTACGGTAGGGAGCCGATCGATGGGGAGTAGTGGGTACACCTAGTGGAGATAGGGGCAGACGGCACCTATGTAGTGGGCTAGGAGTACACGAAACTACTAAATTACTAAGTACACTTAGTGGGATCAACCTTTAAGTAGGAATTACTCTTGGTGGGTAGAACTGGTGTGGTGCAGTGTAGAAATTATCCTTGGGTGGATAGGTCTGGGGCGGTGTAATCTAGTAATTATCCTTGGGTGGATAAATGCGTCTTTACGGTTATCTTAGTTTATCCTAAGTTTGCCAAGCTGCTTAGTGTAGCCATTCATCCCCAGGCATTACCGTATATCAACTTATGTCTTCTCTGGTTACTTTAATGATTGTATTGTTAAAGTCATAGGACTCACTCAGACTTATGTCTGACCCCGTTGTTGTTTATCTTTTTCCCCAAACCCCAGGTTATCAGAGTGGGCCTAGTGCTAGTGGGCTTTGATCAGATTGCTGTATCTATCCTTTGGAGTTTGGACCGTTGAAGTAAAGCTCAGTTCATCTATCCTTTTATGGCTATTGTTTACTTAGTGGGATTATGTACTTATTTTTATCAAGATGGATATTTTGTACCTGACTCTTGTATGGTTTTGTGATGTAACCAGACATGTTTTAACTTCCGCTGTTATGAGATGATGTTTTAAAATTTCAAGTACCATTTATATCTGTCTTGTTGTAATTTTTCTGTTCTATATTCACTAAAATACTCCACCGATGCCATGGCATTCCCATTGAGAGTGACCATAGCGGGCGTGGGGTGTTACACGTGGTATCAGAGCAAAGGTTACCAGAACAGATAAATTTTTTAGAAAAACTATTTTCTAAGAAAATTTTTGGAAGAAGTATTTTCAAAAACATGTCTTAAAAGAGAAAGGTTTTTGAAAGCAAAGCATAATCCCCGATAGCCATATCTTTATCTTTCGAATTCTCCGTTTGAATCTCTTCCTCTCTCTCATTTTGAGTTTCCCCTTCACGTATAGATGATCTTTCTAAGATAGATAAGAGTGGAAAACCACTTCAAGGGACTTAGACGTTAGTCGGATTGGAAGTTGGTTCAAAAAGGAGGAGGACTTGTAGTTACTTATTGGATGGACGATGGGAGGAAGGTTCAAATAGTTGTTTGGTTAAGGAAGGACGGAACCTCATTGATGGGAGGTTACGAGTGGAGAATGGGAAGGAGAAGGCTAGTAGTTATCCTTTTGGGAAGGAATGGGACATCTTATTAGGATTGTCCAAAGGGGGCATAGGCAAGCTATGGAATCTCCTGGAGGGTAGTTGTATTCCCTCGCGACTAGGGTACCTGATGGGGATAGGACCGTCTAGGTTGGAATTTGGATTTCTTCATTATCCGATTCGAACTTTAATTGATATTGACGCATCGAGTTCGTTTATTTCATCATTGTTAGTTGAGTCACTGCACCTAGACACCAGTTTAGTAGATGATCCCTTAGTTGTTTCAAACCCAATTGGGCTCCATGATGTGTTTGGGTTTGAAAGTTTCTATACTTAGCGTTGAGTTTAGAAGTGATGCTTGTTGGGCTTCACGGGCTATGGGTTAGTTTTGGGCATGGACTGGTTATCCAGTAGGGGTGCCGTTCTTGATTGTGGAAGGAGAGTTGTTAGGCTTATGACCCGCTAGGGTAACACTCTCGAGATCTCTTATAATCCCATAGAATCTGTTATGCTAAGTTATCTAGAATCGCTTGACACGATGGTCTAGAGTTTGCGATCTGTTAGAGCAGTCCAGGAATACTCGGATGTGTGAGAGGAGGGAAAGGGCTTACCTCCGGAGCGGGAGATTGACTTCCGAAAATATCTGGTAGATAATGCCAAACCAGTATCTTGGCCAGTGTGCCACACGGCTCCTCGTGAGAGGAGGGAACTCGATAAGCAAGTAGGTGGTTTGCTTAAGAAGGGGTTCATAAGACGAAGTATATCGGAGTAGGGTGCTCCAGTAGTTTTTGCTGCGAAGGCGGATGGGTCCCTCAGACTTTGTGTAGGCTAAAGAGAACTGAATAAACTCACAAAGAAGAATCGACACCCATTGCCGAGGATTTATGATCTCTTTGATCAGTTAGTGGGCGCCTCAGTATTTTCGCAGTTGGACTTAACCACGAGGTTTCGTCTGTTGAGAGTGACTGAGGATAGTATAGAGAAGACTACCTTTAGGACTCCGGATGGTTTTTATGAGTGACTGGAGATGCCATTTGGTTTGACGAACGCCCCCGCATATGATAAGAAGGGTGTTCAGGGAGTACCTAAATAAGTTCGTAATAGTCTTTGTGGATGACATCTTGGTCTTTTCTAGGAGCAAAATAAGTTTTCGTAGGTGCTCAATAGGGTGAGAAAAGCCAGTTATGGGAAAATGGTGGTTTTAGAGCGAGACTGGCAAGGACATCCAAAGTTGGTTAAAGGCTTAATTGATTAGCCATTTTTACTAGTATCATCTCACGTAGGTCGCCTGAACTCGAAGGAGATATCCCTTGGGTGTTTGTCTGATATTGGTTTAGGCCTTTGGGGCTTGCATTTGGGGTATGTCGAGTTCGACTAAGGTGGTCTGCGTGAGAGATGGATAGTTGTGATGATTTTGCATGGGAGAATATCCTGATTTTCTCTAGGAGTGGAGAAGAACCTGCCCTGCATCTTAGGGAAGTATTGGAGACTCTCCAGGCGCATAGTCTTAAGACAGCAAAAGTGAATAGGATTCTTAGCATCCTATGATTTTGAGATAGCGTATACCCATGGCAAGGGTAACATGGTAGCGGATGCCTTAAGTAGAAAAAAAGGTTGTCCTTGAGTTCATTTTTCGTTGAACAACGGAGCTTAGAGTTTATCTCTATGTTTGACTTTAGACCTTCCGTTGACTTTGTACCCGGTTTCTAGCCTCCTTGGAGGTTAGACCTACTCTTTTGGGGCGTATTGGCGGAGCACAGCGGGACGACCCACAATTGGTTGAGTTAGTAAAGAAGCTCATGAGGGGGGGAGTCGTCCAGCCATTTGAGTAGGTACACCCTAGATGGTAAGGGGTGGTTGCGTAGAGACGGTAGACTTTGTGTACCGCAAGACGAGGGTTTGAAGAAGGCTATACTTGATGATGCACATCGGTCGAAGATGACCATTCATCCCGGTGGGGACAAGATGTACCAAGACGTAAAGCGAGTTTTCTTTTGGGCCGGTATAAAGAAAGACGCGGCCGAGTATGTCGCTAGATGCTTGGTGAGCTAGCAAATGGAAGCGGAGTAGAAGAAACCCAGTGGGTTGCTTCACCCATTGGAAGTTCCGCTATGGAAGTGGGATAGTATCTCGATGGGTTTTGTCGATGGATTACCGAGATCGAGGGAGGGTAATACGGGAATTTGGGTTGTGGTAGATAGACTTACTAAGTGTGCCCATTTCGTACCTGTGAAGAGCAAGAGGACTATTCCATGTCTAGCTTCAGTTTATATTCGAAAGATTATTAGATTGCATGGTGTACCCTCCAGTATGGTGAGCGATCGAGATCCTATCTCCACTAGAGAGTTTTGGAAGAGTTTCCAAGAGGCGGTAGGGACTCAGTTGTAATTGAGTACCGCATATCATCCTCAGATAGACGGCCAGACCGAGAGGGTGAATCATATTTTAGAAGACCTTTTGAGGCTATGTATCTTGGATTTTGGAGGTACACGGGAGGAGCATCTTCCATTGGTGGGGTTACCCGACAGACTTAGTAGTGTACATGATGTATTCCATAGGAGGAAGTGCCTACATAAGACCGCAGAGGTGGTAGAGCTGAGTTTGCTTAGAGAAGTGGAAGTAGAGTGTGATGCGACGATTCGACGAGCTCCTACTTGCATCCTTGGGTCAGAGATTTGGAAGCTGAGAAAACAGAGAGGTTCAACTAGTCAAAGTACAAAAAGGGAGATGAAGAGAGCGATGCTACCTGGGAGACGGAAGCGAAGATGCGTTCGAGGTACCCTTTTTCTTTCGGAGGGTATGTCCTTTTGCTTCTCCTTCATCGCATATCTTGTGCTTATCTTATCCTTAGTATGTCCTCTCGTTAGTACCTTTGACCTTCGGATAGGATAGTCCTATGGTTGAAACATGTGTTTGAGACATGTTATGTATGATGGATGCAAGTGGATGCAAGTGTTTGCTAGTGGTTGCTCGTGGATGCATATACACATACTCTAGGCACTAGATCGGCTCAATCACTTCATATTGCATATTGCATAAAATTGTGTGTAGAAAGCTATATTTATGGATGTCTAATGATTGTGTTATCATATGGATGATGCATTTTGGTGAATGATTGTGCACTCATGTAGATATTGTATGTGTCGATAGGGTTCTTTCGCATACATAATGGATGCATGGCACTATCATGGTTTGCATATGTTCATACATTAGATAGGGAACATATACACACACTCTTTGCATATGCTCATACATCATTAGAAATTGTTCTAAGGACAATGGATGCCCGTGTTTGATGGATTGAGTAGATGGTTGTTTGGATGGTAGGATATGCATTCTCCTTAGCTTAGAGATTTCGGGGACGAAATCCTTTAAGGAGGGGAGAATGTAACACCCCGAATTTCGGTTAATGCTAAAATTCACTAATTACAGAATAAATAATCTCAGATGTGGGAATTAGGGGAAACGAGCTGCGTCATTGCGTTCGTCTCGGAAAAATACGCAAAATAGAGTCCGAGTTTTCGAAAATCGGAGTCCGTATGGCCCAGTTATGGCCCGATGAAGTTTGCAGAAAATTCAAAACTAAAAACAGATTTAATAATTTAAAACCAGATTTTAAAATAGAGCAAGCGGGGCCAGGCGGGAAGATTCCCGCCCTACCCATGTCGACAGGGCTGTCGACAGGCCTGTCGACAGGGGTGTCGACTTGCCTGTCGACAGGGGGGCGACGCCCAGTAAAACTGGGTGCACCAGTTTAGGTTCTTGGGCTGGCTTGGAGGGCTGGTTCTGGAAGCTTCTTGGATCTGACGGGTCTAAACCAATCCAGGGTTAATCTAAGGGTCTAAAATGCAACCTAATCCTATAAATAAGACCCTAACCCTATCCTAATTCATTCATAATTAGATCTTGTAACTAAACTATGGCAAAATGGAACTTGATCATGGCCACCACAAATCAATGAAGAGGAAAGCAAGCTAATCAACCTCTCTAATCAACCTCTAATCCATTCTAAGCATCTTAATCTTCTTCATTTGGAGTGCAAATTACTAGTTGTGAGTTTCTATCACTTTAACATCAATTGTTAAAGCAAGTAGATTAGGTGTAATGAGACTTATGGTCTTGAATGCGGATTAGTGAGTTTGAATCATTTGTAATGATATGTTACTCTATGTTTTCCTATGTTTATGCATATTGAATAAGTTGGTTTATGCATATTTAATAAGTTGGTTTATGCATACTTGATAAGTGGATTTATGCATGATTAATAAGTTGGTTTATGCATATTTGATAAGTGGATTTATGCATGATTAATAAGTTGGTTTATGCATATTTGATAAGTGGATTTATGCATGATTAATAAGTTGGTTTATGCATGTTTAACAAGTGGGTTTATGCATGTTGAGTATGTAAGTTTATGCAAGTTTAGTATGATATATGTTATGTTTACATGATGCTAAATATGCAAGTTGTGGGCTATGTGATCATATGCATGTTATGCAAGTTCATGAAGATATGCTATGCAAGTTACATGTATGTTAATATGCAAGATATGCTATGCAAGTTACATGTATGTTAATATGCAAGATATGCTATGCAAGTTACATGTATGTTAATATGCAAGATATGCTATGCAAGTTACATGTTTGTTAATATGCAAGTTCATGATGACACATTATGCAAGTTTGTGAGTTAATATGCAAGTATGTGAATGCTTATGCAAGAATGTGAATGCTTATGCAAGTTATGTGTATGCTTAAATGCATGATTAACATGTTATGCAAGTTGTGAGAATGCTTATATGCAAGTTCAACATGTTATGCAAGTTGTGAGAATGCTTATATGCAAGTTCAACATGTTATGCAAGTTGTGTGAATGCTTATATGCAAGTTCAACATGTTATGCAAGTTGTGTGAATGCTTATATGCAAGTTCAACATGTTATGCAAGATATGTGTATGATAATATGCAAGTTCATATGCAACATGTTATGCAAGTCATGTGTATGATAATATGCAAGTTTGGGGTTAAATGTAGTTGGGTTAATATATGCTCATATATGCAAGTTGACATCCTCTTAACCCATGACAAAGTTTATGCTAATATTTGGTTTAACCCATGATGTTTGAGATGGATCTTCCCTTTTATTATGTCGTGAAATGAGAACGATTTGCGTGGGGAACGATGGGGTTAATAAATATGTTAATAAAAGTATGATTGGGTATGATTAAGCATACCATAAAAATAAATTAACATAAGTGGGAATTTACCTATTGAGTTAGGTCTACCCCATGGGAATTTACCTATTGAGTTAGGTCTACCCATGTTATGAGAAACTTGATATTAATTAGGGACAATTAATATGGGGGTGATTAATTAGATGTAATTAATCGACTAAGACACGAGGTTGGACTCATTTGTAGTGTAAAACTGCCCGGACCCAACCGGCTTAACCAGTTACTACAAATGTTAGCCCAATGTGAGAGGTCTTAGGCACAAACTAAATACGTGATTAATGTAAAGACACGAGGTTAGACTCGGTTATGACATAAGGCTGCCCGGACCCAACCGGCTTAACCAACAGTCATAAAAGATAGTCTAATGTGAGAGGTCTTTATGAGGATCACGGTCTTAATTAACTAAGAAACACTTAACCAAATTAGCATGTAGTGGGACATGAGGGTTAAGTGGGTGCCTTGGGTGGCATGTGGAATCTAGTGGGTTGCCTTGGGTGGCAATAGAAAAATACGATTAGAATACTTAACCAAAGTGGAACATGTAATTAAACATGATTAAAGGGTTAAGTAAGTGCCATGGGTGGCATGTGAAAATACGATTAGAATACTTAACCAAAGTGGGACATGTAAGTAAACATGATTAAAGGGTTAAGTAAGTGCCTTAGGTGGCATGTAGAAATCTAGTGGGTGCCTTAAGGGGCAATTGAAAGATGATTAGATGACTTAACCAAAACTTAACATGTAAGTGGGCATGATTATAAAGAGGGGTTAAGTGGGATGCACTAGATAAAATTGCAAGCTTAGGTGGTAGCTTGTGGGGGCCCATTTCAACCAATATCCCAAACGTATCTTTGTGGGCTCGACTCAAGTCGAGTGACGGGACACGCATATTGGGCTTGACTATAAGAGGCCAAACCGGGTTAACGGTGGCAACGCGGGACCAACGGGTTTCATATGCGTGTGTGGACCCGGGCTGGTTGGTAAGTCGTTGTTGCATCGTGTAGATATAAAGCCGTGCACCGTTGATATTATCAGGTGGCCACGTTGGGGAATGATACACCCCAATTGTGGGACCAGCACGGGTATCTACGGTAGGGAGCCGATCGATGGGGAGTAGTGGGTACACCTAGTGGAGATAGGGGCAGACGGCACCTATGTAGTGGGCTAGGAGTACACGAAACTACTAAATTACTAAGTACACTTAGTGGGATCAACCTTTAAGTAGGAATTACTCTTGGTGGGTAGAACTGGTGTGGTGCAGTGTAGAAATTATCCTTGGGTGGATAGGTCTGGGGCGGTGTAATCTAGTAATTATCCTTGGGTGGATAAATGCGTCTTTACGGTTATCTTAGTTTATCCTAAGTTTGCCAAGCTGCTTAGTGTAGCCATTCATCCCCAGGCATTACCGTATATCAACTTATGTCTTCTCTGGTTACTTTAATGATTGTATTGTTAAAGTCATAGGACTCACTCAGACTTATGTCTGACCCCGTTGTTGTTTATCTTTTTCCCCAAACCCCAGGTTATCAGAGTGGGCCTAGTGCTAGTGGGCTTTGATCAGATTGCTGTATCTATCCTTTGGAGTTTGGACCGTTGAAGTAAAGCTCAGTTCATCTATCCTTTTATGGCTATTGTTTACTTAGTGGGATTATGTACTTATTTTTATCAAGATGGATATTTTGTACCTGACTCTTGTATGGTTTTGTGATGTAACCAGACATGTTTTAACTTCCGCTGTTATGAGATGATGTTTTAAAATTTCAAGTACCATTTATATCTGTCTTGTTGTAATTTTTCTGTTCTATATTCACTAAAATACTCCACCGATGCCATGGCATTCCCATTGAGAGTGACCATAGCGGGCGTGGGGTGTTACAGTTTTTGACAATGGGGATTCGTGCATCTAATTCGCACGCAAGCGACATGTTTTATTTTCATTTCCATAATTATTTCCAATTTATTTCAATCACCAATGGGTATTTTTCAACCACAACCAATCAATATCAACCACAAACAATTATTCAACCATTCGCATTTTTCATCCAATGTTTCACACCAATTCACAACAATAAATATCTTCCATGGTTTATGGACGAGGGGAGTATATATATGTATATATTATTTCTATATTTCACTTGCATTTCAACACATATATCAATTATACTATGCATGTATAATTCATACTTCGCTCATATAGCTTACACAATGCATGTACATGAGGTATACAACACGTGTATAATTTATACTTCGCTTGTATAATTTATACATGACATTTTCCATTCAAATTCATTTAATTTAGATTTCTCACATTGGTTTTCGAAGTGCTAAAAATTGTAGATGGCTCAGAAAAATCCGCGGTCTCTTCTATGTGGTAGAGAGCCTCCTTGCGGTCCCGATGTTTCCTGTTTCATCGAATTTGGTCAACACACGAAAAAGATATGATTTTTAAAAGTTCAAACATCAAAAAGGACTCACCTTTCTTTGGTGGTTCGAACTAGGGTTTGGATTTTTCAGGAAATCCGTGCACCATGGTGAAGATCGGAGGGTGCGACGTGAAAGAGGGGAGCGAGGCGGTCCTGTCGGTGGTAGGAGGAGCAGGTGCGATCGCCTTTGGCGATCGTGGCGTTGACGTGAAGTCGGCGACTTCCTGGGCGTCGTTCTCGACGCTAGCGAAGGAGAGAGGCGGGGGTTTGGTCGGATTTGAAGAGGGAGGTCGGCGGCGTCGAGTCAGGGTGGTGGCGGCGCCTGGAGGTGGCTGAGGCGGTCGGAAATCACATGGGAAGGTTCGAACGGTTTTCCGCCGTTAAACGAGAGAGACGCGGTTTTTTTATTTTAATTTATGAAAGAATTTTCTGATTCGCCGATATATATATTATTCAGAAAATTAGGGTTTTCACTTACGAACCCCAATTCAAACCCAACGACTGTTGCCCCTAGCTAAATACCCCCATCCCGGACACAATGGGATATATTTCATAGGCCAATTCGACTGTTACAGTCAGTTATTTTTCAAATTAAAGTATAAAACATTTAATATTCAATTTGAACGTACATTTCAATTTGCCAGGGCCACAAACTGATTCGAAAAATTCTAGAAAAATAAATATAGCTATGTTTTGACGCTACGGTCCCAACAAAACTAGTTACGCTGAATTCTGAGATCGTTTGAAAAATGGCCATTTTCTGGTCGATCCAATTCAACAGAATTTGACCAAACACATTTTCTTTTGCCACGCTCACATACTAGCTTCAAAAATTATGAAATTTGAAACCTAGCAATAGTTTGACATCAGGGACCCAACAAAAGTGGTTTCGTCGAATTCCGAGGTCGTTTTCAAAATGTCTATTTTCAAGGGCTATATATTCTATATAGCGACCTTTCTGAAAATTCATTTGGCCATAACTTTTGATTCCCGCTATGAAACTTCGATTTTTCAGATTCGTTAGAAAGATATTCATTAACAGATTTAAATATTTTTGGTTTCACCCAAATCCGTGATATTTTGCACCCGACACAGTCAGTCAAAGTTTGAATTCAAATTTTCAAACTGACTCACTATCTCTATTTCATTATTTTATTGAAATATTCTATTTCAATTGTTCAAATTCCTTTGAAATAACCAATTTAAAATTTTAAATTGGCTCGCATTTTCCGGGTTGTTACAATCTCCCCCACTTAAAACTTTTCGTCCCCGAAAAGGAAACAACTGTAAAGTAGGAAACAAAATGTAAATGCAAAGTATTGTAAAGGTACCTTGCACCGGAGTTAGTCAGAGATGTCCACTCTGCATTTGGGGTAAGCTTGCTTAGTGCTCTCCTCAGTCTCCCAAGTATAGTCTCTAGGATCACTATTCCACTGCACTTTAACTAGATGAACCTTTTTGCTTCTTAGCTCTCTAGTTTCTTTGCCAACAATCTTTAATGGCTCTCTTCTGACTGCTAATTCTGGAGTTATTTCCAAGTCCTGTTGCGCTGCTTCTTCTACAACAAGATCCGGATCATGCACATGTCTTCTAAGTTGAGATACGTGAAACACATCATGCACTCCAGGCAACCAATCTGGTAATTGAACCCTATAAGCAAGAGTTCCAATTTCGTTCAAGTATAGGAAAGGGACCAATAAATCTCGGTGCCAACTTCCCAGTTTTGCCAAATCTGATTACTCCTCTCATCGGAGAAACTTTCAAATAAACATGGTCACCAATAGCAATTGTCAAATCTCTTCTTCTAGAATCTGCGTAACTTTTCTGTCGGTTTTGTGCGGTTCTCAATCGCTTTTTGATGAAGTCGACTTTATCGGACGCTTCTCTAATCATGTCGGGTCCTAACACAAGTCTGTTGCCAGGTTCTACCCAACATGCTGGAGATCTGCACGGTCTGCCATATAATGCTTCAAATGGTGACATTCCCAAACTTGCTTGATAGCTATTGTTATATGAGAATTTTGCCAAATGCAAGTGATCTTCCCATGACCCACCAAAATCAATTATACAAGCCCGCAATAAATCTTCTAGAATTCTATTCACCCGCTCAGTTTGGCCATCTGTCTGAGGGTGATAAGCGGTGCTCATATTCAGTTTCGTTCCCAATTCTGTCTAGAATGCCTCCCAAAATTTGCTAGCAAATATTGGGTCTCTATCACTGACTATGCTGATGGAAATTTCATGCAGCTTAACGATTTCTTTAAAATATATCTGTGCTAGACTTTGAGCGGTTCTATTGGATCTGACAGGTATGAAATGGGCAGTCTTCGTGAAGCGATCTACGATTACCCAAATGCTGTCATTACCTTTCCTGGTTCGCGGCAAACCATCTATGAAATCCATGGAAATCTGTTCCCATTTCCAACTTGGGACTTCCAACGGTTGCAACAATCCAGCTAGCTTCTGTTGGTCGCTCTTGACTAATTGACAAGTACGACATCTGCTAACATATAAAGAAATATTCCTCTTCATTGCCTTCCACCAGAAAGTGCGTTTGATATCGTTGTACATTTTACTTACCCCAGGATGAATGCAAAGTTTGGATTTATGGCATTCATCTCGCACCTCTCTTTTGAGCTCAGGGATGTCGGGAACACACATTCTTCTATTCAATCTCAGAACTCCCTCACTATCCACTTGGAAACTGGAGCCTTCGCCCCTTTGAATCCTTCTTATCATCTCTTTCACAAAATTGTCGCTTTTTCTGAAGAATAGATATTTTATCAATCGATCCTGGCGTAATTATAAGATTGGCAATGATTGTGGGTTTTCTACTAAGCGCATCCGCTACAACGTTAGCCTTTCCCGGCGTATACAGGATATCTAGATCATACGCTGTAAGTAATTCTAGCCAACGCTGTTGTCTCAAATTCAGATCTTTCTGGGTGTATAAATACTTCAATGATTGATGATCTGTGTACAGTACAAATTTCTCGCCCAATAAATAATGCCTCCAGATTTTCAAAGCAAAAACGATAGCTAACAACTCAAGATCATGAGTTACATAATTCTTCTCATGCGGTTTCAGTTGGCGGCTTGCATAAGCAACTACTTGGCCTCTTTGCATTAACACTACACCAAGACCTCTAATAGAAGCATCTGTCCAAACTGTTAAATCCTGATTGCCATCGATAATGGTTAACACTAGAGCAGTTGTCAGTTTCGATTTCAATTCCTGGAAAGCTTCCTCACAGTCGGAAGTCCACTTAAATTTCTCATGCTTCTTCGTGAGCTTCGTTAACGGACCGGATATTTTCGAAAAATCCTTAACGAACTTTCGATAATAACTAGCCAACCCCATAAAACTTCTAACCTCTGTGGGTGTAGTGGGTTGTAACCAGTCTTGAATCGCTGTTATTTTGCTCGGATCTACAGAAATCCCTTTCTTTGACACGACATGGCCAAGGAACTTCACTTCTTCTTGCCAAAAGACACATTTAGAGAATTTGGCTTTGAAGACGTTCTTTCTTAGAATCTCCAACACTTGTTCTAAGTGTTTTTCATGCTCGGGTTTTGATTTGGAGTAGATTAAAATATCATCGATGAATACGAGGACAAATTTATTCAGAACTTTCCTGAACACTCTATTCATTAGATCGACAAAGTATGCTGGAGCATTACACAGGCCGAACGGCATTACTAACCATTCATAAAATATGTCTAGACCTCTGAAAGCTGTCAAAGGAACACACTCCTCTGTAATTCTCAATTGATGAAAACCGGTAGCTAGGTCCATTCGGGAAAATACTCTCGCCCCATTTAACTGGTCTAGTGGATCATCGATGCGGGGTAATGGGTATTTGTTTTTGAGCGTCTGTTTGTTGAGGTCTCGGTAATCAACGCACAATCGAAGAGTACCGTCTGACTTTGGGACAAACACTACAGCTGCACCCCAACTAGAAAAGCTAGGTCTGATCAGACCCTTCCACAACAGTTGGCGAGTTTGATCGCTTAATTCTTCTTTTTCCTTTGGAGTCATTCTTCTGATTGGATGTACCAATGGTCTGGCATTGGGAATTAGATCGATTCTGAATTCTATTTCTCTTTACGGAGGTAAGTTTTCGACTTCTTCAAACACATCCGCATAGTTTCTAACAACAGGAATCTTTTCTAAGGAAGTGGGGATAACTTCTAACGCAGACCAAAATTCCTCTCGATTGGGATTAGAACCATGACAGGGTATAAACATATGTCCCAGCTTCGTTCGAATTTTTACTATCCTTTCTGCACACTTTACCTCAGCTTCGTATTTCGTTAACTAATCAAGCCCGAGAATGATATCAAATTCGGGAAAGTCCATAACGACTAGATCAAAAGGAAACTTGTAGAAAGAATAAGAGGCTGGTACTTTACAATATGCACTGAGAATAAGAGATCCTCCTATCGGATTATGTACTTCAACCAATTCTTTCAGCTTTCTTTATTTTAACTTTAATTTGTGAAGTGTGTTACTAGCAATAAAACTACGTGATGCACTCGTGTCAAATAATACAGAAACATGAATATTTTTAATTGTAAGGGTACCTCCCAAAACATCGGGTTTACCTGCTCCATCGGAAGCAGCCGGCGGGTTCGTCCCATCATACATGTGAGCTACTGCAGCCTTCTTAATCAAAGGACAGTCTCTGACAAGATGATCCGTCTTGCGGCAATTAAAGCGGGAGCGAGGGTTCTGAGAGCTATGGCTTGAACCTTGTGAATTTGTCTTCTGCCTCTTCGGGGCTGTGCAAACATTGGAGTAGTGCCCCACCTTGCCACAATTATAGCAGCTTCCTTTTGGCTGCCTGCCAGTCTGTGGTTTCGAGGATGCTGCTTGGCTTAACTCCGCTTGATTCACAGCAGGCTTGCGTTTGTTTCCGGCTTGGCTTTTAGCACAATCCTGTTCCAGGTGCCTTTGATCCAGGTCTTCGTAGTTGCACGCCATTTCCCCCAATTCATTAAACCCCAGCTTGATGTGGGCCATGGCTCTATCATGGTACTGTCGCTTCAGCCCGAGGATGAACCTCTTATTCTTGGACTTTGCAGTGGCGACGAGCTCTGAAGCATAGCGGGACAATTGTGTAAATTTATTCAAATAATCCTGCACTGAGAGATCCCCCTGCTGGAGGTTGGCGAAGTCGTCGTGCATGCGCTCTAGGGCTTGTTCTGGGACATACTTCTCTTTGAATAGTTCTTTGAATCCGTCCCAGGTTCTACCAGCTTCTCTATTCCCGGCGGTGAGAGCTTCCCACCAAAGTTCAGCTTCTTCTTGTAGGAGCCAAGCGCCCATGAAAGCTTTATCTTGATCTCCAAGCCTTAGGCCTTCTTGTATCTTCTCGCATGTTTTCAGCCATGCAAGGGCCTCTATTACTGTGCCAGTTCCAGAGAAGGTTTTGCCTCCTAGGTTCTTGTATCTCTTAGCCACGCGATCCAGCTTGAATTGTTGAGCGGCCGGGGGTTGTATCAAGGGTCCTTCTTCAACTGGGACTTCTCCTCTTCCTCTGCCATGGCCAGCACGGCCTCCTCTAGCAGCGGCTACTCGGGTAGCCATTGTTCAAATTCTGTATAAGCAAGAAAAGAGTCAGCCTACAGAAATGATAATTTTATTACATGGTTAAGCAGAAAACTTAAGGAAAGATGACGATGGACTGATCAAATTGTTTTTGCTATTCTGCTTAGCTCACTCTAGGACATTACTAGCCCTATCTCTATTGAGCTACTCGCCTTAGAATACTACTGATTCTATTTTGATGAAGTTTTTAATGTGTTAGACTCTAGAACTAAGGTTAAACAAAGCTCTGATACCAATTGTGACGATCCCGAAACCCCATGACACGGTGTTAAGGATAATCATTGGAATATAACACATTAATCATCATTAGCAGATCACAGATAATAGCATAAACGAGAAATAGAATAATTTACACACATATGACAGCGGAATCATATAGATATCACCACATCAGAGAGCACAATGCAGGATACAACTTAGTGCATAATAATATATAATCAGTCATCATCGCCAGTGGCGGAATCATACATAAAGAGTACACAAATTAAACATCCGTCAACATCGCCAGTGGCGGAATCATAATACATATACAATAATGGCGGAAAAAGTGATAGTCAGCACGGTGTAGTCAAGCCTCGCCATGAGCCAAAAGTGCACCAGATACCTGTAACTAGGCTGCCCGTGTGAAAATGAGGGCACCCGAGTTTGCAAGGTGAAACAAACTACGAGTTAGTCATGGGACTGGTATGAGAAATCTACTTAATTTATTAAACAACAATAATATGGCAAATCAAAGGACCATGCCCCTTTTGCGGAACGGGTTTACTCCAATGAGTGCTAGTGCATGAAATAAAGTAAATGATTAAATCATCGCAATGCTTTTTATAAAATGAAGCCATTATAAGACTCAGGTCCCATCACACAATGCAACGCAAGCTGGAGGATAGAGTTTTACCTTATAATGGCCAAAAATGCTTCATACGTATAAAACAAAAGTGTTGATATTATTACTAGTGCATATATGTTTTCAAAAGCAAATTCAATCATAAATATCAATCCTAGGCGGCATAGCTACCATCTACTATGTCGCCATACTAGTAATACAATCACATCCGCATATTTCGTATTGGAAATTGGATTCCATCATGAGTCGAGGCAAGGGGCAAGCTCCTCTCCGTTCGAGACACTCTAGCAAATGCCTCGGGACCGCACACAGCAATCCCTGGATCCTCCAAGGCCTGTCCACTCTTACTTTTGAGGATTGGCAATTCCTGAACACACGTTTCCCGGTCCTTACAGACCTATAATCGAGGCGCCTCGTATTCCAACAACCATACAGGTGAAAAGTAGATATAAATGTCAGGGCTGGTAGGTCACTGACACCACCATAGCTAGAAAGATACGTCGTGCACTCCTTGGGTCCTTCTCCCGTTTTTGACTCATACCGGGGTGTGAGGCTCGCGAATCCACGTTATACACAAAGCTACGTCACACAGACCATGCTTTGATCATCAACCACAAGACTTTACTTTGCAACAGATGCCTTGATCATATGCCACTTAGGCGTGCCACACAGGCAATCCACTCCATGCGACTGATTTCTATCAATACATAACCTCTGAGCTCGTACGTCTCAGAGAAGGGCGTTAAGCAAGAGAATAAATTCTCCGCCGCCAAACATATATATATTTAACAGAGATCAATCAGCACAGAACAAAATCCAATGTCAGACACACAGTCCATTTACAAGTTCGTTCTGGGTTTGAACAAAACCGGAGGCACCAATTCCTCGCATATCCGCACAATCAACAATATGTCCGGACGACTACTACCTCAACTCCTTCAAGGTAGCTACTCCAATCACGAGCATCAGTAGCGCCCATCCATCCAATGTGAAGATCGTCGGTCTCCAACCGTCTTCGACTTCTCAACGTCGATCGATTATTTGAAATGAGAATGAACTCGGCCTTTTCAAATAACCCACGTATATTTAGATTTTCAAATCAATTTTTCACATGGTTAAACTATTCAACATTCACATTTCAGTTCCTTAGTATAATTTTCATGTTAAACACATTCAACCATCACATATCAAGCAAAAACAACAAAATTGGTTTATTTCCCCTTTATATCGTCTATAGTATTTTATAACGATATATCGCCATTTTTATTTATTTAAAACGGCCATATTTAATTAAACAACGTTTCAGGTCGTGCCGAGGCACTGGCGCTGTTTTTCACTAAATTTGTTTTACACATATCTGAAAATCTAACCGTTGGATCTTCACAAATTTTACATCATTAGAAAGATCATTCAAAACGAATCCAACGGTTTCAGTTTCGGGAAAATCCGACGGTCGGATCTTCCACACTTGTCGTTTGAAGTTACGATTTCAAATTACGAACTGTAGCGTCGTTATTCGATTTAATTTAATTATATATATATATATAATCGTTTCTGGCGCTGTTTTTCTTCAAATTTGATTTAAACATTCCAGACAATCCAACCGTCGGATCTTTACAAAGTTGGTGTCGTTCGAAAGATATTTCCAAGGCAAACCCAACGGTTGCGGTTTCGGGAAAATCCAATGGTCGGATTCCCCCTACTAGTCGTTTGAAATCACGGTTTCAAAACACGAACTGCACGGCCACGATTCGTTTTACTTTTATTTATATATATATAAATATAGTTCATTCAAAAATTCCTATATCGTTTTCACTTCAAATATTTCACCAACGCCTTTAAATTTTGGAAAATTTCGCCATAACCTCCTTTGTACGGGAGGGGCTGGAAAAATTCCCAAATAGCCACACGGGCGTCTCATCTCAAAAAGAAAAAGAAAAAGCCAAGCGGCTAGCCAACAGGCTCATAAAATCATCACCCCAAACAAAACAGTAAATGTGTACCTATTTGTCGGGCACAAAATTTTATTCCTCTTCTCTAGCCTCTTTGTTATAACATGTTCAATAAATATGCATGTACATATATGCAATTCTTATCACTTATCATTTTCCATTCAACTTCATATTTGATTCAATTTGGTTTATAAACACCATTCATTCTAATGTTGCATGCATAGGCAAAAATCATAACATTAGCTAATTAATGAATATTTCAACTCATGCATATTTATTTGAACAAGTAGTTATTTTTAACACTTCACATTTCAAAAATGATAATTTTGGCAAACTAAAATATATTTCAACACATGACTATTTTATTTAGTTCCTATGCATGTTAAAAATAATATTCTTTCACAAATATTTATTTCAATGCTCGTATATTTTTAGCAAATCACATACATGATAAAAATGGGATTTTTATCATCTAAAATATTTATTCCACACATGAATGTTTTTAACACTTCATAGTTTCAATAAAAATGTAATTTTTATTGTTCG
Source organism: Allium sativum (assembly GCA_030737875.1). NCBI lineage: Eukaryota > Viridiplantae > Streptophyta > Magnoliopsida > Asparagales > Amaryllidaceae > Allium > Allium sativum. The sequence goes on along the minus strand of CM060919.1, from coordinate 350,957,756 downwards.
ATCTTTTTATTTAACACATGAACTTTTCTAATACACACACTTCTCAACACATGAGCATCTCCACACATGGATATTTTATATAGTTTGTTCATATAAGAAAGTTGAAATTTTTATGGGTGAAACTATTTATATATAAGGTGAATATTTTACATACTTCATATATATTATAAAAATGTGATTTTTATTGTTTAAACACTTCATTCGTTCACACATGAATTTAATTTTCCCACATCACTTCTCGACACATGAGCATTTCCACACATGGATATAGTTTCAACACATGACTTTAATTTCAACGCATGAAGATAATTTCAACATATGAAAATAATTCTAACACATGAATATTATTCAAAATTTCGGCAGCATAACGGTAGGGTGTTAAAACCGGCACCGCCCCGAGTACGGCTTCTCGCTCTACCTTAAAACCTCGCGGTTTTTGACAATGGGGATTCATGCATCTAATTCGCACGCAGGCGGCATGTTTTATTTTCATTTCCACAATTATTTCCAATTTATTTCAATCACCAATGGGTATTTTTCAACCACAACCAATCAATATCAACCACAAACAATTATTCAAGCATTCGCATTTTTCATCCAATGTTTCACAACAATAAATATCGTCCATGGTTTGTGGACGAGGGGAGTATATATATATATTATTTCTATATTTCACTTGCATTTCAACACACATATCAACTATACTATGCATGTATAATTCATACTTCGCTCATATAACTTACACAACGCATGTACATGAGGTATACAACACATGTATAATTTATACTTCGCTTATATAATTTATACATGACATTTTCCATTCAAATTCATTTAATTTAGATTTCTCACATTGGTTTTCGGAGTGCTAAAAATCGTAGATGGCTCAGAAAAATCCGCGGTCTCTTCTATGTGATAGAGAGCCTCCTTGCGGTCCCGATGTTTCTTGTTTCATTGAATTTTGTCAACACACGAAAAAGATATGATTTTTCAAAGTTCAAACATCAAAAAGGACTCACCTTTCTTTGGTGGTTCGAACTAGGGTTTGGATTTTTCAGGAAATTCGTGCACCGTGGTGAAGATCGCAGGGTGCGACGTGAAAGAGGGGAGCGAGGCGGTCCTGTCGGTGGTCGGAGGAGCAGGTGCGATCGCCTCTAGCGATCGTGGCGTCGACTTGAAGTTGGCGACTTCCTGGGCGTCGTTCTCGACGCTGGCGAAGGGAGAGAGGCGGGGGTTTGGTCGGATTTGAAGAGGGAGGTCGGCAGCGTCGAGTCAGGGTGGTGGCGGCGCCTGGAGGTGGCTGAGGCGGTCGGAAATCGCCTAGGAAGGTTCGAACGGTTTTCCGCCATTAAACGAGAGAGAAGCGGTTTTTTATTTATTTTAATTTATGAAAGGAATTTTCTGATTCACCGATATATATATTATTCAGAAAATTAGGGTTTTCACTTACGAACCCCAATTCAAACCCAACGACTGTCGCCCCTAGCTAAATACCCCCATCCTGGACACAATGAGATATGTTTCGTATGCCAATTCGACTGTTATAGTTAGTTATTTTTCAAATTAAAGTATAAAACATTTAATATTCAATTTGAACGTACATTTCAATTTGCTAGGCCACAAACTAATTCGAAAAATTCCAGAAAAATAAATCTAGCTATGTTTTGACGCTACGGTCCCAACAAAACTAGTTACGTTGAATTCTGAGATCGTTTGAAAAATGGCCATTTTCTGGTCGATCCAATTCAACAGAATTTGACCAAACACATTTTCTTTTGCCACGCTCACATACTAGCTTCAAAAATTATGAAATTTGAAACCTAGCAATTATTCTATTTTCTGTTTATGATATTATCTGTTCTCTGCTAATGATGATTAATGTGTTATATTCCAATGATTATCCTTAATTCCGTCGTACGGGGTTTTGAGATCGTTACATTGCAAGACGTTCTTGTTGAACCCAGTGTATTCCCCTCTAGATATACACTATCGGAAGGTGGTTCAATACCTTGTCATAGTTGGAAATCCAATCTCCAATAAGCGCCAGAGGTTTTGATTGTATACTATATATGTAGTACGTGAGCTGCAAGCGTTCTGCTAGATTGATATCTATTTGTATTTAGATACTATCATAATATCAGAATAATTATGATTTCAAAAACTATTTTGGGTTATCGTAAGGTAAAAACCGTCCGTGTTTATGTGTGGATTGGTCTTACGATAATCCTTTCTTTCGAAATGATTTTTAACTTTAAAATCAAGATGGATGATATCAAAAATTTAGTGGGTTTTTCTCACGCTGGTTCACCATACTGACTTGTGGTGTTTGAAATACTTGGGTCAGGCCTAGTTTGGTCAAACCGAGTTGTACAGGTTCAAGGCAAGGTGACACAGACTTCAGGAGACGAGCTGGCATTTTGTATTTAGATATTATTCCGCTGTGTGTTAAAATTGAGGACAGACTGTTATAACTGTCCTGATGAATTGAATGGCCATTGTACTCTGATAAATTGTAAGTATTATTTCAAGTTTTCAATAAAGATTTATTTCTATATTATATTTTTTCCGCTGCGATGTGAGGTGTTCTTCTGCTTTTTCTTCTATTCTAATATTTCTTTCTTTTTTATCTCACCCTCTAACTTCTTTCTTTAAACGTTCTGGATTTTTGGTACTCGAGTTTAGACACATGATGTTTTTGTGTCAAAAATTCAAGCATCGAATTTTCCGGTTCGTTAAAATAATCAAGAAAGAAGTGTTGCCGCTTGGTTAGTTAACCCACTTGCTCATGGTATAGTGTACGTTTTAATCATTTTAATTATGACCCAAAGGTAAAGGTTATCAATCATTGTTTTCTAACTTCATTTTAGTAGCGTTCGCCAAACCATTATACTTCATTATGAATTCTCCGTCCCGTACACAATTGTTAAAGTGGTTCTTGATATTGGCAAAGAGTATGACATTACCGACCCCGGTCTCTATAACAACCAAAAAAATTCATTTTTCACACCATAGTCATTTACATACTAAATCGTAGTTCATTGTCATAAATCAATTTTAACTTCAAATATTGATTTCTTTAAAATCATTTATTCGAAACCATTAAGTATTGGATTCACGGTTTCAAATTTCATATTATCAAGCAATTCACTATCAAGTTCAAATTCCGATTTTATATTTCTATTTCACAAATATCATTATTAATTGAAATCTTAATCTTAAATCAATTCAGACAAAATGGCTTAAATTGGAAATAGACTTTATTTAAAATAGTAAAATAAATTTTACAATAGTTAATTTAAATAGTTAAAAAATATATAAATTTTAAATGTAATATAAAATAGTTTTATTAAAAATAGTTTTATACAAAAATAGTTATAAAATTTTAATAGTAAAAATATGACATTAGTTTTACTAAAATAGTTATAAAATTATAATAGAGAAAATAGTTTGAATTAAATAATTGTAAATTAGTAAGGAAAAACTAGCTTATGTAAAATAGCTTAAATAATAATAAAAATCTAAAATAATTAAAATTTAATAATCCAATCCAAACCAACTATGCGTGTTTCAAATTTTGATTTTCGTAAATTCATATTTCATGTTCCCTTCATATCAACTTAAATTAACTGGTACAATATCTAATTTATTAGTTCACAAGTAAAATCATAATTTTTAAACCATTACTTCAATTTGGGGCAAAGCTTACATTTGAAAATCCAGGCTAGCAGTGTTCAAGAACGAGTGGTTCTTCATGAGCTATCCTCCTAGATTTGCAAGGAGATGGATAAATGGAAGTAAGTACTTTTGAACTTCACTTCCCACTTCAAAGTTTTTGGGTTCGCTATCTCGTAGTCGGTTCTGTCTTAAGCATGATAAGGAATCCTGAGGTGCCCACAGGCACCGAGTATCAGCAACGCCTTGATGCCCTGCGGGTGATCCTAGCGGAGTTTCGCAAAACCGAAACCGTGACAAGTCAGTAATGCCTTTACCGCACGGGGATGCTTTTCGATGATCGGGTTATAATCAGGCATGCGGTTGCGAGCAACGGGTCGAAAGGAAAAAGTGGTGAAAGATCAAGCGGCCCCTGGTCAGAAGAGAAAGATGCCTCCTGCTAGGCTAGAACCGCAAAAGGTCGCCAAGTCCTAAGGAGATGTCGGTGGAGATGAGGCTCGCAGTGAGGAGACGGTGGCTGGAGATGAGGGTCTATTGAGCGCTTCAGTCCCGCCTCTTATAGGAGAGGGGAGGTAGAGGCGTCGGACAGACCACAGTCTCCAACGACTCCTTCTAAGACCACCGCTTCTCTCAAAGAAGAGGGCCAATTTGATGGCCTTGATAAACTTGACCTAGCTTTGTCTCCATGGCCGGGTAAGGCAAGCATGGAAGAGCTAGCTCTTGCTACGGAGGGGTTGACTCCTTCGAGCGGACCACAATCTGGTCTGTTGAGAACACTTAGGGCATACACTCTGTTAACCCCGTTCTTAGAACGCGATTCAGAACTAAGAAATATTCACGAATGATGGCACACGACATAACTGACTCATGTCGTTTCTACGACATGGATCCTACGGTTATCCGCACGACATGATTTTAAGTCGTTAGCACAAGTTAGATTCAAGTCGTTGATACGACATGAGCCTAAATCATCGCAAGCTTTCATTTCGTCAACTTCAAGTAATTGCTAACTACCCAAAACTGTGTCGAGCAAGTGGAGCTTCTCAAATTAAGTCGTCAGCACGACATGAAGGAAAGTCGTCGGCACGTCATAAGTTAAGCCGCATGAAAGCTTGTGCCGTCCGCACCATGTCGATCACAACTTCATGTCGCTCAACATTTTAACAATTCAAGTCATTCACACGGTACGCAATTCATCCATGCAAATCATGTTGTGATCTCTACTAACGCCGTGCCGTAAGATGGAAGTCATGATTCATGACATAAAGACCATAATAAAGCATGTCGTAGCAAAAAAGGAATCAAGTCGCAGCCTGAACACAACGAAATGAAACAGGTTATAATGCTTGGAGGAAAGCAATGACGCGTGGATACACATAGTTGGATGGACACACACAATCAGATTAATCATTTCTACAGTTACATTCACGTGGGAAGGATAAATGTGCTGATGGAATCCTAAGACCATTCATTACGCCAAGTCGCATGCATTCATACCGTTAACATGAAGCCATGCCACTGAAGGATCCAACCCATAAAAATATTCATGTCATTCGAATTGAGATGCCATGGCGTCATAATCATGTTGTGAAAGCCTTTATGGTGTAATCCTCATGTCGTAGAACGGTTATGCCATTCACTTCATGAAGAAGCATGTCGTATGAGCCATGTCGTGCCAAAAGAAAAAGCATCCTATCATCTACAGACTACATCGGTTCTACTTGATATACATGACGCCACGTGTCAATGGAAATGATAGGGATAGATCCATGTCGTATGTTTTAATTCATGGTGAGACAGTGTCATCCCACATTAATTCATGCAGTGAATCAAGGCAATTCATTTTCATACCGCAGGTTTCAGTTATATCGCTGAACCCATGTTAATCCATGTCGTGGGTGTCAGTGTCGTTATTCCAATTCATGTAGCAAGCCAGTCATGGTGCAGAAAGCATCCCGTTCATGGTGTGTGAAGTCATGGTGAGTTGAGTCATGTCATTTTTATGCATAATTACATAATTGCCACCCGGGCTAAAATCACCTATAAATACCCCCTCACTTCTTCATTGGGGGAGGGGGGGGGGGGGGGGAAGGGGACGAAAATTCATTCTTAGGAGGAGGCTCCTTCAAATTCAAAGCTTATCTATAACTTCTCTAATGGCTTCCATGGATTCAACAATACTTTTCTAACTTCATGAAGATCAAATCCAAATCAATGATCATTAGAGCTCCCCAAAATTGAATCTAAACTCCTTCAATCTCATTCAAGCTACACATTAAATCTCTCAAGCATCATTCAAACAATCTCTTCTCCTCTCCAAAGCAAAATCGAATGCTAATTCACTATGAAACCTATGAAGATCATGGAAAAGAATCAAAGCACGCAAGTGGTTGAAGATTCATCACAAAGCTAAAAGATCTCTTCATTTTCTTCACCAAATTCAAGTGTAATTAGATCATAATGAAGTTTGAAAGAGAGAAATGATTGTAATGATGGAAAATTCATATGTTGTAAGCTTGAATATCATAATGAGAATGGATTGAAAGTGGACGTAGATTCATAGAGAATCAAACCACTATAAAATTCCTTTGTGTTCTTACTTGCTTTTATTCGTTTATCTTACGATTTCACGGTTCCATATTCTTACCGAATAGGTGAAGTGTAGCTTTTACACCTTTGGTGTTTGATCCCAAATTTGGAGCAAACATTTGGCGCCCACCGTGGGGCCCGCGCTCGCATCTCCTACCTCTTCTCGCACTCTCTCAAAGTTGAGATCCTTGCATTAAAGCTCTAAGTTGCATCCTTCTCCGAAATCATGGCAAAGTCTAAGAAGACCGTTAGCAAAACCGTGATTGAAGCCGATGATGTTGCTAATGAAGGGACACCACTTACTAATTGCTTTGAGGTTGGTGAAAACTCGGAAAATGGAGCCGGTGTAACCAGAAATGAATTAAAAATCGCTAATGCCAATGTTAACAGCCGAATGGATGCATCTACTAAAATGATGATGGAGAAAATTGATGCCATTCTTAATGCTCGATCAAATCCAGCCCCTCCACAGGCTCATGTCAATCTTGAAGATAATATCAAATCACCCACTTCTGATCTTAACCGCAACAACAATATGGAAGACGATTATGATGGGGCAAGTGACGGGGATGAAGCTAATGTCGAAGAATTAAGGTCAAAAGCTAAGAACCATTCTGAAGTGAACGCACAAAAAGCCGCTAATCCTATCATGGGGGCACCACTTCATCGAGAAGGCAAAGGGACTAAGCTCTCTAATCAAGATCATATGCCTAGACGAACATTTGGTAAAGAGCTCAGCTTCACAGAGCGCCATAGTACCGAAGAATACATTTCGGACATGATATAACGAGCCATGAAAAAGAATCAAGATAGTAAAGACAACGAAAGAGAATGGGACTTCTCTCCTGATAGGACTCCATTCACCGAAAGAATCCTTGAAGAAGAATGTCCAAAGAAATTCAATCCTTCGACTCTGCCTCCATACAACAGTCTCGTTGATCCGAACTACTTCCTATTCAAATATGAATGGCATATGAGTGCAGCTAAGGCGACCGATGAGATGAGATGCACGTACTTTCCTCTCTAATTAGAAGGTGCCGCATCACTATGGTTCACAAAGCTGCCACCCAAGTCTATCGATCGATTTTCTGACCTCACCAAAAAGTTCAAGGAGCAGTTCCGCCTCTATGCTACTAAAGCCAAGGATGCTATATTGCTTTCAGCAATGAAACAGAATCCATGGGAAATTGTCAAAGCCTTCCTTAGTCGATTCAATGTTGCTTCGTCTGAAGTGAGGAATCCAGAGCCACGCATAATTCTCATGGCTTTACTCGACGCTGTTGACAAAACAAGCAAATTCGGAAGATGGAGAAAGATGAAGGAACCGACTACGCTTGACAAGTTCTATAAGAAGGCGGGGGAGTACATGAGAGTGGACGATAATCCTATACCCCTTCAGGTCATTGATGGCAACCAACTCATTGAAGTTCCTAAAAATATGGCTGTCCAATCTAAACAGAAGAATAATCAGGGACAAAAACGAACCAATGATGGGAACGACAACAAGACTAATAAGAAGTCTCGCCTTTTCAACTCATCAGAGCTAACGCCTTTGAATGACACCCCTGAAAATATCTATCTTGCAACAAAGAATTCTGAAGAGTACACAGAGCTAAATCCGATAAGGATAAATGACAAAGCAGCAAACTCTGGGAAATTCTGCAGATTTCATAACCAATCTGGTCATAACACTAACGAGTGCCGACACCTGAAGAACCACATTAAGGAGTTGATCAGGAAAAACAGGTTACAACAGTATGTAAAGAATCCACAAGCCATGAATCCTTCTGTTGCTCCCCAGGGACAAGGGGCATCAAATGATCAGTCTGGCCCAAGCAACATAGCTTCTGTACAAATCATGCCAATGCCGATTATCAACTGATAGCAACTGATCGTGCTCCCATTGCAATGGCTCGGAATAAGCGATCTACGTCGCTACATCTTTACTTCATGCTCTATTTCTCGCTTTAGTTCATGCTTTACTTCGCGTTTACTTTCTGTTATGTTCAAAAACTTTATGTAAACAGTCTAATCTGCAAGTGATGCACTGAACATTAGGTCTATGACTAAGAGCATGTCTGATTAAATGAATTTCCTGCTTGCAAAGTTATATGTCAAATCAAAACTTTCTTAAAAGATGGTTTCATATTGCAGGCCATTTGTCGAGCGCTTGTTCCTGAAACATCGCGACCCCAACAACGCTAACTCAAGAGCCGAATGTTGCAAATATCAACATGTACAAATGCAAAGTAGGAAAACACTGCCTTGAAAAGTGAATGGGAATGTTGCAAAGATTCAAATAGCGAGCAAGCACCACGACAAACAAGCACGAGGGCTGAAACTTTTATCGAAGGGGCACTTCCTTAAGTAGGAGGTTCAAAGCTTTAGTTCCTAAACCAGAATAGCATGCTAAGTCGAGCATTTGACAAAGGGACTGAAGGCTGCCCCGCAAATGATATAATGGCCACCAAATCCATTTGCGTAGCATTTGATATGACCAAACGTAAAAAATGAAAAACCATTTGCATAGCGTTTGATATGATCAAACGTGAAGAATGAAAAACCATTTACGTAGCGTTTGATACGATCAAACGTGAAGAATGAAAATCCATTTGCGTAGCGTGTTATATGATCAAACGTGAAAAATGAAAAACCATTTGCGTAGCGTTTGATATGATCAAACGTGAAAAATGAAAAACCATTTGCGTAGCATTTGATATGATCAAACGTGAAGAATGAAAATCCATTTGCGTAGCGTTTGATATGACCAAACATGAAAAATGAAAAACCATTTGCGTAGCGTTTGATACGATCAAACGTGAAGAATGAAAAACCATCTGCGTAGTGTTTGATACGATCAAACGTGAAGAATGAAAATCCATTTGCGTAGCGTTTGATACGATCAAACGTGAAGAATGAAAATCCATTTGCGTAGCGTTTGATATGATCAAACGTGAAGAATGAAAAACCATTTGCGTAGCGTTTGATATGAACAAACGTGAAGAATGAAAAACAATTTGCGTAGCATTTGATACGATCAAACATGAAGAATGAAAATCCATTTGCGTAGCGTTTGATATGATCAAACGTGAAAAATGAAAAACCATTTGCGTAGCGTTTGATATGATCAAACATGAAAAATGAAAAACCATTTGCATAGTGCTTGATATGATCAAACGTGAAGAATGAAAATCCATTTACGTAGTGTTTGATATGACCAAACGTGAAAAATGAAAAACCATTTGCGTAGCGTTTGATATGATCAAACGTGAAGAATGAAAATCCATTTGCGTAGCGTTTGATATGACCAAACGTGAAAAATGAAAAACCATTTGCGTAGCGTTTGATATGATCAAACATGAAGAATGAAAAACCATTTGCATAGCATTTGATACGATCAAACGTGAAGAATGAAAATCCATTTGTGTAGCGTTTGATATGATTAAACGTGAAAATGAAAAACCATCTGCGTAGCGTTTGATATGATCAAACGTGAAGAATGAAAATCCATTTGCGTAGCGTTTGATACGATCAAACGTGAAGAATGAAAATCCATTTTTGTAGCGTTTGATATGATCAAACGTGAAGAATGAAAATCCATTTGCGTAACACCTGATTACTTCAGATGTGAAGAATATCGGATTTTTAATCCATTCACGTGACATCTGATCATTTCAGACACGGCAAAATTATTGGGCACTAAAACCCGAAGTCCACCCTTAGCGGGGGCATAACACGTAAAGTCCTTGCTAGGGACACCCAGTTGATTGTCAGAATTAGGAAGCACCTAATCCGATCACGACAAACATTGGGTTTTGACCAAAAGCTCTCTCTGGGGCACTCCTTCTAAAATTACCGATGCTTGGATTAATCAGTACGATTGAATGACAAAAGTCCCCAATTGACTGAATTAACCAAGCTGGATTGTAAATAGAATTTGAATATTAATCGCTTAACTTGCATAGTGTCTGAAAATCTCAGACATGACAAGTATAAAATTTTAGCGTGAACACAGATTTGAAATCCAAAATACTTCCTGCGAAGAAGACTGATAACGACTCCTTAAAACCGGGGCACAAATATCCAAGTCTTCTTCGAAAGGAAACCGAGAAATCTCTCCAAAACACATTTCTCAAATGAGAAACATCGCATATCGTCATATAAGTTGTAAAGCAATAATGCTTGAAGCCCACAGTCGGCACAGTCGATTAGTTGATTTCAAGCGTTAAAGTGAATTCGAATTAGAATATCGTGTTTGTGCAAATAACATTCGACGAATTATAAACCATTGGATAAAGTAATACTGTGTAGACACGTTATTCAATTCAAAGTAAAAATTCACTATAATTCATTTTCCAATGACTAATCTAATCCTGTTATTGATATGAGCGATCAATGACAAAGTATAAGCCCACAAATTGTGCAAACACTTGTTTTTATTACAGAACAGGTGGAATAAAGCAATTTACGATCCAACACATCATTAAAAGACGACAAACTAAGACAAAATTCTGGCAAATCATCAGCAGTGCAAGATACACTGAAATTTATGATACTGGATCAAATAACGTGATGATGCGAGCAAATCAAGATTATATTCTAAGACCAATCAAGGAAAAGCTCACCAGTTACTGTAGTCATTTCGAAGCCTGCATTCCTCGCAAGCTAGAAATACAAGCTTCGAGGGGCAAATGTTAACCCCGTTCTTAGAACGCGATTCAGAACTAAGAAATGTTCATGGACGATGGCACACGGCATAACTGACTCATGTCATTTCTACGACATGGATCCTACGGTCATCTGCACGACATGATTTTAAGTCGTTGGCACAAGTTGGATTCAAGTCGTTGATACGACATGAGCCTAAATCATTGCAAGCTTTCATTTCGTCAACTTCAAGTCATTGCTAACTACCCAAAACCGTGTCGAGCAAGTGGAGCTGCTCAAATTAAGTCGTCAGCACGACATGAAGGAAAGTCGTCGGCACGACATAAGTCAAGCTGCATGAAAGCTTGTGTCATCCGCACCATGTCGATCACAACTTCATGTCGCTCACCACTTTTAACAATTCAAGTCGTTCACACGATACGCAATTCATCCATGCAAATCATGTCGTGCTCTCTACTAATGCCATGCCGTAAGATGGAAGTCATGATTCATGACGTAAAGACCATAATAAAGCATGTCGTAGCAAAAAAGGAATCAAGTCGCTGCTTGAACACAATGAAATGAAACAGGTTATAATGCATGTAGGAAAGCAATGACGCATGGACACACATAGTTAGATGGACACACATAATCGCATTAATCATTTCTACAGTTACATTCATGTGGGAAGGATAAATGTGCTGATGGAGTCCTAAGACCATTCATTACGCCAAGTCGCATGCATTCATACCGTTAACATGAAGCCATTCCACTGAAGGATCCAACCCATTAAAATATTCATGTCGTTCGACTTGAGATGCCATGGCATCATAATCATGTCGTGAAAGCCTTTATGGTGCAATCCTCATGTCGTAGAACGGTTATGCCATTCACTTCATGAAGAAGCATGTCGTGTGTGCCATGTCGTGCCAAAAGAAAAAGCATCCTATCATCTACAGACTACATCGGTTCTACTGGAAATACATGACGCCACGTGTCACTGGAAATGATGGGGATAGATCCATGTCGTATGTTTTAATTCATGGCGAGATAGTGTCATCCCGCATTAATTCATACAGTGAATCAAGGCAATTCATTTTCATACCGTAGGTATCAGTTATATCGCTGAACCCATGTTAATCCATGTTGTGGGTGTCAGTGTCGTTATTCCAATTCATGTAGCAAGCCAGTCATGGCGCAGAAAGCATCCCGTTCATGGCGTGTGAAGTCATGGTGAGTTGAGTCATGTCGTTTTTATGCATAATTACAGAATTGCCACCCAGGCTAAAATCACCTTTAAATACCCCCTCGCTTCTTCATTGGGGGGGAGGGGGACCGGAAATTCATTCTTAGGAGGAGACTCCGTCAAATTCAAAGCTCATCTATAAATTCTCTAATGGCTTCCATGGATTCAACAACACTTTTCTAACTTCATGAAGATCAAATCCAAATCAGTGATCATTGGAGCTCTCCACAATTGAATCTAAACTCCTTCAATCTCATTCAAGCTACACAATAAATCTCTCAAGCATCATTCAAACAATCTCTTCTCCTCTCCAAAGCCAAAATCGAATGCTAATTCACTATGAAACCTATGAAGATCATGGAAAAGAATCAAAGCACGCAAGTGGTTGAAGATTCATCACACAGCTAAAAGATCTCTTCATTTTCTTCAACAAATTCAAGTGTAATTAGATCATAAGGAAGTTTAAAAGAGAGAAATGATTATAATGAGGGAAAATTCATATGTTGTAAGCTTGAATATCATAATGAGAATGGGTTGAAAGTGGACGTAGATTCATAGAGAATCGAACCACTATAAAAATTCCTTTGTGTTCTTACTTGCTTTTATTCGTTTATCTTGCGATTTCATGGTTCCAAATTCTTACCGAATAGGTGAAGTGTAGCTTTTACATCTTTGGTGTTTGATCCCAAATTTGGAGCAAACACACTCATAAACACCGCATAGCATAAAGGCTCATTCGAGTGCGCGAATTATCTGACTTTGGCTTGCTTCTTTGATAGGTGACATGACTAGAGGGCGTGGAGGATGTAGCTATGGGTACGGAAGCCGCCGATATCCCAGGAATCCCTCTGTCGAAGGCTTAAGGAGAGGGACTAACTTGTACGGTGCCACTCCACCCCCGCCGGATCGCAGCAGTGAACCTCGAGGTAGGGGTCGATCCTGATGATCTCTGACTCCACCTCATCCTCCTCTTCCAACTCGGGTATCCACGGGAGTTTCTCGACTTGATTTAGGAGGCTCAAGGCTCTCGTCTTCGACAGCTCCTTCACACACAAATCCTTTGGCCCCTGTTCAAACTACAAAGGGGAAGGAGGTGGCGCTCAGCCATTCTAGACCAATGGGAGCGTCAGTAGCGAGGAGGCAGAACCTAGTGGAGCCTGAGAGGCGGTAGCTTTCCATTGATGAAAGGAAAGCGTTGCTGAAGCAAAAATTTCCCAATAACTATTTTGATGACCTGATATTCCTTCTTGATCTTTATCCAGTCCCTTCCAAGGAATCCGTTGAGATTTGGATGCATGTGAGGGCCGCGTACCATCAGGCCGACCGGCTTACCAGATATTCCTATCATCTCTCAGAGCTAATCAGAAGGAAGAATTTGGAGATCATGAATCAAGGGTTGACCATCGATGTTGAGCGGATCACCGTTCGCAACTTGGAGAGAGAAATAGGTAGGCTTATTTTTTACATTGTAAACATTTCTCCATTCATTTTTGTATCTCTGGGCATTAATCCTTAGTGTTGCTGCTGTAGTGGAAATGAAGCATGCATATGAGATTCTGAAGAAAGAGGCAGAGCATGCCCATTCAACTTTTAAGGAGACCGTGGCTAATTTAACTACTGGGAATATGACCCTGAAAAAGGACAAGGCCGAGCTGGTGGAAACATGTGCCAACCTGGAAACGGATAATGCAAGAGTAACTCAGCTTCAGAATGACAACGATGCATTGAGAGCTGAGAATGAGAGGCTAAAGGCGGAGAATGCCTAGGTTGTTGAGCTGAGCAAGTAGCTTGAGTCTATGAAGAAAGCGAAGGAGGATGTTGAGGCCAGCAACAGAGATGTGTTGAACATGGTCGATGGATTGAAGGTCGAGCACCTGATAGAGGTAGAACAACTAAGAGATGAGCTTGAGACTACGGAAGCTCGGGTCGAGGAGTCCTTGGTGGAGCACATGCGGGATATGTTTGTCAAAGTCCTGAGATTCTACGGACTTTCGTGGGTCGAAAACTATCCCCGAGAGTTATCTCGGACCTGGGATAAGCCAGATCCTTATGAAGCTTATTTACGTCGAATGGATGTAAGAACTTTGGATGAACGCCAATTTATGACAGAGCTTCTGAATGACGAGGAGCGCGAAAAGCTAGAGGAAGGGAACAAGATGTTGCTAAAGGACGCTGAGAGAGAGAGGCTAGCGAAGCTTACTACTGAAAAAGGGAAGTCTGCCATGACTGCGAGCGTGGTGGTAGCAGAGACCTTAGCAGAAGGAAGTTCTTACCGGCCACTGGCTCCTGAATCTGCCATGATAAGTGATTCCGCAGCCTTGGCTCGGGCTTCTACCGAATATAATCCTAAGGAGAGCTGGGAGAAATCGGATTTACTCCATCTGCCACGATAAGTATAATTCCCGTCCTTCCTATTTCATCGCTGACCGGAGGTAATTTCCCTTTACCATGTATCCCCAAGGATGACGTGATTACTGAATTTGCGGAATAAAGGTTGTGTTTTTACTGTGCAGCCCTCCTGGATCTACCATGACACCGGGCTTTGCCCGTGTGATTCCACAAGTGACCCAATCTGGGCCAAGACCCGTGGCAATGAAATTTGGAGAAGGCAATGGTCAATTGGACATCTATTCAGATATCAGGCTAGGGTCCAGCATTTATGAGGGCCTCATCGAGGAAGGAGAGGTGGTCGATGGCCAAAGTGCCCATGTGACGGGCCCAGTGGACGTCTATGTGCCCTCGATGATGGACATGGTGGATAGTTTAAAGAGTCGGATGGTGGCCAAATGTGAGGAGATGGAGGAGAAGCATAGGCAAGATGAGGCTGCCAGGCAGGAGGCCCTAATAAAGGCCAAACAGGATGCTGAGAGGAGAGCCGCTAAGAAGGTTGAGCGAAGGAAGGTTGATGAGGAGATGGAGAAGAAGAGGGCTGTTGATGAGGCCCAGAAGAAGAAGGAGTGTGACGAAGCCCAGAAGAGGGCTATCGAAACCCTTAAGAAGCTTAAAGCTGATGATGCCTCAAAGCTTAAGTCCCAGAAGCTGGCTGACCGATGAGCTGCCAAGGATGCGAAGGAGAAGGTGGAGTGGGAAGCCAAGGAGGTGCCAGGGGAGAGTGGCATCGTTGTGGCCCTTGTTGTAGGGAATGAACCTAAGCTATTGTCTCGTACCATTCCTACTGATATCACGGAGTTTTCAAGCGGTGATGGTGAGGGCGAGAGGCGCTTCTCGATTTCCCATGAGTCAGTGACCCCTCAGAAGGGTCAAGGAGGAAAGGGTGGTTTAGGAAAGAAGAGACCTGGCATGGGGGGAGAGTCGACGAGTGCGAAATCTGCAAAGAAAAAGCACAAGTACAAGAGGGAAAAGCATGATTAGTGTTAGAAACTGTAGTAGATGTTACCGTCATTTTGGTAGTGCAGGCCGGTAATTTACGCAAGTACGGCCCTCACTGTTAGTTTTTCAAGACATGGTGTGGTTTTCATGTACATCCTGTCATTAGAAAAGAAAGATGTTAGACATGTAGTTTGTTCCATGTGTGTGTGTGAAAATGGAATACAAATTAGTAAAGATCGCAATTTATGTCGAGTGTTCGAATGTTCTTCTTATGTTTTCCAACGTCTTGTACTTGCATATGCGTACTTATCGTTACACTTAACAAAAATGTGATCGAAGACCACACTCTGGGTTGTTTCCATAGGGGTGAGATAGTGCGTTGGTTTTAGTAAGTTTCCCTCTGCTCAGGAAACCCGTAGTTGCAAAACCAGGCCAGACGCCTTCTGTCTTGGGCTGCCCGGAGTAAGACCCAAGTAGATCGAAGGCGTAGGACATTGATTCGTCCGATGGAGGGCTCTCCTGTTGTTCATTCGGGTTGTGAGAGCAGGCGTCGTTTATTCGCCGAGTAGTAAGCCCGGATCATCAGCCTGTAGGGTCCGATCATGGCCATGGGCTACCCTTAAGCCTTAAGAGCTTCGAGGAGGAAACGATTTAAGGTCAGTCCTGGTGCTGCGCCGAGATTCGACTGGCACTCGTAGCCAGGTGAGGAGTTCGCATCACACTAGGCTGGCTGTTGGATGGCCCCAAGTCCTGGAACATGAGCGCGTAATGATTTATCCTCGGTCTCGGTGCTGGGCCAAGAATCGAGTTAGTGGTTATTTATACTCGGTCACGTCGCAGGACGGGGACCTGAGTAGCGTTGTCGGCTCCTGTGCTCGAGGCACCGAACATAGCCAATGTTGTCTGCCCTCGGTGTAGGCTCGAGGTTTAGATGGCGACATCGGCTGCCTTGCTCGGGGTGCCTTTTCGGCAACTGTGACACCCCACGTCCGTTAATGTCACTCTTTACTAGAATGCCTTAAGTTTCGTGAAGTGTTATAGATAAGCAGGAATAAAAACATTACAAGATAGATATAAAATAGCAGCGGAATTTAAAACTTTATTTAAGTAGAAAATATCGTGGTTCAAAACATAGTTACATCATAAGTCTGAAATGCGTAAAACCCAGTACTTCAATTTAAAACTTCTGTCTCGTACTAAAATCATCAGAGTACAATAAACATGAAAATAGCATAATCCCCAGAGAAGATATGAAATCAAGTAGTACATCTAAGCAGCTCCAGATAGAATGAAAGAAAAATCCTGATCAAGCCTGAGTATTCCCACCCTGAGAACCTGGGGGGAACAGAAGAGAAAGAAGAGAAAACAAAATAGGTCAGACATAAGTCTGGCGAGTCCAGTTACTTTTAGCATATAAATAAGTAAAAGCATCAAGACAGGCATATAAGCTGGATAAGAGAGATACACCATATAAGGCAGGTATGACAAGGTAAACAAGATAAACAAAATAGAATAAATATCGCTTCCCTAACACTTTTCTTTCTCTGCACCAATACTAGTATAACCAGAACAAGATGATCCCCAACAAGTACAAGATGGTAGACTTAGGCGTACTTCTAGTGAGAGGTCTTACCCCCATACAATAACAGGTAGCCCAACTGAACTTACCGGTGTTACCCTTAAGGATAATAACGGGCTCCTAAACAAGCGAGACTAGATGTACCCTAATTACTACCCCAATCGATTGGCTCCCTAACTCCGTAGATAAACTGTGCTGGCCCCACAGTAGATAGTATTACTTCCTAAAGTGGTAGCCCTTCGTTTACAGGATGTGCACAACCATATCTACTGATGTCACATCGTCTTATTTTCCCGAGTAGGAGGACCCATGCTTGTACATGAGCCCAATGGAACGCGCCGTCAGACACCTTTCTCCTAAGTGACCTCTTATAACTAGCTCAGTAAGCGTGCCCTGACCCCGACCTAGTTCGGAATTCTCCATTTGATACCAATATAGGTCACTGACTAATATGGGTCCCGCACACCAAATGATACAAGCTTCCCCTTAGGCTTGTATCCCCACTACTAGGATTTCAACAGGTTATGCCTACCAGTTTATCAAGATTGCATAACCCCCATGGTTAAGTTTGTGGGACTATTTATAAATATTACCCACTGCCCCAAGATTTACTTAACCCTCCCACTGATTCAGCATGTTTACTTAACCCTACTTAAGTTAACATGTTCGTGTAATCCCTATGGCTTTAAATAGGTTAAGTATTACAAGTTCATTACCATTTATTCATTTATGGTTATAATGCGCTAGACCTCCCACATTCAGCCTACCACTTGTGGATGCTGGATATGCCGATCGGGTCCAGGCAGACTTCTTCCACAAGTCGGACTTCACCTTGTGTCTTAGCACATTACATGTTTATGCACTTTGACCCCTCACATTAGATTTACCACTTGTGGACACTGGATATGTCGGGCGGTTCTAGGCAGACTTTTACCACAAGTGTAATCTAACCTCGTGTCTAAGCGCTGTTACAGTTTCTAATTACTGTAAATATGGGCATTTTCATTATTAACCAATTATCATGTTCATTATGCCCCAATTCCCCGTCCGATCTACGATACAAGTTATGCCCAAATTTAGATCATGATCTAGATTATACCCCCAAATCCTAAGTTTTGGCTCAAGGTACAAATTATGCCTAAAATTCCCAATCATGTTTTACAATATGAAGTATGCCCCATATTAACCATTCCCAATCGTTCCCAATTTCACGTGTTCGCGTATTTTAGCGATAGGCCTAGGCTCGAAGGTCGCCTGGCTATAAAATCAAAAAAGGAAGGAGGGAAAGAAGAGAACAAGAACATGCAGAGTAAATAAAATGGTATAAGATGACATAATTAGGCAAACTAGCATAATAGCCATAAGGTGACATCATTAGGCAAATTAACAGAATAGGGATATCATGAATGGACATATGAGATCTAAACAGTAAGTTAGATATACAAGTAATGGTAGATCTGATATAATTCAAATGGTCACAGGCTTAGATCCAATTCATAAACATGTCAAGATTTCATTTTAGGTGTTTATATCTAAAATTAACATAGACCTACTGTGATTAGATCTAAGAAACAGAAGAATGATTGCAGATGTTGAATCACAGATCCTTGAATACATATAATTTGTTTGTCGAAGAAGAAGTAGGCTAAATCAAACTATGTTGGAGCAACATCTCATTGTCGCCATTGAATTAGATGAATAAAACAATGGATATAGTATCCTATTTATAGCCAAGGGTCAAGGAATCTGGTCAAAAAACAAGTCCATATACGCAGAACTGAATCTTCCTTGGATCTAGGGTGTGTCGACATGGGTGTCAATACCCCTGTTATGGTGTCAACCCATGGGTCGATACCCCTAAGGTGGGTTGACCCCCAATGGGTCGATTTACCCTAGACTTCCCGCTTCTGGTTTCGAATTATTTTGAACGGTTTTGACTTGGTTATGTATGTGTGTGTATATATATATCTTATACGTATACAAACTTCTAACCTTAGTAACTTCTTCATACGTTGTTCGTTTTATGCAAAATTGGTGTCTGTCTTAAGCAGAATTCCGAGATGGACGCAATGGTGTAGTCTGTTTTATTCATTCCAAATATTTAATTAAGTATTCTTTAGTTTATTGTTAACAACGTGTTTTAAAATACAGGGTGTTACATTCTCCCCTACTTAAAGGATTTCGTCCCCGAAATCTCCAGGTTAAGAAGAATGTATATCCTAACATCCATCATCCGTCTACTCATCCATCAATCACATGCATCCATTATCCTTAAAAGATTTCTAATGCTTATATGAACATATGAAAAGGTGTGTGTATATGTCCCTATACTAATGCAAAAGATCAGGCAGTCTACTGATTTAGTTGACCTCCTTAATATAATATATGTAAGTGCCATGAATCCAACATGTATGCAAATAATACTGTTATAATATGTAAGTTCTATAAGTGTGAGAAATCATTCATCCAAAATGCAAGATCCATATGATGATATACCCACTTTCATCCATAAAAGAAAAAAATGCACACACATTCATGCATCATGAGAGTGATTGAGCCGATCTAGTGCGTAATGCTTGTGTATATGCATCCACAAGCAACCACTTGCATCCACCAAAGATAACATGTCTCAAACACATGTTTACATCCATTGGTTTTCTAGCTGAAGGTCGAAGATTCGATCGATAGGATATGCTCATACGATAGATACAAGTATTAACGAAAGCTGGGAAAAAGAAGTTAACAACGTACTCTCAAAAAGGAAAGGATATGAAGCGCGAATCTTGTCTTCAGTCTCCCAAGTTGCATTCTCGCGGTCCTATCCCTATTGCACTTTTACTAACTTAACCTCCTTGTTGCACAGTTTCTTAATTTCCAATCCAAGTATGCGGGTAGGTACTCGTCTAATTGTTGCTTCCCTTTCTACCTCTGCCTCCTCAAGTAAGCTCAGCTCTACTACTTCTGCGGTATCATGCAAATACTTCCGCAAACGAGAAACATGGAAAACATCATGAACACCGGCCAGTCTCTCTGGTAGTCTTAACTTATAGGCCATCTGACCTATCCTCTCCACGATGGGAAATGGTCCTATAAACCCCAGTGCCCCACTGATCCAAAATGAACCACATTCCTCAAAGGTGATACCTTGATGAAAACCATGTCTGCCACCTCAAACTCA
The DNA here is from genome assembly GCA_030737875.1 of Allium sativum. Lineage (NCBI taxonomy): Eukaryota > Viridiplantae > Streptophyta > Magnoliopsida > Asparagales > Amaryllidaceae > Allium > Allium sativum. The sequence goes on along the minus strand of CM060919.1, from coordinate 350,937,518 downwards.
ATATCAATCCTTCTTCTATCTGCGTAGGATTTCTGCCTGTCCTGAGCTATCTTCATGCATCTGTGGATGAGATCAACATTTTCTGAAGTTTCTCTAATCATCTCAGGTCGAAGTAGAAGTTTGTTTGTAGACTACCACCAACAAGTCGGCGATCTACAAGGTCGTCCTTATAATGCCTCAAGGGTGCGGTGCCAATACTAACCTGATAACCGTTGTTGTAGGCGAACTCTACCAATTGAAGATGCTCCTCCCAAGTCCCTCCGAAGTCAAGGATACATAGCCTCAAAAGAACCTCTAGAACTCTATTCACCCTCTCTGTCCGTCCATCGGTCTGAGGATGATATGCGGTGCTCATACATAACTGTGTACAAAGTGCCTCTTGCAGACTCTTCCAGAACTCACTAGTGAATATAGGATCTCGATCACTCACTATGCTAGAAGGTACTCCATGTAGACGAACTACCTCATGAAGATAAACCGATGTCAACCATGTCGTTGTTCTCTTACTCTTAACCGAAATGAAATGAGTGCTCTTAGTAAGCATGTCCACTAAAACCCAAATACTGGTGTTGCATTTCCTCGATCTAGGCAAACCATCAACGAAATCCATTGAGACGCTCTCCCACTTCCACCGTGGGATCTCTAAAGTATTAAGTAAACCACTGAGCTTCTTTTGCTCACCTTTTACTTGCTGGCAAACCAAACATCGGGAAACAAACTCTGCCACATCTTTCTTCATCCCAGTCCAAAAGAAAACCCTTTTCATATCTCTATACATCTTATCACCGCCTCGATGAATAGTCATCTTAGAATGATGGGCTTCCTCAAGAACTGTCTTCAATAGACTCCCAACTTGGGGAACACGAAGCCTTCCATCTCGACGCAACCACCCTATATTGTATGTGGAATATCTACTGAGGTGACTAGAAGTATCCCCTCTGCTGAGCCTATCCAAGATGTCTGAAATATGTGTATCCTATTGCTATGAAGTTCCTATCTGATCCAAAAGAGTAGGTCGCACCTCCAGGGATGCCAATAAACAAGGTATAAACTCAGTGGAGGGTCTAAAATCAAAAGTCGATAAAGCTTTTCCTCTCCACAAACAGAGGACTAAATATCATCCTCTGCCTACTCAATGCATCTGTCGCCATGTTAACCTTGCCGGGGGTATAAGCAATCTCAAAGTCATAGGACACTAGAAACTCCATCCATCTTTGTTGCTGTAATGACCCAAAATTCCGGTCCAATTTGAGCTGACCAAAAACACAAGTCCAACCCCAAATTAAACTGAAAATCAGGAAATTAATAAAAAGAAAACAGAGGGTGAGGAAAGATAAGATAGAAACTTAGAATAGAAGAAGAAGAACACAATATCAGAGTAACACGAATCTCACAGCGGAACGATTAAATATATTATATATATAACATAACTTGAAATATACATCTGTACTTAAATATACATCATTATCAAAGTACAACACTTACAACACAGTGGAAATAACTATAGTTATATAATCCTGAAGCCTCCTGCTCCAAGCTCTTCCAGTATATTTGTAAATCCCGACTACTTGAATGCCCGTACAAATTTAGGCACCCAAGAGTTTAGGGAAAACAAAACAAAATAAACTCCGGGTCAGTCATGGGACTGGTATGAGTAAAACAGTTTAAAACAGTTTGAACAAGTAAACGATATCTCATAAGACCACGCCGTATAACGGAATGGGTTTTTCCCTTATGAGAATCCAAATTATCTTTATATCAAAAACCTTTTGATATTATAATAATGGCTATCAACCACAGTATAATAATCATCTAGCAGAATGCTTTCATCTCACGTTCTACATATATAGTATACAATCAAAACCGCAAGCACGTATTGGGTAATGGATTTCCAACTATGACAAGGTATGGAACCACCTATCGCTAGTGTACCTCTAGAAAGGAATACACTGGGTTCAACAAGAACATCTTGCAACCCGGCCACACATGACCGACCACTCATTTCGCTTGAGTGTATCGAATGTATATCACCAACGGTTGGGATCAGCAACCGTTTCCCGAATGGGAAAGCATCAACAATAGATTTTTAGAAGTAAATGAAACTCTAAATCAGGTGATTATACACCCTACTTCGGAGCGACCGACTTAGCCATGCTACCTGCCTGATTTCTGTCATTTACTGGATGTGAGGCTAGAAGCTACGCTTTATCATCACACCAAATTCACTTTGAATGCCACATCGTCAAATCCATCAAATCACCGATTGACGTCCTCAACCATACATTATGTGTTAGCTAAAAGAAGTTTCCTTCTCCGCTTCCACTCTTGGTACGGTTAGAGAAATCAATATACGTGATCGTCTGGAAATACTCTGTCAGACATCCGTCCATACAAGTCATCCAGGAACAGGATGAACCGAAGGCACTATTCAATACATCCATCTTAGACACTGTTATCTAAGACTTATACAATAGCCCTTGCACTTTACTCCGTCTTCAATTATCTTTGGCATATATGATTCGCAACGCTTATGCCAATACAGAGTGGTTCTTTGGATAATAATCCGTCCGGTCTCTCCATATTAACAAAGTTAAAATGGTCAAAACTTTGATAGTCTGTGATTTAACTATCAAAGAAAAATACGTGTGCAAACAACGATATTATTTCCAAATGGAAATTCTATCAATCAATCATATATATATATATTCATATTTCCTTATTTTCTATGTTTAGAAAATATACGTTATTAACACCGGAAAACATTTCCATTGTTTATTTACATATCACTATCATTTCACAACTATCAGTCCCTAACTGTAAACTAGTATGAGAACAATTCTCTAAGTATAAAACCCGAAGGACGAAACCAACATCAGATCGATACTCAGAAAACTATTCAACTTAACTAATCTCTAGTCAGTTTCTAATTTTGTTTAACTCTATTTCTATACCTCTATTCGATTAACCCTATTTGATTAACTCTAATTCGAATAACTAATATTCGATTAATTCTTATTGATTAACTCCAATTCGAATAACTATGTCTGTTTTACCTCTATCTCGAATAATTATATTTGACCAACTCTAATTCGATTAACTATGTTTGATTTACTCCTTTTGATTGACTTACTTCGAGTACAATATTCGATTAACTTACTTCGACTTCGTCAATTCCCTTTTAAAATCCTATTTAGTTTCCAACTAAATATTCCTTTATGATATTCTATTTATTTTCTAAATAAATGTTCCCCTTTATAAAATCCTATGGTTTTATAAATACTCTATTTTCAAAATATTTCCCTTTATAAAATCGGTTGATTTATATAAAATTCCTTTATTTCAATATACATTGAAATATTTCTTTTTACATCCCAGGGTTTCATATGATATTAAAAATATCGAATAACAATGATCAATATCATTTTAACACACATAATCCATAACAGATTATATAACACATCATATATCACAATATATGAAAAACAATAAAATAAATATTGAGGAATCCAGTCGGATTCCTCCAACCTGTCTCCCTGCATCCACAGATGTTACACAATAAAATCAACATCACTTTCAGTTCCATATGATATATTCTGTTAAACAGAATCAATACAGAAATTCACTATCTGACAAGTAGTTCAATCAAACAGTCAACACACAGTCAATCAGCCAATATTTAACAGTTCTAAAAATACAACATGAAATTATAAACTGTTCAGAGTTAGTGAGATTTACTCATATTTGCAGTTCATCGTTAAAGAACGACAAACTGTTGTTTGATTTGAATAAAATAATTTATTTTGCCATAAATTCAAACGATCCCCTATCCACTCCCGATCAGCTTTATTGTGAAGCTCTCGTCCATCCGGTCCCAACGCAACTTGTTTCACTGAATTCCGATCTCGTATGAGGTAGTTACGATATTACAAAGTTAATACATATTTTAATTAAATAAAACTTAAATATATATTCACTTTGGGCTTTACCAATATAACCAGGCCCATTAACCATTCAAACCCGCCCCAAACACAACCCTTCTTCCCCGAAGACAATACCGTGAGCTCCAAATGAAAACTCCACCATTCCCAAACCTTTAACCACCTCGCAGCCCCCTCATTTCCTTCACCGAACCTTATATAAAAATCACCATTTCATTCTCCACTCGATTCTCTTCCTCCCTGGCATCACAGTTTCAAACTCGCACTCGACCCATGAATCCCGTCGCTCAGCAAGTTCCGTTGAACTCCAGGACTAGAAAAACCCATTAACGAATCATTCAATCCCCTTCTCTCCTCCTACACTCCTTGAAACTGCACAGGACCTTCACTGTTCTCTTCACCATCGCAAACCCAGGTCATCTCACCACCCATCGATTAACTCGTCGAGACCTGGTGCCTTACGGCCATCGACAGTGAACACATAACCCTCGAAAAGGTATCGCACCCCATCAAACTCTGTAAATCCACTTCTTTTTGCTCCCCGAATCCAAATCCGATATTCAATCAACCCATTATCCCCTAAATACTCCTACACCTTCCGCTGCGTTTATTTCCCCCAGAAATGGTGCGATTTGCACACAATGAGTACCATGCTATAGAGCATGCTTCCCCGAGCCCATACAAATATGTTTCATGATTTAAGGGAATTAATTTGATTTTTGTTTTGATTTTGAAGAGGATTTTTCTACGTTGGAAGAAAGAACAGAGACGACTTGTTTTCTGTTGACTTTAAGAGGAAATGAAATTAGGTTTTAAGGCTTAGGATAGGGGTATTTATAATGAACACAAATATCTAGATATTTTAGTTTTATTATCTATTTTTGCTTTCTAAAAATTCGTGTGGTCACATACGATACCCAAAAATCACGAAACTGGACATACTGGTAGAGTTCGACATTACGGTCCCAACAAAACTGGTTTCGTCGAATTCCGACTCCGTTTGCTCACACAGCGTATTTTTAACCGTCGAAATACTGACTGTTTTTTCACTCTAAAAATCCGTACGGCCACACAGTGACTCTAAAAATCATGAAATTGGAAATCTAACAACTATTTGACATTGCAGATCCAACAAAATTAGTTTCGTTGAATTCCGACTTCGTTTGCAAAAGTGGCTATTTTTAAAGCTCTAAATAGCCTATTTAAATATATAAATATATTTAAATATAATTAAATTTAATATTTAAAAATAAATATTATCGTCTATATTCACAGTGGAATACCATATAGCTCTAGAATATTCCTATATGAATTTCTAACTTGATATTTCAATCTGGGTTGACCCGATATTCGATTTATATTTTAAACTCTCTTTAAAAATATAAATAAATCGTTATGGTCAGGGCGCTGCTTTTCTGAGAATTTGATTTGGACATATCTCAAAATCTACACGTCGAAATCCTGATTTTTCTCTTCCACTAGAAAGATATACTCCACCAGCTCCACACGTTTCTTGTTTCACAGAAATCGGTTTAAAATGAATCCTGTACATTCAGTTGAAGTTCAAATTGCCAAATTGCGAACTGCCGCGTCGTTACGCGCTCTATTTTAACTATATTATAATTCTACGTTCAAACTGACGTCGATTGAATATATTCGTTATTCTAATTCAATTCTAAACTGAACTATATATTTGAAATAATCCAATTCACACCATATCGCCATTTCAGCCAATTCAGATTATTTCAGAATTAAATATATTATTTAATTTATTATTTTAATTGAATATTCATCATTATTTAATTCCACAACCATTTAATTCACTATATCACTATTTATATAATTAAATAAATTAATTATAATACCTCTGCCAATGTGGGTCATTACAGTCGCCTAAATTAAGAACCTTCTGTGAGAATAAGTACTTGAGAGTTTTATGATCAGTGTACAACTCGAACTTCTCCCGAAGTAGATAATGGTGCCAAGTCTTAAGTGCGAATACGATGGCAGCTAACTCTAAGTCATGGGTAGGGTAGTTCTTCTCATATACTTTTAGTTGACTTTTAGTTGTCTACCTCCATAACATACCACCCTTCCTTCTTGCATCAGAACCGCGCCAAGCCCTGTACTACATGCATCAGTATATACTGTGAGCACTTTATTCCCATCGGGAAAGATCAAGATTGGGGCTGTTGTCAGAGCCCTCTTCAATCGCTGAAAAACATCGTCATAATCTATATCCCAAGAAAATGTTAGATTCTTTTTCGTCAGTCTAGTGAGTGGGGCTGATATCTTTGCAAAGTCCTTAATGAACTTCCTATAATAGCCCGCTAATCCAAGAAAACTTTTCACCTCCATTGCATTCTTTGGGATCTGCCAATCTTGAACTACAGCTACCTTTGCGGGATCTACCGCTATCCCATCTTTGGAGACCAATGTCTTACAAATCTCACTTCTTTTCTCCAAAAATGACATTTGGAGAATTTTGCCTTAAGCTGATGCGCACGAGAGTTTTCAAAACCCCCCTTAAATGTCAGGCATGCTCTTCCTCGCTCTTCAAGAAAATCAAGATGTCATCAACAAAGACCACAATGAACTTATTTAAAACTCATGAAACTCCCTACTCATGAAATCAACAAAATAGGTGGGTGCATTCTTCAACCCAAAAGGCATAACGACACACTCAAAGAAACCATCTGGAGTTCTAAAAGCGGTCTTTTCTATATTGTCCTCGGCCACCCTCAACTGATGAATCCCCATAGCCAAGTCCAACTAAGAGAAAAAAGATGCACCAACAAGCTGGTCAAACAGATCATCTATCCTCGGAAGTGGGTGCTTATTCTTCTTGGTGAGTTTATTCAACTCTCTATAGTCCACACATAAGCGAAGCAAACCATCCGCCTTAGTTACGAATACTACTGGAGCACCCCAATCAGATATGCTTCGCCTAATAAACCCTTTCTAAACTAGCTCCCCTACTTGCTTACTAACCTCCCTCCTTTCTCTTGGAGCCATATGGCGCACAGGCAATGCAACTGGCTTTGCATTGTCCTCCAAGTACATACGGAAATCAATCTCGCTCCTCGGAGGTAAGCCCCAAACCTCATTAAAAACATTAGGATACTCACAGACTACTCGTACAGACCGTAAATCGTCATAGATGCATCAAGTGACTCTAGGAAACTAAGCATGACTGACCCTTTCAGGTTACAAGAAATCTCGAGGGTCCTCCCAAGGAAAGTCAAAAGTCTAATGACCCTCCTCTCACAATATAGAATGGCACCATACATGGCTAGCCCCTAGATACAAACCATAGACCATGAAACCAAGCACATATGCATCACATTCAAACTCTACGCCCAACATAGATATTATCAAACCCCGACAAATCATAGACAGATGAGATGTACCACCAATGGGGTTTGAGACGACTACGGGATCCCAAACCATACTAGTACAAAGGTGCAGAGACTCAACCACATAATCAGATATAAAAGAATGCGAAGCGATCGAGTCAAAAAGAGTTCTGATAGGATGATTGGAAAGAGAAATCAAACCTTCAACGGAAACTTTCATGCCTCTATCAGGCGCACCGGCCACGAGAGCATGCACCTGCCCACTCGAAGATCCTACCCTTTGACCTTGTCCTTGCTTCTTCGAGAACTCCCTAGAAAAGTGTCTGACCTCTCCATAATTGAAACAACCATTCTTGTTTCTTTTGCAGTCCTTGATCAAGTGACCCTCGCGTCCACAATTATGACACTTCCACTTATCTCTAGCCTTGTTTTCCTTTCCACCCTTCTTTTGTTGTTGTTGTTGTCCTTTCTTGGGCTACACTTTCTTATTTTGTGTTTCCTCAACCTTAGCTTCTTTCTATTCACCTTTATCTTCTTCATGCATTAATGTCATATCAACGAGTTTCTCAAAGTTACCCTTATCGGAGTATGAGACATAGCCAACCCATGAAGGGGTTCATTCAATCCTCTAGCGAACCTCAAAGCCTTCTTGTGTAGGGTATTCACTAGCTCCAACACAAACCTCGCCAATTGATTGAATTTATTAACATACTCTTTCACAGACGTGCTTCCTTGCTTAAGTGCCAAAAACCTTTCCATTTGCATGCTTTGCTCGGCTTGTGAAAGAAACTTCATTTCGAATCTCTATCGGAAATCATCCCAAGTTTCCACTGGACACCTTGCTTGCGTCACTTCCCACCAGAATAAAGCCTCATCTTTCAGCTGCCAAACGGTCAACTGAATCTTCCAGCGATCGTCAAATTCAAAAATTCCATACAAATCCTTCGTCTCTTTAAGCCAATTCCTTGCCTCTATGAAAGTCTCAGTCCCCCGGAATGGCTTCTCGCCCATAGCACAGAAATCATTGCATATCTTAGAGAAATTATCAGCACGCGGAGGAGGAGGAGGAACAACGACTATAGCTGGGGGAGGGGCGTCTGCTTGGCCTTCGGCGGGTGCCGTCGCCTCCAGATACCTATGAAACCAAGTCGGTATCTGTACGCCCTCAGGAATATTAGGTTCCCCAGACATGTTGAAAAGAAAAGGAAAAAGAGATTCAAACAGAGAATCGAATGATATTACATATGGCTTTGGGGGAATATGTTTTTCAAAACAGTCTTTTCTTTCGAAAATGCTTTCTTTTTAAAACCTTTTGAAAACAATCTTCAAAATCTTTTATCCGATCTAGTAACCTTCAGCTCTGATACTAAGTGTGACACCCCACGTCCATTAATGTCACTCTTTATCAAAATGTATTAAATTTCGTGAAGCGTTATAGTAAACAGAAACATTACAATACAGATATAAAATAGCAGCGGAATTTAAAACTTTATTTAAGCAAAAAACATCGTGGTTCAAAACATAGTCACATCATAAGTCTGAAATGCATAAAACCCAGTACATTAATTTAAAACTTCTGTCTTGAACTAAAATCATCAGAGTACAATAAACATAAAAAGAGCATAATCCCCAAAACATAGCCATAGTAGAGAAGATATGAAATCAAGCAATACATCTAAGCAGCTCCAGGCAGAATGAAAGAAGAATCCCGATCAAGCCTGATTATTCCCGCCCTGTTAACCTGGGGGGAAGGGTAACGGAAGAGAAAGAAGAGAAAACAAAATAGGTCAGACATAAGTCTGGCGAGTCTAGTTTCTTTTAGCATATAAATAAGAAAAAGCATCATGAAAGGCACATAAGCTGGATAAGAGAGATACAGCTGATAAACATATAAATGTGTTTATTTTATGCTCTTATATCTTATCTTTTGTATATAAATAAATATTACATTGGGTATTATTTTGTTGTTTTTACAAATGAGTTTTTCAAGCCGTATACAACCTTAAAAGTGAAGAATTGGTGCCATATACATGAAGAATTGCATAAGAAGTTGTCATTAGAGGCTAGTTGTGTTCACATTGGTCAACTTGGAAGGAGAGTGGTAGAAAAGATCTTAGGAAATCAATTAGCTGGACACATGTCAAACAAGGATAAGAGGAGGATCGTAGCATAATCTTTGATGAGAAGGCCCATTTATATGATTAGGATTTTGCAACTCAGCTATAAATGCACTTGTATTACCATTGTAAAAATATATTTCTCTGCTGTAATTTTTCTGCCATTAATCTAGTTTAGTCTTCTTTTCTCTTTTTCTACAATTTTATTTTCTTAGCAATTAGTGATGTCTACACAATTAGATTTGGTAGAGCACTATTTGTCTTTTGCACTTATTTTCATTAGTGATTGACCGTCTGATTAGATTCAACGGTAATCCTAATTTTATTTCCTATTTGTTATTTAATTTCTGCAATTTTAATTTTTGTTTCTTTTATTGTTTTCCTAGGTCATATTGGATTGAATATAGATTTGATTAGATTCAGATCTGATTCAATTCAATAATAGTTTTATTTTCTTTTTAATTAATAATTGTGATTTGATCGTCGGTTCATTTAGGTTTGTTCTGAATCAAATTGCAGTTTCAATAATTTTTTTGGTTCTCAAAATCAACCTCCAAGTTTTGTCTAACTCTCTCAAGAAATATATAAATAATAAAATTTAAAATTCCTTCCTGCGTTCGACCTGCATATTACATGATATGTGCGATTTCAGTTATTATTACAAAATTCGGGCTTTTCTAGTTCTTAGAAAGTGTCGATCAATTTTTTGGCACTGTTGCCGAGGAGGTAACAATTAAATTTTATTATTTATTTAATTTCTGATTTATGTTAGTTTTTATTTTATTTTTCTATTTTATTTTTTTGTATATATAGAAAAAAAATTCTAAATTGGTTGACTATTTATTAAAACATTGATACTCTAATCTTCTAATTAAGAGAAAAAAACTTGCTTTTTGTTTTCAATACATTTCTTTCCCTTTCTTCTTGTAAAAATTTTCTATATATAAAAAAAAACTTGAATTTTGTTTTTTTTATTTCTTTCCAATTACAATTCTCTTTCACCTCCTACAGTCTGTCTTTCCATCTTTAATTTTTTTTAATTTCTTTCCTATTCTCTCCTTTACAAAGACTAGAAAAAAAAAGTTGCCTAATTTCCCTAGATTACTTCCCTTTCAACCTTGTTTCCCTGCTTGATTTTATTTCCTTTTTCTTTCATTTATTCCTTTCTATTTTTCTTTCCTCTTCTACTTTCACAACAATAAAAAAAGATTGCTTTACAAATTTCACACCTCTCCTTCCCTTCATCCTATATTTTCTCCATGTAACACCACAATCTTCATTACGCAACACTACAATACAGTCTTGTCACCCTTCATCAGACAATCGACAAAATTTACTCATAGCATCCGCACCATCCTTACAGACAGTAATCACCCAAAAACAATACACCTGATTACCACAACAATTCCTACATACCATACAACTTCCCCACCGTACACAAAATACACCGCAGTTCAAATCCTCACCACAATTCCCTCACCGTCCAGATCATCTTTCTTCACTGCCTACAAAGATCCCCACCTTCACCATACCCCATCTTCCAAGCACTGCAAACCAAAGTTCACCACCGTCCATCCTTAGACAAATTTGCTTCCCAAACCACAACTCACCACAATCTGCTTCGAAACTTGCAGCAGTCAACAATCTTCTGAAAATCACTCATAGTCAACCACGTTCCTCCTCCACAAATCCATCAAACACAAAATCACGATCACCCCCTTTCATCGTCACATTTTCCCAAAACCACATCATTGTAACTCATACTCCATGCAAATCATCCCAACCATCATGAGCACAATCCCTTCCCGGGATCAACCTACGTCCACCTAAATCACAACCATTAAACAAACCATCACAATCAGAAACCTCTATACAACCAGTTCTACCAGTAAAAACCCACTACAACATCCGTACAACTTTCATCACTGTTCCACCAAACGGCTCTTTGACCAAATACCCTCTTCTCACTTGCCAAACATCCATGCTGCCTGTCAGTTCGTACCCAACATCAACAGCCACTTCATCAACCCCTCTACCAAAAAATCTCATCTGAAATTCGAACTACATCAAATCTAAAATCGTTAACCCCTGCTATAACAGTCGCCTCACACCCACAGAACATCCACGCCATCAGAAAAACCAACTCACAAATCCCTTAATCAATACCCCAAACAACCAATCCAAAGATCCATCATCAACCACAACTAAAATCCACTTCGGAAAAAGAAAAAAGAAAAAAATATGTTCAAAACCCTTATCCCCAAATCGCATACAACAAACACCCAAATCAAACGAAATCAATCGCATGAATTGATTCTTGCGGTTTTTAACAAGAAGGCGGCGTTTCATTGCTTTTTAGGGAACTTCGATTTTGCTTTTCAGAAGAAGGGCACGTGAGTTTTGGATTTGCATTCAGTTCTGAACTGAGAAGGGTTGTGAGGGATTAAACAATCAAAAGAGAGTGTGTTGGTTTTGGGTAAACAAAGGAAGGGCGTGCTTAACTGGTTGCGTTTTCATAACATACGAGTTGATCTTGAGTTTTGTTGATATTTTTATTTATTTTTAGCTAGGTACGTTTAGGTTAGTTTTTTTTCAATCTATTTTTATTTTCTTTTGGGATGCCATTTGGTTTAGTTATTTTTTCTTCCTACTCTAGTTTTTGTTTTAATTCCATTTTCCCTTTCTTTTGCTAGTTGTTTTTTTATTTTCTTTAAAAAAATCAATCAAGATCAAAGTGAGAAAGAGTTCAAGCAATCGAATGAGGATCCATATATCAGTCGATTTGCAAATAATTGATTTGAATTGCCAGTGCTACTCAATCGTCCTGTAAAGCCATACCCCATTGTAATATTTTCTAAACTCTACAAATGCTCTACAGCAAAGGAAACAAAATATAGAATTTGCTTGTAAAAAAAATTTCTGCAGGTGTCGCCGCTTGCTTGTACAATTTTTATTTCTACAATTTATTTTTCTGTGACTGTTCTATGATTGAAATTCCTGAATTTGTTTGTTAGGAATTAATTTCCATAACCTAAATCATCACTTTCATTGGTTTTCAAAAAAAACATTAATTCTAGGAAAATACGAGCTCAAATAAAATAATATAATTGAAAAGTGGTGCTTGTGAAGTTGACTGTCTCAAATAATCGGATCGCGGGTATATAGTAGTTCAATTTGTTGAATTATTAGCATAAGAGATTGCATACTACCCATAAAACATTGGTCGTATCCCTTAGTATTTATACTATACGTGAACGACCATAAGACTCACTTCCCCCTTTTAATTGAGTCGGTTAATTAATAGAGCACAACTCAATATTTTATACTATTTTGAAGTGAGAATAAATTTTGTCTTGCCTTGAATTCATTCAAATGTTTGATTCAAAAAAATCCCTTAGAGAATTGTGTGATAATAACGTGAGTAGACGTCCTCTGGAAGAGTATGAGTATGAATTACAACTCATGAGGAAAAATTTTCCAAAATTTCGTGAACCCAACGCCAACAATTTTCAAAATTTTCCAATGGCCAATATTTTCAAAATCATAGATATGATCGAAATTGCGATTTCAATTCAAATTTCAATAATTTCGATTATGAGCCACATCCATATCAAAATACCTTTGAATCCCAATATAGCTTTGATCCACATAAATATCGGGTTGTAAACCAAAATTTTCAAAATTATAGCCCATATCAATATCTTGAAAATGACCAAAATTGCAATTGTCCCTCGAATTTTAACAGTTTTAGTTACGAACATAATTTTTATAATCAAAATGATTTCCAATATCGTTGTCAGTTTTCTAAAAATTCAAATAACCACCACATTGGAAATAATATTGATCGTGAAATTGATGTAGACTATAATTTTGAGAATCAAAGAATCCAAAATGAGATCACTCAAATCAACGATTTTGAAGAATACATCTTAACATTCTTAGAGAGAGGGAAGAAAGGCTAGATAAAAAGATGGATGAACTTCTTTGTTTAATGACATCTTTTGTAGAACAACGCGAGCAACAAAATCAAATGGGCATTGAATTAGAAAATAATCCAATTTTTACTAACATTGCAAATTTTCAAATAACAACTTTGGAAATTGAGAATAACGATCTAAATGAAGTTGTTCAAAATTCAATAAATTATTTGGACTTCAACTCTTTTTAGGAAAAAGATTTAAGCTTAGATTTTGATCTTTCTCTTTCAGGCTGTGAGATACTTGAAATTTTAGAAATTGAACAAAATAAAAGTGTTGAATGTTTCAAAAACTCAAAATTAGAGAAAGAGTTAAACGAACATGAATTTTTTGGATTGTATGAGGATGAATTGTCATATGAGGAAGAAGTAGATTCAAGTCACGAGTTCGAAAATTTTAACTTTGAGAAAACTTCTAACGAACTTGAAGTTATTAGTGTCGAAAATATGTTGTCCAATAATGAAATTGAGAATTGTGATCACATAGTCTTGAACAACACTCAGAATTTAAATTTCACGATTGCAACTGAATATATATACGATCACAAATTTTTGAACAATTACATTGATAAATTTGTGGAACACATGAATTATCTTGGAAACATTATTTCTATAGGAAAACTTCAGTTTAGGATGACACTGGACATTTATCTACTGGACTATAAATCTTGGTATAAAGATGAGATGGTTTTCAAAAACCTTTGCTTATTAGAAAACATGTCTAGACATAGTGGGAATTGGATTCATTGGGCTAGAACCAAGTGCGGGGGGAAAGGTTGGTGGCATTCTTTACATCGCATGCACCGCAAACTCATATATCATTGTACATATGATTTGTTCTTACATGTAGTTAGACTGCATTTCGTTCTACAAATAATATTGCAACTCATTCATCTTTGGGTGCTATCTTTCACATTTAGAAAACATGTTTACAGTGTGGACACTGTTTAGATCAAGTGTAGGGAGAGGAGTCTGCATTTCATCCTTTTTATTTCTATTTATTTTTCTTTTTCATTTCCATGCATTTAGATAGGATCATCATGCATTTTAGATCGTGCAAGATACCATTTTTTTTTGAAAATACGACTCATTTTAGGTTTATACAACAAAATAAGTTAACGATTGTTAATCAGTTGATAGTAGTTTTTTCTTTCAACTAAGATCAGCTAAGAAATATAGTGAAAAGTTGAATTTTGAGGGATAATAGTGTAACCGGTACATATTGAGATTCTTAGGTGATGATCATGAAGTTTATTCTAAATTGCAGTCTTTGTTTAATAAGTGGAGAACTTAAAAATACTTATATTGGCTTTTCGAGTCTTTAAAACTAAGTTATGTTAAGCTAAATTCGGGTAACTCTCCCCTGTTCTTATATTTTCAATAATAATAATAATAATAATAATAATCCAAGGGTATCCAACATTGCTTGAAAATTTAGCGTTGGTGTGCAAACCCGCCAAGCTCTATCCGACATGTTGTTGACAAAGTCAGCGTCGGTATATCTTGGTCTCATTTTATGAGTTGGACACCTAAGGATTACTGACATGTTGTTGAAAAAGTCAGCGTCGGTTTGCACAATCCGCCAAGCTCTTTCCCAACTCTCTGTCAGTCCGCTAGGCAGTGCATGGGTGGTATACCTTGGTCGTTTAAGTTAGGTGTATGTAATTAATCATAAATTTTAATTTTTATTGAGACAGAGAATAAGCGATGATGCCCAAGCACTTCTTGACCTTATTGATTTAACTAGCCTTACACAAGGAAATTAGAATACCACTTTACAAACTGTAACAAATAAACTAAGAATTTATTTCATGGTTGCACTATGTTATCGACCGAACCAACTGGCCAAAATAGAGTTTAACATTGAAAACTTGAATTATATTGAATATTTGTAACAAGTTGAGATATCTAAAATAAAATCATCTGGCTAGAAATTGTTAACTTAATTTGTTGTACCACTTTTCTGAAACAAGTCATGGTTTCATTTTTTGTTTTCATTTGCATATGCCGATTGCATTCATGTAGTTGCATTAGCATCATAACATACTGCATTTGGATTTTGTGGGTAGTATCTGCTGAAAACCCTCATAAGACACCACTTGTCCTACTAGGGACACCTAGAGGTTTAACGACTTGTTGCATATGCTCAATGCAATTGTGTTTCCTACGAAAGTGTGACCTATCTAGTTAGTTTTTAATTTTGTTTTACTCGAGGACGAGTAAAAGATAAGTATAGGGGTATTTGATTAACATAGAAATATGTTTTTTTTATGCTCTTATATCTTATCTTTTGTATATAAATAAATATTACATTGGGTATTATTTTGTTATTTTTATAGATGAGTTGTTCAAGCCTTATACAGCTTTAAAAGTGAAGAATTGATGCCATATACATGAAGGATTGCATAAGAAGCTGTCATTGGAGGTTAGTTGTGTTCACATTGGTCGACTTGGAAGGAGATTGGTAGAAAAGATTAGGAAATCAATCGGCTGGACACATGTCAAACAAGGATAAGAGGAGGATCGTAGCATAATCTTTTACGAGAAGGCCCATTTATATGATTAGGGTTTTGCAACTCAGCCATATAAACACATGTATACCCATTGTGAAAATATACCTTTTAGCCGTAATTTTTCTGCCATTAGTCGAGTTTAGGCTTCTTTTCTCTTTTTCTACATTTTTATTTTCTTAGCAATGTGTTGTCTACACAATTAGATTTGGTAGAGCACTATTTGCCTTTTGCACTTATTTTCGTTAGTGATTGACCATCTGATTAGATTCAGCGGTAATCTTAATTTTATTTCCTGTTTGTTATTTAATTTATGTAATTTTTGTTTTCATTTCTTTTATTGCTTCCCTAGGTAATATTGGATTGAATATAGATTTAATTAGATTCAGATCTGATTCAGTTCAATAATAGTTTTATTTGCTTTTTAATTGATAATTGTGATTTGATCGTCGGTTCAATTAGGTTTGTTCTGTATCAAATTGCAGTTTCAATATTTTTTTTGTTCTTAAAATCAACCTCCAAGTTTGTCTAACTTGCCCAAGAAATATATAAATAATAAAATTTAAAATTCCTCCTTATGTTCGACCTGCATATTACTCGATCTGTGCGCTTGTTGATATTACTACAAAATTCACGCTTTTCTAGTTCTTAGAAAGCGTCGATCAAATGCATATCAGGCAGCTATGACACGGTGAACAGGATAAACAGAATACAATAAATAGCGATCCCCTAACACTTTTCTTTCTCTGCACCAATACTAGTATAACCAGAACAAGATGATCCCCAACAAGTACAAGATGGTAGACTTAGGCATACTTCTAATGAGAGATTTTACCCCCATACAATAATAGATAGCCCAACTGAACTTAACGGCGTTACCTTTAAGGATAATAACGGGCTCCTGAACAAGCGAGACTAGATGTATCCTAATTACTACCCTAATCGATTGGTTCCCTAACTCCGTAGATACCCTGTGCTGGCCCCATAGTAGAATGAATCACTTCCTAATGTGGCAGCCGTTCAATTACAGGATGTGCACAATCATATCTACTGATGTCACAACATCTTATTTTCCCGAGCAGGCGGACCCATGCACGCACATGATCCCGATGGAATGCGCCGTCAGACACCTTTCTCCCTAGTGACCTCTTATAACCAGCTCAGTAAGCGTGCCCTGACCCCGACCTAGTTTTGGGTTCTCCGTTTGATACCGATATAGGTTACTAACTAATATGGGTCCCGCACACCAGATGATACAAGCTTCCTCCCAGGCTTGTATCCATACTACTAGGATTTCAACATGTTATGCCTACCAGTTTAACAAGATTGCATAACCCCACGGTTAAGTTTGTGGGACTATATATAAATATTACCCATCGCCCCAAGATTTACTTAACCCTCCCACTGATTCAACACGTTTACTTAACCCCTACTCAACTTAACATGTTCATGTAATCCCTGTGTATTCAAACAGGTTAAGTATTACAAGTTCATTACCATTTACTAATTTATGGTTATAATGCGTTAGACCTCCCACATTAAGCCTACCACTTGTGGATGTTGGATATTCCGGTTGGGTCCGGGCAGACTTCTTCCATAAGTCAGACTTAACCTCGTGTCTTAGCACGTTACGTATTTATGCACTTTGACCCCTCACATTAGATTTACCACTTGTGGACGCTGGATATGTCGGGCGGTTCCGGGCAGACTTCTACCACAAGTGTAATCTAACCTCGTGTCCAAGAGCCATTACAGTTTCTAATTACTGCAAATCTGGGGATTTTCATTATTAACCAATTATCATGTTTATTATGCCCCAATTCCCCGTCTGATCTACGATACACGTTATGTCCAATTTTAGATCAAGATCTAGATTATACCCCCAAATCCTAAGTTTTGGCTCAAGTTACAAATTATGCCCAAAATTCCCAATCATGTTTTACAATATGAATTATTCCCCAAATTAACCATTCCCGGTCGTTCCCAATTTCGTGCATTCGCGTATTTCAGTGATAAGCCTAGGCTCAAAGGTAGCCTGGCTATAAAATCAAAAAGGGGAGGAGGGAAAGAAGAGAACAAGAATAGGCATAGTAAATAAATGGTATAAGATGACATAATTAGGCAAACTAGCATAATAGCCATAAGGTGACATCATTAGGCAAACTAACAGAATAGGGATATCATGAATAGACATATGAGATCTAAACAGTAAGTTAGATACACAAGCAATATTAGACCTGATATGATTCAAATGGTCACAGGCTTAGATCCAATTCATAGACATGTCAAGATTTCATTTTAGGTGCTTATATCTAAAATTAACATAGACTCACTGTGATTGGATCTAAGAAACAGAAGAATGATTGTAGATGTTGAATCACAGATCCATGAATACGTATAACTTGTTTATTGAAGAAGATGTAGGCTAGATCAAATTATTTAGAGTAGTAACTCGTTGTCACCATTGAATTAGATGAATAAAACAATGGATATAAGGTCCTATTTATAGCTTAGGGTCAATGAATCTGGTCAGAAAACAACTGAATTGGCCTCGGATCTGGGTGCGTCGACGTGGGTGTCGACACCCCTGTTATGGTGTCGACCCATGGGTCGACACCCCTAGGTGGGTTGACCCCTAACGAGTCGATTTCCCCTAAATATCCCACTTTTGGTTTCGAATTATTTTGAATGGTTTTGACTTGGTTATGTGTGTGTATATATATATATATTTTGCATATACAAACTTCTAACCTTAATAACTTCTTCATACAATGTCCGTTTTACGTAAATTCGGTGTCTATCTTAAGCATAATTCCGAGATGGACGAAATGGTGCAGTCTGTTTTACTTAATTCCCAATATTTAATTAAGTATTCTTTAGTTTATTGTTAATAGTGTGTTCTAAAATATGGGGTGTTACAACAATCGTGAGTTTGAACGTAGGATGGTTGTTAGGGTTAATCAAACATGGCATGCGCGTTGTAAACATAGAAGGGAGACACGAAACTGAACATCGTTCCTACTGATAACTCTGGCTTGAATTTCTAGAAAACAAAACACCGTTGGAAAGCATAAACAACTGTACACTAAGTTATGTAAAATAGCTGCGGAGATGTTTGTTGTTCCATGCTATTGGAAGTTCAGCTCCGTCCACGGTTGAGAGTTTGAAAGTTCCGTCACTGAGCTTTCGTTGTATGAAGTACGAGCCTTTCTAACGAGAAGAGATACCTGTGGGTGGAGGAAAGACCCATTTCAAGATGAGGTCGCCGATGTTAAGGCCCTTGCGGCGGACTCTATAGTTGAAGTATCCGGCTACTCGTTGGCGTTGGGCAGCGTCCCTGAGGTCAGCTTCGTTCCTCTTTTCCTCTAGTAAATCGAGCGACTCTAAAAGTAAGTCTTGGCTCGTCTTTGGATCGTAATAAGTAACTTGATGAGATTGAAGCTTTAGCTCAATGGGTATGAGGGCTTTGGATCCATAAGCAAGGGCAAAGGGAGTATGTCCGGTTGCTGACTTGTGAGTGGTCCGGTAGGCCCACAGGGATAAAGGGTGTTCGTCTACCCACATGCCTCTGGCTTTCTATTGGAACTTCTTGATGATGGATTTAATCACTTTGTTGACATCCTCAACTTGCCTATTGGCTTAAGGATGAGCCACCGCTGAGAATCTCTTTTCGATTTTGTGCCACTGATAAAAGGCCTTGAATTCAGCGCTCTCGAACTGGGTGTCATTGTCGGAAATGATAGCTTGAGGGACTCCATATCGGGTGGTAATATTATGGACGAAGAAGTTGATCATTTTCTTGGTGGTTATTATGGCGAGAGCTTCGGCCGCAACCCATTTGGTAAAGTAATCAACTAAGATGACGACATAGCATGGCCCACCTCTTGACATTAGAAGAGTTCCAATGATGTTGATTCCCCATATGGTGAACGGCCAAGGGCTGACCATTTGCGTCAACTTAGTAGACGGGGCTCTTGGAATCTTTGAGAAGCGCTGGCACTTATCGCACTTGTGAGAATAGTCTATGGCGTCTTGATTGAGCATGGGCCATAAGTAGCCATGTCTGATGATCTTTCTTGCCAAGGTTTACCCTCCGGTGTGGTCACCACACTCTCCTTCATGTACATCCGTTAAAAACACAGTTGGAATCATTATGGGCTGCGTATCTGAGCAACGGGACGGAGAAGGCTCTATGGTAAAGTACTCCATCCATGAGTAGTTAGCAAGCTGATTGGCGAGTGAGTGCTCGTCTATCTTTGTAATGCCCTGGGAAGGTTCCATGTAGCAAATAATTCTTGATCGGGGTCATCCAAGATTCAGGTTAGGTTTCGGCATTCATGACCACCTCGGTTTGCATCTACCTAATGCTTGGTGAATTGAGCACTTCGACAGGGGCGAACCCCATAAGCGGTAAATCCTTAGAGCGTGCCAATTTGGATAATCAATTTTTATTTTCATTTTGTTTTCTAGGAATGTGCGTGATGACAAAGTGGTCGAAGTTGGCGAGCATCTCCCGGACCTGTAACAACCCATATTTTTATAACATGTTAAAACAAGAAATCAAGGCAGAATTAAATTTTAAATTCAGAATCAGGGGAAAAGGGTTACGCCATTGCGTTCGTCTCGAAATTATACATGAAATAGAGTCCGAGTTTTCGAAAATTGGAGTTCGGATGAAGAAGTTATGGTCTGTACAAGTTTCAGCAGTTTTCAGGCAGACTGGACCAGGGGGTCGACCATAGGGTCGACCTACCCCCCCTCCCCCCCCTCGGTCGACCATAGGGCCGACCTACCCCCCAGGTCGAGCATAGTGTCGACCCCCCACCTTACAGGTCGACCTGGTCGGCTTGGTTTGACCCAGAACTCATTTTTGAAGCCTGAGACGTGTTTTGACGATCCGGATTGATTCTAGGGTTAATCTAAGGGCCTAAACTAGTTGCTACACCTATAAAAACACCCTTAGACCTAACCTAATTCATATCAAATCATTCTTACACTATTATGCTGCTGAACTCCCTCTTGAACCATGGCCGCCGCCCCCAAATTAAAGAACAAGCATTCAAACTCAATCCAATTCGAAGATTAAAGCTTGTACAATGATTCAGGACAATAAATCAACACTACTACAACGTTCTATGACAATTTCACTTTCTAATTCATTTGCCATGCTCTGTAAGTTCTAGCTATTTTTAGATTAAAATATTTAAATATAATATGGGCATGTGATGAAGTGAAATTGGATTTAAGTATGTTTATCGATCTATTTCTGTTGCTTCTTGGATCTTGAATTTTGAGACTTATCTATCTTTATTCCCATGTCTAGTTTATGATCAATTCAGCCTATTGTAAATCAGTTTCCTTGATTCATATTGATATTATTACTAAGTTGTAATCCTCATGCCTGTGATGATGTTTTTCTCTCTGATCTTATTTTTATACAAAATTCTACCTTCCCCTATTTATTTTCTTTTGATGAACCTAGGTCAATTTTGGACCTAGGCCTAAACTACGATATACATGCGATGATATACGGGGGAAATATTGGAATATTGCCTAGTGGAATATATGTGTTTGGTGGAATTGATGGCATAACATAAAAATTGGATATTTGGGGTATTGTCAATATAATTGAAATGGCAAGTTTGGGCATACATGAATTGGCATGAAAATTAAACCTCGAGTTTGGGACTATGTAAATTAAATCAAAAGATTGGATTTATGTTAATTAGGCATATGTAGAATTGGGAATTTGAACATGAAAGCGATTGTAAACTTGATAATTGGCATAAACATGTATTATGATTTGGGTTTATTGGGTATGAAACTTGATACATGTAATTTGACTAGAACTTGATATGGTAAAATGGTATAAAATTGGCATACATGTAAAACGACATAAATTGAACATATGTAAATTTGGTACGAGTTGGGCATATGTGAAATTTACATGTAATCTAGAACTTGGGCATATGTTAATTATGTGAAATTCGGAATAGAAACATATATGAAAATTTATGACTTGGTAAAAGTTTAATATGAACATGCCTAAGTTGGGTTTTGGGTGGTTGGCAGGTATTGTAAATAAAAGGCTATAACTTGGCATAACCTTATAGTGAATTATGATAATAATTTCGGAATACGTTTTGGGGCAAAAACGTGAATCATGAACATTTCTATATGTTAAACACATGAACTGATATTGGGGTTTTGGGTGGAATACGACCATTAATGAACCTTTGACACGAGGTTAGACTCAGTTTGTGGTGTAAATCTGCCCGGAACCGCCCGGCAAATCCAGTAGCCACAAAGTGTCAGTCTAATGTGAGAGGTCGAAGGCCAAATTGTAGGCATAACGGTTGATGACACGAGGTTAGACCCAGTTTGTGGTGTAAATCTGCCCGGTACCGCCCGGAAAATCCAATGACCACAAAATGCACGGTCTAATGTGAGAGGTCATGATTCGTTTGTCATAATGAATGAATTAAGGAATGTTGACCATAATAAGACGTGGGTACGGTTAGAGGGTTAGGTGGGATGACATGGAAATTTGACATGTAAATGTGGACCTAAACGATATGAGTTAAGAACATGTAAAACTTATAAATGTAGGCTCAACCAATATGATATGAATGGGTGGGTTAAGTAACGTGGCTAGGCTAATGACACTTAACCGTTATAACATGACTAGCAGATGGGTTGGGCTAAGTTGAATAGGTTGATAACACCCAATCGATATAACCTGATGCGTGGTAGGGTTAAGTAAACACACGAGGGTAACACTTAACCATTATAATATGATTGGTGGATGCGTTTAAGTTAGCATGCACTTAACCAATATAACATGATGCGTGGTAAGTTTAAGTAACAACAGAGGGTAACACTTAACCGTCACAACATGATAAGTAGGTGGGCTAAGTCAATGTACACTTAACCAATATGACATGACATGCGTTGGGGTTAAGTTAACACAAGGGAGAACACTTAGCCAGTATAACAAGGCTTGCGGTAGGGTTAAGTAACACAAGGAACAACACTTAACCGGTAAAACATGATGTGTGGTAGGGTTAAGTAAAACAAGATGAAACACTTAACCAACTTAACGTAATGGACGGAGAGGGTTAAGTACATATCGGGTTGGTGGGTAATATTAGTAAATATAGGCCCACAAACTTAACCATTAATAAGCACGCTTGAATAGGTGGGTTAAGTACATATCGGGTTGGTGGGTAATATTAGTAAATATAGGCCCACAAGCTTAACCATTAATAAGCACGCTTGAATAGGTGGGTTAAGTGCATCACGGGAAGGTGGGTAATATCTGTATATATAGGCCCGCACACTTAACCAGTAGGAAACCCTAGTAATGGGGACCCATTTCAGCAGTAACCCAAATCAGGTATCAACGGTACCCTAAAACTAGGCAGGGTGGGGCACTATTACTGGGCTGATTGTAAGCGGTCAAACGACGGCGGTGGGTGCACAGTGTAGGTCTAACGGGGTGCGGGCGTGCACACACTCCGGAGCAGACAACCAGGGCACTGGGGACACCAGTAGTATAACCTATGCCTTCTAGAATTGCGTCGGGCCTCCACCATGGGTCTTGATACACCCCATGGTGGGACCAGCATAGGTATCTACAATCATTGGGGGCCATATGACACAAATAGGTAGCATAATCCCTAGGTTGGACCTAGGTGGCATAAACCCTAAATCCGAGAAGCGTTCAATAGGTAGCATAATCCCTAGGTTGGACCTAGGTGGCATAAATCCTGGTTGAATCTAGGAAGTGCTCGATAGAAAACCCTAGATTAGATCTAGGTAATAAATAATAGATGTACACGTGAAAGTAACCTTAATTTTCGGGGATTGGGATCACGTTATGATTTTATCATTTTATATAGATTACTAGTTGGGACACTAGTTAGGTGGTGCAGAGAAAATAGATATCATTTTTGTGGTGAAGTAGAGAAATCTTGCGATGCTTGATAGAAATCTTGCGAAACTATACTTAGCTCATCTTGAATGGGAACCTTGAAATGTTATACATGACAGAAATCCTATGATGTTACTCTTAGTTATCGTGCCTGTAGCTTATCTTGTCATCATGCTTATGTTTACTTTCAGTTTATTCATGCTATGTTATCTTTTCCTGTTTTTATGCTGAAAGTCACTAGGACTTACTCAATCTTTATGAATGACCCGGTTTGTTTCGCCTCTTTTTCTTCCGTTCCCCCCCGGTTCACAGGGTGGGAATACAGCTTAATTCGGATCTTACCAAGCTCCAAGGCTCTTTCATGTACGGCTTGGATTTCTCTTGGCTATGGCTTGCTTTGCTTTATTGGGGAATGCTACAGTTTATTTTTATGCTTCTTTGTTTTTGAGCAAGATAGATATTTTAGCTATGTATTTGGGTATTGGAAGTTGATGGGCTTTTATTGTAAAAAAATCTATTTAATAAATGATTTAAAGTACTTCTACTTCACTTTCCGTTGTTTTATATATGTCTGTCTTATAATATTTCTGTTCCAGTACCCATAATGCTCCATTGAAATTAAGGCATTCCCTTTGTGAGTGATCTTAACGGATGTGGGGTGTTACATTTGGTATCAGAGCAGAAGGTTGCCAAACTGGGCAAAAGCTTTTAAAAACCTTTTGAAATTATTTTCAAAACGTTTACAAAGAAGCATTTTTCTAAAGAAAAGTTTTGTTTTACGAAAGGCATATTCCCCAAAGCTGTATGCACTATCTTTTGATTCCCTCCTTGAGTCTCTTCTCTCTTTCTCTTTCACCATAGTTTGTAGGCATGCGACACATGTCAGAGGGCAAAGTAGTGTCCAACCTCCATCTGTAGCCGCAGTAGTTTTACTTGCGACCAATCTTATCTCAAGCTTTGTAGGGTTGCCGTGCGATGGAAGTAGCTTTCGAGCAACTTGTGAACAAGCTATACAAGGATAGTAGGAACGAGGATAAAGAACACAAGTCTAAGGATGAGAAACTTGTTGATATGGATTAATCC
Source organism: Allium sativum (assembly GCA_030737875.1). Lineage (NCBI taxonomy): Eukaryota > Viridiplantae > Streptophyta > Magnoliopsida > Asparagales > Amaryllidaceae > Allium > Allium sativum. The sequence goes on along the minus strand of CM060919.1, from coordinate 350,912,605 downwards.
ACGAAGAGGGAAAAAATGTAAAAGGAAAGAGGCCAAGTGAAAGAATAATAAAAACCCATGACAAGAAAGAACGTCATTGGTATGGTAAAAAGGGACATGTAATAAGTATCATAGGACAAAGACAAGGGAAAATAACAAGATCGTCGAGAGGGCAATAGTATGCTCTCACTACTAGCATACCTAAGAGAGGCGGTAACGCTTCTATTAAAAGTTTAGCTGCTCTTTTCTATCATACCGTGGGAACTTTGTTTTTATATACATCGCATCCTTTTAATTCTGCTTCGATAGTTGAGTCTCTGCACCTCAGTACTAGCGAAGTAAAGGATCCCATTTTTGTGTCTCAAATCCTGTTGGGTAATCGGCTCATTTATTCATGACTTGTTTGGATTTGAGAATGTCTAGGCTAAGCAATGCTTATGTTTTTGGGCTATGGGTTGATTCTAGGGATGGAGTGGTTGTCCAGAAATGGTACCATTCTCGAGTATGAAAAGAGGGTAGTTAGACTCTTGACTTGCCCTGGTAATGTCCTTGAAGTCTAGGGTAACCCTTAGGGTTCTTCCATGCTTAGTTACCTAGAATCTCTTGATACATCTATTGATCCCGAGTAGTGTTCGCCACTAAGGTGGATGGTTCATTTCGCTTATGCATGAGTTATAGAAAATCACCTTAGTAAGTACACTTGGCAACATGGTTGGCATTTGTTTATTCTTAAGAGATAATCCATTTATGTGGAATACCTTCTAGTAAGTGAATGAGATCCAAGATTCACCAGTGAATTTTGGAGAGCTTGCACGAAACCATGAGTACGCAGTTATGTTTGAATCGGGTATACTAGAAAGAGAATAAGCGAAAGTGGAACGAGAGGCGACAATGGAATGAGTTCCAACTCATTTTCTGGGAACAAGAACTAAGGAACTACGAAATTTTGAAGTTAAAGATGGTCAAAGAACAATGGAGTTAAGCTCAAGGAAATACGACTTAGAAGATTGAAGACTAGACACGCGCATCATATCTCTTTTTAAGAGTATATCCTTGATTCCTCTTTTCCTGTAGAGCCTACTTGCATGCTATCTTTTATGTATATCCTCTCGGTCCTATTCTCAATCTTATTTCGGTTGCAAACCCCATAAGGAGTATGACTCATCTGGTTGTAATACATGTTAGGGCTTGAGGGTGTCCGTTGGGTTGACTAAACTTTTTGGGTTTTATAGGATATGGGCTAGTGCTTAGGGAGTTCTCCTCCTATTCAGTATATATGCGACGTAGATTTCCAACTTTGACATTGCCTAATGGGCACAAGGTTTTTACTTGCTTCTATCATTCGGCTACATCTTTAGGTAGGAACAATTGGGTGAAACATGTGTTTGAGACATGTTATGATTGATGGTTGCAAGTGGTTGCAAGTGGTCGCAAGTGGTTGCTCGTGGTTGCATAACACACATTAGGCACTAGAACGGCTCAGACACATTTTCATATTGCAGATGCATGAGTGTTTATACTTGTTTATGGATAGAATTGAATGTGTTATCATGTGGATGTTGCATATGGATGGATGTTTGTGCACACATATAGTGTTTAGATGACTAGGACTATTTGCATACATATTGGATTCATGGCACTAAACATATTTTGCATTTAAAAAGATCAATCAGGCCTGATCATTTGCATTAGATAAGGAACATATACACACACTTTCTGCATATGTTCATACAGCATTAGAAATCTCTTAAGGACAATGGATGCCTGTGATTGATGATTGAGTAGATGGATGATTGGATGTTAGGACACATTCTTCTTAACTTGATGATTTCGGGGACGAAATCCTTTTAGGAGGGGAGAATGTAACAACCCGTATTTTTATAACATGTTAAAACAAGAAATCAAGGCAGAATTAAATTTTAAATTCATAATCAGGGGAAAGGGGTTATGCCATTGCGTTCGTCTCGAAATTTTACATGAAATAGAGTCCGAGTTTTCGAAAATCGGAGTCCGGATGAAGAAGTTATGGCCTGTACAAGTTTCAGCAGTTTTCAGGCAGACTGGACCAGGGGGTCGACCTACCCCCCCAGGTCGACCATAGGGTCAACCTACCCCCCAGGTCGACCATAGTGTCGACCCCCCACCTTACAAGTCGACCTGGTTTGACCCAGAACTCATTTTTGAAGCCTAAGACGTGTTTTGACGGTCCGGATTGATTCTAGGGTTAATCTAAGGGCCTAAACTAGTTGCTACACCTATATAAACACCCTTAGAACTAACCTAATTCATATCATTCTTACACTATTATGCTGCTGAACTCCCTCTTGAACCATGGCCGCCGCCCCCAAATTAAAGAACAAGCATCCAAACTCAATCCAATTCGAAGATTAAAGCTTGTACAATGATTCAGGACAATAAATCAACACTACTACAACGTTCTATGACAATTTCACTTCCTAATTCACTAGCCATGCTCTGTAAGTTCTAGTTATTTTCAGATTAAAGTATTTAAATATAATATGGGCATGTGATGAAGTGAAATTGGAATTAAGTATGTTTATCGATCTATTTCTGTTGCTTCTTGGATCTTGAATTTTGAGACTTATCTATCTTTATTCCCATGTCTAGTTTATGATGTATTCAGCCTGTTGTAAATCAGTTTCCTTGATTCATATTGATATTATTACTAAGTTGTAATCCTCATGCCTGTGATGATGTTTTTCTCTCTGATCTTATTTTTATGCAAAATTATACCTTCCCCTATTTATTTTCTTTTGATGAACCTAGGTCAATTTCGGACCTAGGCCTAAACTACGATATACGTGCGATGGTATACGGGGGAAATATTGGAATATTTCCTAGTGGAATATGTGGAATTGATGGCATAACATAAAAATTGGATATTTGGGGTATTGTCAATATAATTGAAATGGCAAGTTTGGGCATACATGAATTGGCATGAAAATCAAACCTCGAGTTTGGGACTATGTAAATTAAATCAAAAGATTGGATTTATGTTAATTAGGCATATGTAGAATTGGGAATTTGAACATGAAAGCGATTGTAAACTTGATAATTGGCATAAACATGTATTATGAACTTGGGCAACTGACATGTGTTATAATAAAAAGATTATAGTTTGGGATAACTACATCGTGAATCATGATTTGGGTTTATTGGGTATGAAACTTGATACATGTAATTTGACTAGAACTTGATATGGTAAAATGGTATAAAATTGGCATACATGTAAAACGGCATAAATTGAACATATGTAAATTTGGTACGAGTTGGGCATATGTGAAATTTACATGTAATCTAGAACTTGGGCATATGTTAATTATGTGAAATTTGGAATAGAAACATATATGAAAATTTATGACTTGGTAAAGGTTTAATATGAACGCGCCAAAGTTGGGTTTTGGGTGGTTGGTAGGTATTGTAAATAAAAAGCTAAAACTTGGCATAACCTTATAGTGAATTATGATAATAATTTGGGAATATGTTTTGGGGCAAAAACGTGAATCATGAACATTTCTATATGTTAAACACATGAACTGATATTGGGGTTTTGGGTGGAATACGACCATTAATGAACCTTTGACACGAGGATAGACTCAGTTTGTGGTGTAAATATGCCCGGAACCGCCCGGCAAATCCAGTAGCCATAAAGTGTCAGTCTAATGTGAGAGGTCGAAAGCCAAATTATAGGCGTAACGGTTGATGACACGAGGTTAGACCCAGTTTGTGGTGCAAATCTGCCCGGAACCGCACGGAAAATCCAGTGACCACAAAATGCACGGTCTAATGTGAGAGGTCATGATTCGTTCGTCATAATGAATGAATTAAGGAATACTAACCATAATAAGACGTGGGTATGGTTAGAGGGTTAGGTGGGATGACATGGAAATTTGACATGTAAATGTGGACCTAACCGATATGAGTTAAGAACATGTAAAACTTATAAATGTAGGCTCAACCAATATGATATGAATGGGTGGGTTAAGTAACGTGGCTAGGCTAATGACACTTAACCGTTATAACATGACTAGCAGATGGGTTGGGCTAAGTTGAATAGGTTGATAACACCCAATCGATATAACCTGATGCGTGGTAGGGTTAAGTAAACACACGAGGGTAACACTTAACCATTATAATATGACTGGTGGATGGGGTTAAGTTAGCATGCACTTAACCAATATAACGTGATGCGTGGTAAGTTTAAGTAACAACAGAGGGTAACACTTAACCGTCACAACATGATAAGTAGGTGGGCTAAGTCAATGTACACTTAACCAATATGACATGACATGCGTTGGGGTTAAGTTAACACAAGGGAGAACACTTAGCCATTATAACAAGGTTTGCGATAGGGTTAAGTAACACAAGGAACAACACTTAACCGGTATAACATGATGTGTGGTAGTGTTAAGTAAAACAAGATGAAACACTTAACCAACTTAATGTAATGGACGGAGAGGGTTAAGTACATATCGGGTTGGTGGGTAATATTAGTAAATATAGGCCCACAAACTTAACCATTAATAAGCACGCTTGAATAGGCGGGTTAAGTACATATCGGGTTGGTGGGTAATATTAGTAAATATAGGCCCACAAACTTAACCATTAATAAGCACGCTTGAATAGGTGGGTTAAGTACATCACGGGAAGGTGGGTAATATCTGTATATATAGGCCCACACACTTAACCAGTAGGAAACCCTAGTAACGGGGACCCATTTCAACAGTAACCCAAATCAGGTATCAACGGTACCCTGAAACTAGGCAGGGTGGGGCACGATTACTGGGCTGATTGTAAGCGGTCAAACGACGGCGGTGGGTGCACAGTGTAGGTCTAACAAGGTGCGGGCGTGCACACACTCCGGAGCAGACAACCAGGGCACTGGGGACACCAGTAGTATAACCTATGCCTTCTAGAATTGCGTCGGGCCGCCGCCATGGGTCTTGATACACCCCATGGTGGGACCAGCATAGGTATCTACAATCATTGGGGGACGTATGACACACACAGGTAGCATAATCCCTAGGTTGGACCTAGGTGGCATAAACCCTAAATCCGAGAAGCGTTCAATAGGTAGCAGAATCCCTAGGTTGGACCTAGGTGGCATAAATCCTAGTTGAATCTAGGAAGTGCTCGATAGAAAACCCTAGATTAGATCTAGGTAATAAATAATAGATGTACACGTGAAAGTAACCTTAATTTTCGGGGATTGGGATCACGTTATGATTTTATCATTTTATATAGATTACTAGTTGGGACACTAGTTAGGTGGTGCAGAGAAAATAGATATCATTTTAGTGGTGAAGCAGAGAAATCTTGCGATGCTTGATAGAAATCTTGCGAAACTATACTTAGCTCATCTTGAATGGGAACCTTGCAATATTATATATGACAGAAATCCTATTATGTTATTCTTAGTTATCGTGCCTGTAGCTTATCTTGTCATCATGCTCATGTTTACTTTCAGTTTATTCATGCCATGTTATCTTTACCTGTTTTTATGCTGAAAGTCACTAGGACTTACTCAATCTTTATGACTGACCCGGTTTGTTTTGCCTCTTTTTCTTCCATCCCCCCCGGTTCACAGGGTGGGAATACAACTTAATTCAGATCTTACCAAGCTCCAAGGCTCTTTCATGTACGGCTTGGATTTCTCTTGGCTATGGATTGCTTTGCTTTATTGGGGAATGCTACAGTTTATTTTTATGCTTCTTTGTTTTTGAGCAAGACAGATATTTTAGCTATGTATTTGGGTATTGGAAGTTGATGGGATTTTATTGTAAACAATTCTATTTAATAAATGATTTAAAGTACTTCTACTTCACTTTCCGCTATTTTATATATGTCTGTCTTGTAATATTTCTATTCCAGTACCCATAATGCTCCATTGAAATTAAGGCATTCCCTTTGTGAGTGACCTTAACGGATGTGGGGTGTTACAGAACCTGGGTCAGATATAGTGCGAGTCATGCCCCCAAGGCTTGGAATTCTCCCTGCATCTGCCACATGAGATGAGAGTCGGAAAGGACCTGAATGGCTTTTAAATTAAGTTCAATTGCGATTTTGAGTCTGACTATTAAGGCTTTGTATTCTGCGTCATTGTTGGTAGCAGGGAAATTGAGCTTTAAAGCATAGCATATCGAGTGCTCTTCTGGAGTGATGAGCACTACTCCGGCCCCAGAAGATTTATAGTTAGAAGAACCGTCAACAAAAAAAATTCCATTGGAGATTCGGGGTTTCGGCATTTTTGGGAGATGATTCTTCCGGAGTCGTGAACTCTACTATGAAATCGAAAAGGGCCTGCCCAAGGGTAGCGCAATAGGGGGTGAAAGTTATTTCGAACTGACTCAGCTCTATGTTCCATTTTAGTAGTCGCCATGAGGCTTCAGGCCGTTGTAAGATAGGCCAAAGTGGTTGCAGTGAATACCTTTATAGGGTGAGACTGGAAACATGGTCGCAATTTCCAGGAGGAGATTAGTAGACAGTAGACCAATTTCTCGAGCTTCGGATAGTTCTTTTCTTCCCCCGTCAATCTTTTGCTAATGTAGTAGACAGGTCGTTGGACACGATTTTCGATGCGCACCAGTGCTGAGCTGATTGCCTACATGGAAACATCCAAATAAACATATAAGTCCTTGTGCTCCACGGGCTTGGATAAGATAGGTGGTCGCTCTAAGTGATTCAGAAGGTCCTCGAATGCAGAAACGCATTCTGGGGTCCATTTGAAGTTGCGCTTCCCTTTTCGAAGTGAATCGAAGAAGGGAATGCACTTGTCGATGGTTTTGAGATGAAACGACTTAAAGCGGCGACCTTTCCATTTAAACTTTGGACATCTTTGATTTCTAAGGGACTTGAATATCTTTGATTTTGTCAAGGTTAGCTTTGATGCATTGGGAGTTGACGATGAAACCCAAAATTTTTCCTGAGGCAACTCCAAAGGAGCACTTCAGGGGATTGAGTTTCATGTCGTATTAGCTAAGGACATCGAACTTCTCGGAGAGGTCGTGGACATACTCGCTCGATATTTTGGATTTTACTAGCATATCGTCAACGTACACGTCCATAGATTTTTCGATCTGGTTTTTGAAGAGGCGATTAAGCATTCGCTGATAAGTGGCTCCTGAATTCTTGAGGCCGAAAGGCATGACGCGATAACAGTAAAGTCTGAGATTAGTTGTGAAAGAGGTTTGATCTTGGTCGCAAAAATACATTGGAATCTGATTGTAACCCGAGTAGGCGTCCATGAAAGATAATAGCTGGTATCCGGCGGTTGAATCAACAAGTCGGTCGATCTTTGGAAGTGGAAAGCTGTCCTTGGGACATGCCTTGTTTAAGTCGGAGAAGTTGACACAAGTTCGCCATTTGTCGTTGGTTTTTTGTGTGTCCAAAACTGGATTGGAGACCCATTCGGGGTAGTCGACTTCACGGATGAAGTTGTCATTGAGTAAACGATCTACTTCTTCCTCGAGTGCTTTGGATCTTTCAGGTCCTAGGAAGTGGCATTTCTGTTTGACTGGGGGCATCGTAGGATCAAGACTCAGATGGTGGCAAGCAATCGTGGGGTCGCTACCCCTCATGTCAAAATGAGTCCAAGCAAACACGTCTAGGTTAGCCTTTAAGAAATTCATTAGATCTTCTTTTATTGCAGGATGAAGTTGCGATCCGATTTTTAGTACCCTTGACAGATCGTCGGGGTTGATTGGAACATCCACCGTAAGTTCGACTGGAGTAGCCCTTTCGTACTCGGGCTCTTCGTCTTTCATTGGATTTAGGTCGTCGAAAAGACGGCAATGGCGCCTAAGCTAAGGCCCAGACGCCGCTGATTGCTATGCAAAAATGGTCTTGTCGCAAGAAGGCATGGGCACAATCTTGCCCTTGTCTTTATTACGCACATTCTTCCATTCTATCGCGTGACATTCTCTAGCATTTGCTTGGTCGCCTCTAACCATTCCAATCCCGTTTTCTATCAGGAATTTAATCAAGAAGGACCATGGTGACATGTAGATCTGGAATTATGTGAGGAAGGGATGCCCGAAGAAGATGTTGTAAGGTGAAGCGATGTTGATAACCACGAAGATGAGGACTCGGCTCTGGTCCCTTTCACCAAGTTCAACGGGTAGGTCGATCATTCCTACTAGATGACTAGAAGCCCCATTGAAGCCGTGAATTGTGGCGCAACATGGTTCTAAGTCCTTTGCTTCCAACTTCATTTGATCGTAGGCAGCTTTGAAAATGATATTGATGGAGTTTCCTGAATCAATTAAGGCTCTTCGAATTGAAGCAACATCGATTTGAGCCGTGATAACGAGAAGATCTGTAGTCGGGATCTCAATTCCCATGAAATCTCTTTCGCGGAAGATGATATCGTCCTACATAGATTTCTGAAGCTTGGCTGGGACGGATTCGTCTAGAGCAGAGCAGGCTTCATAGGGGGGCTGCCTTATGGAACTCACATACTCTTCCAATTTTTTAAAGCTGTCGTGCGTGGGGTAAGACCCGCCACAAATGGTATTGATCACAATCTCCCGCTTTGGGTTAGACGGACCAGGGGCCGCCTTGGTGGGCGACAGAGGTGCGGGTGCCGTAGGTTTTGAGTTTGCTTCGGGTGAAAAGGGCTCCTAGATGTACTGCTTGAGTCGTTTTTCACGAACAAGTTTTTCGAATGTGTCCTTGAGATGGTGACATTCATTGGTGTTATACCCATACATTTCATGGTATCAACAGCACCTGCCCTTGTTTTTCTCGAAGTCAGTGGATTCTTTGGTGTGTGGCTTCTTGTATGCTAGCGCGTTACACGTCTCCAAGTAAATTGTTTCCAAGTCTTCATTTAACGGGGTGTAGGTCTTGAAATCATTGTAAGGGACGCTTTTCCTGGGCTACGTTGGGACCTAGGTGTTGTTTCGGCCAACCTGCATGCCATTATTTGGCCTTTGTCTATTGAGACCTTCCCCTTGTCCTTATCGAAGGGGTCTCCGAGTTGTTTCCCTTTGATGTTGTTGTTCAGGGTATCCGCATGCGGATTGTTGGGGTGACCGGTTTTGAAGAGCCGGTTCCGTCTCGCTTCTTCCTAGCATAAGTTGTGACGCCCCGCCCCGCACCAACCGACATTTACTACAATGTGCGCTGTACACATGTCCAGTCAGCACGGGATGGGTCGTCAGAAGAAAAGGGAAGAAGGAAATGAGCTAACAAGGAACCTGTAGAATGTCTCACAATGCATAGAACAAAATATAATAATAACATACTTGACATAAAACAGGTGAGACAGTGCATAAGCTGAAACAACTAACATAGCAGCGGAAAATCCAAGTACAGTTTATGATCCAAAGTTAAACATTATTACAACTTTTCAAACTGTCTCAAAAGCAAAAGCAAGATAAAGGAGGTACACTGCTAATGCCCAAGAAGCGACCACCAACGACACAGGGAGAATATCTGTATATCATACGTGGAAGTATCCTGCTCGCCTCCGAATCAGCTACTCGCGCACCACCAGCTAACCTGTTTCTAGTCTGCTCGTGTGAGCACCCAGAGTAATAAGAGGAGACATAAAACTCTGGGTCAGACATAAAGCCTGGTATGAGCGATAAGCATCTAAACAGAACAATAACAGGTAGACTAAAACATACCTGAACCTGGACCTGCAACCAAAGAGTTAGCACTACATACTGTACAACACTCTAAGGTGCCATTTCAAATGGTGTAAAGATAACGGGGGTGGGGGTGTGCATGTCATAGTGATGGAAAACAATCAAGCATAGCAACCATCCTCACATCTCTCACTCAGTGCATAAAGCATACGATATTCACCACTTCGATCACCCAACATACCTTGCTACGATCACTTTGCCCCATGAAGTCATAAATGGCTCCACTGCACTGATAGCGTAGCCATTAATCCTTTGCTATGTCCACTTTGCCCCATGGAGTCGCAATGACCCCACTGCACTGGCTCATAGCCTTACTAATCCTTTACTATGTCCACTCTGTCCCATGGAGTCACAATGACCCCACTGCACTGGCTCATAGTCTTACTACGCATCACTTTGCCCCTCGAGTCGTAATGACTCTACTGCACTGATAACGTAGTCTTGCTACCATCACCTTGCCCCTCGAGTCATAATGATTCTACTGTACTGATAAGTAGCCCATCATCCATTTTCAGTGGTGAATCGAAGTTATGAACGTCGACAACTTCTTAGCACACGTCCCGCAGCAAAGCCCAACCATGAAGTGAACTCATTCGTTCCCAATTGGATCCTGAGCTCTAACTTCCATTTAGACTACCTTTGCATCTCGGGTTATTGGTCATCACTGGGTCGGTTCGGGTTCCCCTTCTAGCCATCGGCTCGGGTCGGGTCCTCTACCATGAGCTGGTTCGGTTCATGGTCTTCCTCTGGTAACGGTTCGGTTCGGATTCACAACGTCGCATTGGTTCGGGTCGGGTGTCCCACTTCGGGTCGGTTCGGATTGCCATCGCCCCTTCAGTTCGTGCTCCAGCTCCTGTTGCCGCGTCCGGTCCTGTTCCCTATTCTAATCCGATCCCTCGCCATACTCCAGTCCGAGCCCTTCGTCCTTAAGTCGATTCGATCCCCAGCTCAACCAACATGGCCTTTCTTTTTGTCAAGCCTCTCAAGTGTTAAGTTCCGATCCGATTCGGATGTCCTTGCCCGTCCACTTATCCGATCCGAGCCCCATATCCGATCCGATCCGATTCAGTACCTGCACTTTTCCTGAGACTTTTCCAACGAGTGTTTTACGCCATTCGACGATGTTTTCGACCATTCTAACTATTGAAATCAATCACAAAGCATACCATACATTCATAGCAACACATAGAAGTGACCTCAAATATCAAAACATCAATATGATAGGTTAAAGGGGATCAAACCTAGCCAAAACCCCATATTTCCCCTTAAGCATGTTTAGGTGAAACTAATGATGTGATTAGCAAAACTTAACCAAATTAACCCAAATTCATATCAGAGGTCTAAAACATCATTTCGGATTTTATAAATATTTTTCCAGAATTTTATCATGTTTAAATTCACTAATTTACACTAATTACCCTTAATTAGCCATAATTAGTGAGGAACTATGCAAATCACTCACCTTAGCCACAAATAAACTAAGATCTGAAATAAATCTCTGATTTGGTGCGAATCCCGATGCTAAACAACAGCTCTAACGTTGATTTAGTGTAGATCTCCTTTGATTTGATGTTGCTAAGCTTAATCCTTGATTAGAAGATGATTTGGAGGTGATTTAGAGGTTGGAGGCCATTTTTAGGGTTTTCTTGGAGATAAGTGGAGGCTAGAATACTGAAATAGAATGATTCTCTAACTCCTTTCAGCCTCCCCATAACTCTAATCCTGAAATGGGTTATGGGCCCATTCATTAATCACCCAATTTGTCCCGGTTAAGCAGTTTTTCACCTTCCAAACCTTATTTCAGCCATATCTCCCAAACAGTAAGTCCGTTTTTCACATGTGACCACTCTACGGAAAGGTAAACCATCAAATGAATCTAATGGAAGTGGTTTTCGGTCAAAATTCCTTTCCAATCAAAAGTTATGGCCAAAACAAGATCAGCTAGGGGCAAAACGGTCATTTAAAAATCGACAAAATCATGAACATGGGAAATGAGTCAAATGGTTGTTTCCCAAAGTTACATGACCATACGACTTCATATGGGAAAGAAATAAATATTCTACGACCCTCCGATGCGTAGAATGCAGGTTGTTACATAAGTACTGGCCTGCCTTCTCATTGAAAACACCAAGGCTTTTAGGTTGCTTCCTTTCAATCCATGCCCTGAACTCGGATGTAGGGAGGACCCCTTTTGCTAGTTGGAAAAGTACAGTGCGAGGATCCGGGTCTTCGACCTCGGCGAGGGCGATGTTGAACAGGGAGAGGTAGCTCTTAAGTGACTCGGCGGGTCCCTGATATAGATTGGACAAAGTGAGGACATTCTTTGGAGTCGGGATGTGTACTCTGAATTGCTTGACCAATTCTGTGGATAATTGGCCGAAGTTGTTGATGGAATCGAGTGGGAGGCGATAAAACCAGAGTAAACCTGTTCCTGATAGGAAGATTGTGAAGCACTTGCATTTGACTGGGTCATTGCCCCGACTCGAGTCCATTTGCCATTTGTATTGATTTAGGAAGGCATAGGGGTCGATTGTGCCATCATAGAGTGGCATCTATGGCATGCTGAAGCATCACGGTCACTCGGCTTCGTTTACTCTTCTCGTGAAAGGGTTACGTCTGATATGGGCTTCCCATGAGTCGCCTACATTCTCTCGCATTTCCCTCATTATCCTTCGGACCATGTCCGGAAGGTAAGTTAGATGGGGATCCGCCATCGGATTCTATAGATTTTGGCGGGATTCAGGAGTTCTATTGTGAGGGTGTCTCTTATGATGAATGTCCGGGTCATCTTCTTCCATATCCTAAACATCCATGATCGGGTTTTGGTATAGACGGTGAGGCTGAGCGGGTTGATGCACATCTTGGTCTGGAAGAGTGCGGGCCGCTGGAGGAGCATGTCCCTCATCCTAGGCGGTGACTGTAACACCCCGAATTTCAGTTAACACTGATATTTACTAATTACAGAATTAATAATCTCAGATGTGAGAATCAGGGGAAACGGGTTGCTTCATTGTGTTCGTCTCGGAAAAATACGCGAAATAGTCCGAAATTTTGTAAATCGGAGTCCGTATGACCCGGTTAAGGCCCAAAGAAGTTTTCGGGAAATTTGAATTTTGAAACATGCAGAAATGAGGGCCAGGCGGGAAAACTCCCGCCCAGCCAACTCGACTTGGCTGTCGACAGGGCTGTCGACTTGCCTGTCGACATGCCTGTCGACTTGGCAGTCGATAGGGCTGTCGACTTGCCCTGTCGGCTGATTCTGGTCTGGGTGCACCTGGTTGAGTTTTGGGCTGGGTTGGAGGGCTTGGGACGAAATCTGACGGACCTAAACTAACCTAGGGTTAATCTAAGGGTCTAAAACACAACCTAATCCTATAAATACACCCTAAGACTACCCTAATCCATACTAAAAATAGAATCTATGCCATCATGCCGCCAAAATGCAACTTAGAAGGAGCCTCCACTAATTAGAGAAGAGGATTGCAAGCTAATCAACTACTAATCCACCTCTACTTCAACTCTAGCAACTACCTAAGGAGCTAATCTTGGAGTTTGTGAGTTTCTATCACTTTAATAACCAATTGTTAAACTAAGTAGATGAGATGTGATGAGATCATATGGTTTTGCTTGCGGATCAATGGGTTTTAGGTCATATGTTATGATGCAAGTTTGCTAATCACTATGTTTAACACTTATTCATGATGACACTATGTTTATGCAAGTTAAGTGTTTGGTTTTATGCATGTTAAGTGGTGGATTTTATGCATGCTAAGTATTTGGTTTTATGCATGCTAAGTGTTTGGTTTTGTGCAAGTTAAATGCTTGGTTTTATGCTAGAATCATGTGTGAAATAAGTGACATGACATGCAAGTTTAACCCATGAGTTTGGATCTATAATATGCATAATCTATGCAAGTTGTTTGGATTAGTGATATGCATAACATATGCGAGTTTACCTTTGTATGTCATACATACATATGCAAGTTCATATGTAACATGTTATGCAAGCTATATGTGAGATTATATGCAAGTTCGTATGTAACATGTAATGCAAGTTATGTGCATGATTATATGCAAGTTCATATGTAACATGTTATGCAAGTTATGTGCATGATTATATGCAAGTTCATATGTAACATGTTATGCAAGTTATGTGTTTGGTTATATGCAAGTTAACATGTGACATGCTATGCAAGTTCACACCTTTGTATGACATAAGAATCATATGCAAGTTACCCCTTTGTGACATATGTGCTTCATGCAAGTTTGGGTTAAATGCTAGTTGGGTTTAATGTATGCTCATATATGCAAGTTGACACCTTTTAAACCCATGATAAAGTTATATGCTATGTTGGTTAAACCCATGGCATTTATGGTGAATCTTCCCTTTATTATGTCATGTTATGAGAACGAATTACGTGGGGAACGATGGGGTTAATATGCATGTTAATAAAATGGTGTGAAATGGGTATGCTTAAGCATAACATAAAGTGAATGGACATAATTGGGAATTTACCTATTAAGTTAGGTCTACCCATATTATGGAATGGAGAATTTACCTATTAAGTTAGGTCTACCCATATTATGGAATTGGGAATTTACCTATTGAGTTAGGTCTACCCATATTCTTGAAATTGGTAATTAATTAGGGATAATTAATACAAATTATGGGGGTGATTAATTAGGTGTAATTAATCGACTAAGACACGAGGTTGGACCCTTTTGTAGCATAAGACTGCCCGGAACCGACCGGCAAATCCAGCGGCTACAAATGATTGGCCCAATGTGAGAGGTCTTAGTCATAAACTAAATACGTGACAAGTGTAAAGACACGAGGTTAGACTCTGTTATGGTGTAAGGCTGCCCGGAACCAACCGGCATATCCAGCTGCCATAAAAGACAGTCTAATGTGAGAGGTCTTTACAAAGGTTACGATCTTAATTAATTAAGAAACACTTAACCAAATTAGCATGTAGTGGGGCATGAGGGGTTAAGTGGGTGCCTTGGGTGGCATGTAGTAACTAGTGGGGGTGCCTTGGGTGGCATGAGGAAACTAGTGGGTTGCCTTGGGTGGCAATAGAAAATACGATTAGAATACTTAACCAAAGTGGAACATGTAATTAAACATGATTAAAGGGTTAAGTAAGTGCCTTGGGTGGCATGTGGGAATCAAGTAAGTGCCTTGGGTGGCATGTGGAAATCTAGTGGGTGCCTTGAGTGGCAATTAAAATATGATTAAAAGACTTAACCAAAATTTATAACATGTAAGTGGACATGGTTAAAGGGTTAAGTGGGATTCACTAGAAATGACAAGCTTAGGTGGGTAGCTTGTGGGGGCCCATTTCAACCAATATCCCAAACATATCTTTGTGGGCTCGACCCAAGTCGAGGACGGGACACGCATATTGGGCTTGACTGTAAGAGGCCAAAACGGATTAGCGGTGGCAACGCAAGTCCAACGGGTTTCATATGCGTGTGTGGACCCGGGCTGGTAAGTAAGACGTTGTTGCATCGTGTAGGTATAAGCCGTGCACCGTTGATATTATCAGGTTGCCACTTTGGGGAATGATACACCCCACTGTGGGGCCAGCACGGGTATCTACGTTAGGGAGCCGATCGCTTGGGGAGTAGTGGGTACACCTAGTGGAGATAGGGGCAGACGGCACCTATGTAGTCAGCTAGGGGTACACGAAACTACTATTAAAAATTACTAAGTACACTTAGTGGGATCAACCTTTAAGTAGGAATTACCCTTGGGTGGGTAGAACTGGTGTGGTGCAGGGTAGGAATTACCCTTGTGTGGGTAGAACTGGTGTGGTGCAGTGTAGTAATTATCCTTGGGTGGGTAAATGCGTCTTTACGGTTATCTTAGTTCATCCTAAGTCTAGCTGGCTGCTTAGTGTAGCCATTTATCCCCAGTCGTTACCGTATATCAGGCTTATGTCTTACTCTGGTTACTTTAATGATTGTATTGTTAAAGTTATAGGACTCGCTCAGACTTATGTCTGACCCCGTTGTTTTTATCTTTTTTTCCCCAACCCTCAGGTTATCAAAGTGGGCCTAGCACTAGTGGGCTTTGATCAGACTGCTTTATCTATCTTTTGGAGCTTGGACCGTGGATGTAAAGCTCAGTTTATCTTTTCTATTATGGCTATTAAGTTATGTAGTGGGATTATGTACTTTATCAGGATGGATATTATGTACTTGACCCTTGTTTATGGTTTTGGTGTAACCCAACATGTTTTACTTTCCGCTGCAATGAAATGATGTTTTAAATTCTCAAGTATTACTTATATCTGTCTTGTTGTAAATTTTTTATTCTATATTCACTTGAAATACTCCACCGATGTTATGGCATTCCCTTAGTGAGTGACCGTAGCGGGTGTGGGGTGTTACACGTGGTATCAGAGCTTAAGGTTACCAGAACAGATAATTTTTTTAGAAAAACTATTTTCTAAGAATATTTTTGAAAGGAGTATTTTCAAAAACATGTCTTTTAAGAGAAAAGTTTTTGAAAGAAAAGCATAATCCCCAATAGCCATATCTATATCTTTCAAATTCTCCGTTTTGAATCTCTTCCTCTCTCGTTTTGAGTTTCCCCTCCGCGTATAGATGATCTTTCTAAGATAGATAAGAATGGAAAACCACTTCAAGGGACTTAGACATTAGTCGGACTAGAAGTTGGTTCAAGAAGGAGGAGGACTTGTAGGTACCTATTGGATAGACGATGGGAGGAAGGCTCAAATAGTTGTTTGGTTAATGAAGGATGAAACCTCATTGGTGGGAGGTTACGAGTGGAGAATGGGAAGAAGAAGGCGAGTAGTTATCCTTTTGGGAGGAATAGGACACCTTATTAGGGTTGTCCAAAGGGGCAAGGGCAAGGTATGGAATTTTCTGGAGGGTAGTTGTATTCCCTCACGGCTAGTGTACCAGATGGGGATAAGACCGTCTAGGTTGGAATTTGGATTTCTTTATTATCCGGTTCGAACTTTATTTGATTCTGACGCATCGAGTTCGTTTATCTCATCGTTGTTAGTTGAGTCACTGCACTTAGACACCAGTTTAGTAGATGATCCCTTAGTTATTTCAAACCCAATTGGGGGCTCCATGATGTGTTTGGGTTTGAAAGTTTTTATACTTAGCGTTGAGTTTAGATGTGATGCTTCTTGGGCTTCACGGGCTATGGGTTAGTTTTGGGCATGGACTGGTTATCCAGTAATGGTGCCGTTCTTGTTTGTGGAAGGAGAGTTGTTAGGCTTATGACCCGCTTGGGTAACACTCTCGAGATCTCTTGTAATCCCATGGAATCTGTTATGCTAAGTTATCTAGAATCGCTTGACACGTCGGTCGAGAGTTTGCGATCTGTTAGAGTGGTCCGGGAATACTCGGATGTGTTTGAGGAGGTGAAGGGCTTACCTCCGGAGCGGGAGACTGACTTACGAATATATCTGGTAGACAATGCCAAACCAGTATCTTGGCCAGTGTGCCACATGGCTCCTCGTGAGAGGAGGGAACTCCATAAGCAAGTAGGCGATTTGCTTGAGAAGGGGTTCATAAGACGAAGTATATCGGAGTGGGGTGCTCCAGTAGTTTTTGCCACGAAGGTGGATGGGTCCCTCAGACTTTGTGTAGGCTAAAGAGAACTAAATAAACTCACAAAGAAGAATAGACACCCATTGCCGAGGATTGATGATCTCTTTGATCAATTAGTTGGCGCCTCAGTATTTTCGCAGTTGGACTTAGCCACGGGGTTTCGTCAGTTGAGAGTGGCTGAGGATAGTATAGAGAAGACTGCCTTTAGGACTCCGGATGGTTTTATGAGTGGCTGGTGATGCCATTTGGTTTGACGAACGCCCCCGCATACTTTGTTGATTTGATGAGAAGGGTGTTCAGGGAGTACCTAAATAAGTTCGTGATGGTCTTTGTAAATGACATCTTGGTCTTTTCTAGGAGCGAAATAAGTTTTCGTGTGTGCTTAATAGGTTGAGCAAAGCCAGTTATGAAAAAAAAACAGTGGTTTTGGAGCGAGACTGGCGAGGACATCCAAAGTTGGTCAAAGGCTTAATTGTTTAGCCATTTTTACTAGTATCATCTCACGTAGGTCGTCTGAACTCGAAGGAGATATCCCTTGGGTGTTTGTCTGATATTGGTTTAGGCCTTTGGGGCTTGCACTTGGGGGATGTCAAGTTCGACTAGGATGGTCTGCGTGAGAGATGGACAGTTGTGATGATTTTGGATGGGGTAATATCCTGGTTTTCTCTAGAAGTGGAGAAGAGCATGCCCTACATCTTAGGGAAGTGTTGGAGACTCTTCGAGCGCATAAACTTAGGACAACAAAAGTGGATGGGATTCTTAGCATCCTATGAGTTTGAGATAGCGTATACCCATGGCAAGGGTAACGTGGTAGCGGACGCCTTAAGTAGAAAAAGGTTGTCCTTGAGTTCATTGTTCGTTGAACGACGGAGCTTAGAGTTTATTTCTATGTTTGACTTTAGACCTTCCGTCGACTTTGTACCCGGTTTGCTAGCCTCCTTGGAGGTTAGGCCTACTCTTTTGAGGCGGATTGGTGGAGCACAGCGAGACGACCCACAGTTGGTTGAGTTAGTAGAGAAGCTCATGAGGAGGGGGAGTCGTCCAGCCATTTGAGTAGGTACACCCTAGATGGTAAGGGGTGGTTGCGTAGAGACGGTAGACTTTGTGTACCGCAAGACGAGGGTTTGAGGAAGGCTATACTTGATGATGCACATCGTTCGAAGATGACCATTCATCCCGGTAGGGATAAGATGTACCAAGACATGAAGCGAGTTTTCTTTTGGGCCGGTATGAAGAAAGACGCGGCCGAGTATGTCGCTAGATGCTTGGTGTGCCAACAAGTAAAAGCGAAGCAAAAAAAACCCGGTGGGTTCCTTCACCCATTGGAAGTTCCGCTATGGAAGTGGGATAGTGTCTCGATGAATTTTGTCGATGGATTACCGAGATCGAGGAAGGGTAATACGGGAATTTGGGTTGGGGTAGACAGACTTACTAAGAGCGCCCATTTCATACCCGTGAAGAGTAAGAGGACTGCTCCATGGCTAGCTTCAGTTTACATTCGAGAGATTATTAGATTGCATGGTGTACCTTCCAGTATAGTGAGCGATCGAGATCCTATCTTCACTAGAGAGTTTTGGAAGAGTTTGCAAGAGGCGGTAGGGACTCAGTTGTGTTTGAGTACCGCATATCATCCTCAGATGGACGGCCAGACCGAGAGGGTGAATCGTATTTTAGAAGACCTTTTGAGGCTATGTATCTTGTATTTTGGAGGTACATGGGAAGAGCATCTTCCATTGGTGGGGTTCGCATATAATAACAGCTTTCAGTCTAGTATTGGCATGGCTCCTTTCGAAGCTCTTTATGGAAGGCCTTGTCGATCACCTACATGTTGGTAGGAATCTACGGATGAGATCTTGCTTGGGCCCGATATGGTTAGAAAGACTTCGGAAAAGATTGATTTGATTCGAAGAAGGATGAAAGCGGTGCAAGACAAACAGAAATCTTATGCGGACAAGAGGAAAGCAGAGCTTAAGTTTGATGTTGGGGACATGGTTTTATCAAGGTATCTCCGTTACGGAATGTGGTTCGCTTTGGATCTGTTGGAAAGTTAGCACCAAGGTTTGTTGGACCGTTTCCTATTAAGGAAAGGATTGGACAGATGGCATATAGAGTGGAGTTGCCCGACAGGCTTAGTGGTGTACATGATGTATTCCATGTGTCACATTTGAGGAAGTGCCTACATGAGACCGCTGAGGTGGTAGAGCCGAGCTTGCTTAAAGAAGTAGAGATAGAGCGTGATGAGACGATTCGACGAGCTCTTACTCGCATCCTTGGGTCAGAGACTAGGAAGTTGAGGAATCGAGAGGTTCAACTAGTCAAAGTGCAATGAGGAGAAGATGAGAGCAACGCTACTTTAGAGACGGAAGAGAAGATGCGTTCATTATACCCATTCCTTTTTAGGATATGCCTTTTAATTTCTCCTTTATCGTTTGACTAGTACTTATCTTATCTGTAGTATGTCCTCTCGTTAGTACCTTTGACCTTTAGATAGGGTAAACCTATGGTTGAAACATGTGTTTGAGGCATGTTATGATTGATGGATGCATGTGGATGCAAGTGTTTGCTAGTGGTTGCTCGTGGATGCATATACACACACTCTAGACACTAGATCGGCTCAGTCACTTCATATTGCATATTGCATATAATTGTGTGTAGGTAGCTATATTTATGGATGTATAATGGTTGTGTTATCATATGGATGATGCATTTTGGTGAATGATTGTGCACTCATGTAGATATAGTATGTGTCGATAGGGTTCTTTCGCATACATATTGGATGCATGGCACTATCACGGTTTGCATATGTTCATACATTAGGTAGGGAACATATACACACACTTTTTGCATATGCTCATACATCAGTAGAAATTGTTTTAAGGACAATGGATGCCCGTGTTTGATGGATTGAGTAGATGGTTGTTTGGATGGTAGGATATGCATTCTCCTTAACTTGGAGATTTCGGGGACGAAATCCTTTAAGGAGGGGAGAATGTAACACCCCGAATTTCAGTTAACACTGATATTTACTAATTACAGAATTAATAATCTCAGATGTGAGAATCAGGGGAAACGGGTTACGTCATTGTGTTCGTCTCGGAAAAATACGCGAAATAGAGTCCGAAATTTTGTAAATCGGAGTCCGTATGACCTGGTTAAGGCCCAAAGAAGTTTTCGGGAAATTTGAATTTCGAAACATGCAGAAATGAGGGCCAGGCGGGAAAACTCCCGCCCAGCCAAGTCGACTTGGCTGTCGACAGGGCTGTCGACTTGGCAGTCGACAGGGCTGTCGACTTGCCCTGTCGGCTGATTCTGGTCTGGGTGCACCTGGTTGAGTTTTGGGCTGGGTTGGAGGGCTTGGGACGAAATCTGACGGACCTAAACTAACCTAGGGTTAATCTAAGGGTCTAAAACACAACCTAATCCTATAAATACACCCTAAGACTACCCTAATCCATACTAAAAATAGAATCTATGCCATCATGCCGCCAAAATGCAACTTAGAAGGAGCCTCCACTAATTAGAGAAGAGGATTGCAAGCTAATCAACTACTAATCCACCTCTACTTCAACTCTAGCAACTACCTAAGGAGCTAATCTTGGAGTTTGTGAGTTTCTATCAATTTAATAACCAATTGTTAAACTAAGTAGATGAGATGTGATGAGATCATATGGTTTTGCTTGCGGATCAATGGGTTTTAGGTCATATGTTATGATGCAGTTTGCTAATCACTATGTTTAACACTTATTCATGATGACACTATGTTTATGCAAGTTAAGTGTTTGGGTTTATGCATGTTAAGTGGTGGGTTTTATGCATGCTAAGTATTTGGTTTTATGCATGCTAAGTGTTTGGTTTTGTGCAAGTTAAATGCTTGGTTTTATGCTAGAATCATGTGTGAAATAAGTGACATGACATGCAAGTTTAACCCATGAGTTTGGATCTATAATATGCATAATCTATGCAAGTTGTTTGGATTAGTGATATGCATAACATATGCGAGTTTACCTTTGTATGTCATACATACATATTCAAGTTCATATGTAACATGTTATGCAAGCTATATGTGAGATTATATGCAAGTTCATATGTAACATGTAATGCAAGTTATGTGCATGATTATATGCAAGTTCATATGTAACATGTTATGCAAGTTATGTGTTTGGTTATATGCAAGTTATGTGCATGATTATATGCAAGTTCATATGTAACATGTTATGCAAGTTATGTGTTTGGTTATATGCAAGTTAACATGTGACATGCTATGCAAGTTCACACCTTTGTATGACATAAGAATCATATGCAAGTTACCCCTTTGTGACATATATGCTTCATGCAAGTTTGGGTTAAATGCTAGTTGGGTTTAATGTATGCTCATATATGCAAGTTGACACCTTTTAAACCCATGATAAAGTTATATGCTATGTTGGTTAAACCCATGGCATTTATGGTGAATCTTCCCTTTATTATGTCATGTTATGAGAACGAATTACGTGGGGAACGATGGGGTTAATATGCATGTTAATAAAATGGTGTGAAATGGGTATGCTTAAGCATAACATAAAGTGAATGGACATAATTGGGAATTTACCTATTAAGTTAGGTCTACCCATATTATGGAATGGGGAATTTACCTATTAAGTTAGGTCTACCCATATTATGGAATTGGGAATTTACCTATTGAGTTAGGTCTACCCATATTCTTGAAATTGGTAATTAATTAGGGATAATTAATACAAATTATGGGGGTGATTAATTAGGTGTAATTAATCGACTAAGACACGAGGTTGGATCCATTTGTAGCATAAGACTGCCCGGAACCGACCGGCAAATCCAGCGGCTACAAATGATTGGCCCAATGTGAGAGGTCTTAGTCATAAACTAAATACGTGACAAGTGTAAAGATACGAGGTTAGACTCTGTTATGGTGTAAGGCTGCCCGGAACCAACCGGCATATCCAGCTGCCATAAAAGACAGTCTAATGTGAGAGGTCTTTACAAAGGTTACGATCTTAATTAATCAAGAAACACTTAACCAAATTAGCATGTAGTGGGGCATGAGGGGTTAAGTGGGTGCCTTGGGTGGCATGTAGTAACTAGTGGGGGTGCCTTGGGTGGCATGAGGAAACTAGTGGGTTGCCTTGGGTGGCAATAGAAAATACGATTAGAATACTTAACCAAAGTGGAACATGTAATTAAACATGATTAAAGGGTTAAGTAAGTGCCTTGGGTGGCATGTGGGAATCAAGTAAGTGTCTTGGGTGGCATGTGGAAATCTAGTGGGTGCCTTGAGTGGCAATTAAAATATGATTAAAAGACTTAACCAAAATTTATAACATGTAAGTGGACATGGTTAAAGGGTTAAGTGGGATTCACTAGAAATGACAAGCTTAGGTGGGTAGCTTGTGGGGGCCCATTTCAACCAATATCCCAAACGTATCTTTGTGGGCTCGACCCAAGTCGAGGACGGGACACGCATATTGGGCTTGACTGTAAGAGGCCAAAACGGGTTAGCGGTGGCAACGCAAGTCCAACGGGTTTCATATGCGTGTGTGGACCCGGGATGGTAAGTAAGACGTTGTTGCATCGTGTAGGTATAAGCCGTGCACCGTTGATATTATCAGGTTGCCACTTTGGGGAATGATACACCCCACTGTGGGGCCAGCACGGGTATCTACGTTAGGGAGCCGATCGCTTGGGGAGTAGTGGGTACACCTAGTGGAGATAGGGGAAGACGACACCTATGTAGTCAGCTAGGGGTACACGAAACTACTATTAAAAATTACTAAGTACACTTAGTGGGATCAACCTTTAAGTAGGAATTACCCTTGGGTGGGTAGAACTGGTGTGGTGCAGGGTAGGAATTACCCTTGGGTGGGTAGAACTGGTGTGGTGCAGTGTAGTAATTATCCTTGGGTGGGTAAATGCGTCTTTACGGTTATCTTAGTTCATCCTAAGTCTAGTTGGCTGCTTAGTGTAGCCATTTATCCCCAGTCGTTACCGTATATCAGGCTTATGTCTTACTATGGTTACTTTAATGATTGTATTGTTAAAGTTATAGGACTCGCTCAGACTTATGTCTGACCCCGTTGTTTTTATCTTTTTTTCCCCAACCCTCAGGTTATCAAAGTGGGCCTAGCACTAGTGGGCTTTGATCAGACTGCTTTATCTATCTTTTGGAGCTTGGACCGTGGATGTAAAGCTCAGTTTATCTTTTCTATTATGGCTATTAAGTTATGTAGTGGGATTATGTACTTTATCAGGATGGATATTATGTACTTGACTCTTGTTTATGGTTTTGGTGTAACCCAACATGTTTTACTTTCCGCTGCAATGAAATGATGTTTTAAATTCTCAAGTATTACTTATATCTGTCTTGTTGTAATTTTTCTGTTCTATATTCACTTGAAATACTCCACCGATGTTATGGCATTCCCTTAGTGAGTGACCGTAGCGGGTGTGGGGTGTTACAGTGACAGTTGGATTTTGTTGAGGAAGGGGTTAGTTGTTTGGACTTGGTCCATCGTCGGTGATCAATCTAGAGCGATCTTGGTACTGTGCCCCCTCGCTATAAGTGAATGTATTCGGTCGCCGTTTCCATTTCCATTGTCGTTGGCGTAGGTTTTGCTGTTGCCGTTATCCAGGGCGTTGGTGCAGATGACAACATTATTGATGAGACTAAACCTCCTTCTCTGATGTGGGCCCCTCGACTCGGAAGAGGAAGTTTTTAAGATAGTAGGTCGAGGTCGGGTATTGTGCAGAGCGAGCTGGAGTCGAGCGACGACGCGCTGACTTTCTTGGAGTTGTCACATGAGGTCGATGTTATTTCTTAATGCCTGATTGAGCTCGACAACAGCGTTCTCATATTTTTCAACAAGCGCACGGATCTGCGTTTGTGTTGCAGGAGCTTCAAAATCCACAGTAGGAGGACAGTTTCAGTAATGTTTGGGATATCCACCGGCTGAGCCTGTTGGGATGTTCCGGGTTCGGCTGCGTCTGAAGAGTCGATCATTGCGTTCTTTGGTCGCTTAACCATCGTAAGCGGACTCGATGACATATTTAGCAGAGGAATCTAAAGCTCGTCGAAGTCGAGACGATAAGGTGCAATAAAGATTCAAATCCGAAGTTTCTCAGTGAAAGCACCAAAATGTTAACGGAAAAAAATGTCGTAAACACCCAAGATTCCAATTACTTAGGAATTATAGTTTCGGTTGTGAAAGTAAGTGCAGAAAGCAATAAATAACACAAGAGATTTATAGTGGTTCAGCCTCGTGGGAGACCTACGTCCACTTTGGAAGAGTCGTTGGAATATTATTAATAAGACAAAGTTACAAGGTTGAGACTATCTCATGACATCTCTTTACATTCACTCTAAGTTATATGATGTCATAACTATCATATATTAATATTTAGGAAAAGACACTTTTGCTCTTCTTCTTCTTTAAAGTGGAGATGCCATTAATAAGGCCATTTGGAGCTCTCAAGGGATGTTAAGTCACCAAATTCCAACCCCTTTGAAGTGTGAGACCAATGGGTTTTTATAGTGGAGTGGTTAGGTGGGAGTATGTAGGAGTAGGTAGAAATAGGGGACCACACCAGGAATTTCAAACCCCCTATACCCGGCCTTCGGAATTTCGACCCTCCCGGCATACGCGGAAATAGACTTCGTCCCCTCCCTAGGTTACGAATTTCATACCTCTTATACGAATTTCGTACCCTGTTGGGTACAAATTTTGTAACAGCCCACACCTCCGTTAACGCAAGATATTGTCCCCAACTTAGCCACCGTATAGGTGTGGGGTTTTGTTCCTCAAAAGGCCTCGGCGTTAGTAAGAGATAGGCTCTACTATATAAGTACCCACTTCACACAGGCTTCCACGATTTAGGACTTAGGGGTGTTACATTCTCCCCTCCTACAGAGCCCAACGTCCCCGTTGGCTCACAAACACCTCACCCAGGCACTGTTGTCCACACAGGAGCCACAATTCCGGCTGGGTATAGGCTCTGATACCACTGTAACAACTCGCACCTCTGTTAACGCAAGATGTTGTCCCCAACTTAGCCACCGTATAGGTGTGGGGTTTTGTTCCTCAAAAGACCTCGGCGTTAGTAAGAGATGGGCTCTACTATATAAGTACCCACTTCACACGGGCTTCCACGAAGTGGGACTTAGGGGTATTACAAATTTCGTACCCCTTAAGGGTATGAAATCCGTACCATGAGGGGTACAAAGACTATGTTAACGGGGGATAGTGGTTTGAGGTCTTGGTTTGGTGATATTCTAGGGGAGCGGTGAGGTTTTTGCCGGTGTGATCCTTTCTCGGCACGTCTCCTTTACTCCATGGCGACACCCTCGACTTTAGCTTCACGCGATGCGTTGAGTCGAGCGTGTCCTGTGTACTTTTGGGAACCAGACCAAAAATCCGATTAATAACTATGTTGACACTGAAGCGGTGATGCCTACGCACGGGCAACCGTTTACAACTATAAATCAAGTAGAGACTAGGTCCAGAGGATAAATCGTCATCTCATGATAGAGGTGGCGATGACAGAATCGACTGCCCTGCAGGATGGATGCTGGGTTATGAAGCTGGAGAGGCTTCATCTCGGATGATTTCTTTTTATTTGTGTTTTCCTTGTGTATCTGCTGTAAATCACTCCTGGTGACGAATAAACTAGTAATGTATTTGCTTCAACTGGAGATATGAAATTAAAGACCCCGACCATGAACTCCTATCACCAGATCGTGATTGAATGGGTTATCTTCCACCGAATGGTGACTGGATGGACTAGTAGACATTGATCCTGGATTCCTTTCACCAGACGTGATTGGATGAATCTGCATCAATGAACTGTGGGTTCCGTCAGCGGAGAGCGACAGGACGAGCCCCTATTTAGGAATTATGGACCACATTACCGAAGAGTGGTGGATGAGTTCGTATTGATGAGTTCCATCACCAGAGAGTGATATGATGAACCCATGAGCTTTGGGTTCTGTCGTTGGAGAGCGACAGGGTGAACTCATATCGATGAACTGTAGGTTCCATCGCCGGAGAGCAACAGGATGAACTCACATCGAGGAATTGTGGAATCCCATTAATCCGATCCCTAAGTAAGATATTTCTTGGAAAAGGATAGGAGTCTTGTCAGGGCTTGGTAAGGCCCTTAGTCTAGTGGCAGGTAAGGCCCTATCCATTTGGTTTTGGGTCGCTCTATCAAGTCTTGCCAGGCAACTCATCTGGCTATCCTCGGTCGTCTTTTCAAGTCTTGGGAAATCCACCTGGACTTTGGCGAGTAAGCATTTTACTCGTTTGGTTTTGGGTTGTTTTATTGGGACTTGGAAGAACGATTCATTTGGTTTTTGCAGGTTAGGACTATACTGCATCTGTTTACCCTGCCTTTCATATCTATCTGATCATTTAGCTAGCTGGTTATTGACTACTCTATTTTTATGGATTTCGAGTATCTTCAGTTTCCCGATTCTAGGTTATTTTGAATTTGGTTATCTCTCGTAGTACAATCCGAAGTGGTCTTCTGCTTAGTATAACCAAACGTGATCACGGTTTTCTAGTTTTTTGGCTATTGGAGTTCTATTCGGACTTCTCACAAACCTCGCCTCATGGATTTATGGATTATTTGAAACATGTCTTCCTTTGCCAAGAATGACATGTTTTGGAGGGCAAGTGTTGACCTTCCTTTTTGATAGAGCAATCATACTTCGGATTTTTGGTTTTCTAAGTGCTCGAAACTCGAGTACGAACTCATGGAAACTCGCAGCGATGTAACAACCCGTAAAATGCGAGCCAGTTTGAAATTTTTATTTTGGCAATTTTAGCGAATTTTGAATATTTAAAATGAATTATTTTAAATAATATCGACGTGAAATTTATTTTGAATATAATTCGAACGTATATATTATACGCGTCGTCGTTAGAATATAAATAATTATATATAATTATAAAAGGAATTGAAAATGGCGCGGTAGTTCGATAATTCGATTTCAAACTTCAATTGAATGTACCGGGTGCAAAACAATCCGGATTTTAGTGAAACCAAAAATAATGAAATCTAATTGATAATATCTTTCCAACGAATCCGAATAATCGAAATTTGATAGCGGGAATCAAAAGATATGTCCAGTTGAAAATTCTGAATAGTCGCTATGGAATTCAGGCCCTTAAAAATGGACATTTTGCAAATGACCTCGGATTTCGACGAAACCAGTTTTGTTGGGTCCGCAGTGTCAAGTTATTGCTAGATTTCAAATTTCATAATTTTTCGAATCAATATGTGAGCGTGGCAAATGAAAACGCGTTTGACCAGTTTCAGTTGATTTTAATCGACTGGAAATTGGCCATTTTTCAAACGGTCTCGGAATTCGACGAAACTAGTTTTGTTAGGACCGTATCGTCAATACGAAGCTAGAAAATATTTTTCTAGAATTTTTCTAGTTAGTATGTGACCCCGGTAATTTGAAATGTACGTTTAAAATTCAATACAGTGATTTAAAATGTAAAATTCAACGGAAACTGATTCAAACGATCGAATCAACTTGTGACACATATCCCATTGTGTTCGGAATAGGGGTAATTAGCTAGGGATGATAGTCGGTGAGTTTCGTTTGGAGTTTAAAATAAAAAGTTGCTTTTTTTTTTTGAAAATAAATGAAATTAAATATTATAATTTATATATAGCCCCCCCTTATTTCTTTCCCTCTTCTCTCTCTTACTTTTCCCATCTGAAAAAAAAAAAAAAAAAAAAACGAAACGAATTCTACAGATCGATGGCGGCCATCGCCAGAGCCCACCGTCGCTCTCCACCTCACCGCGCCGCCAAGCTGGAGGCCACCGCACCCACCTCCGTCCAAGCGAAGACCCCATCGCCCTCCCCCTTCGAAGCTCAACAGCGATTCGCACCCCCCCCCCAGACCGCGCCGCCCTGCTGACCGCCGCCCTCCTCCCAGAGCCACCAGGCTGCCGACCGCCAGCAGGACCCCCCCTCGCTGTAAGTTTTATTTATTTATTATTTATTTATTCTATTTTTATTTTATAAAGTATATAATACTGATTTTAAGAAATGATTTAAAACTGGGTTTTGATTATAATAAAACTGATTTTAAAGTTAGTAAAAACTGATTTTTTTAAGTTAAATAAAACTGATTTTAAAGTTAGTAAAAACTGATTTTTTTAAGTTAAATAAAACTGATTTTAAAGTTAGTAAAAACTGATTTTTTTTTAAGTTATAATAAAACTGATTTTAAAGTTAGTAAAAACTGATTTTTTTAAGTTAAATAAAACTGATTTTAAAGTTAGTAAAAACTGATTTTTATGTTAGAAAAATATGATTTTTATATATTGAACTTCGTATTAAAAATGTGATTTTTATATATTGAAAAGCGAAGTAAAAATTCGATTTTTACATATGTAGTGAAAGCGGATAACGAAGGTGACAAAAAAGGCGAAACGACGAAGACTTCTGCAAATGAAGAGCCGTGGAGCTAGGATAGCTATAGGTGAGAATTTCTCACCTTTCTATTTCTTTTCTAGTTATATATATATACTAGGATGCAGACGGTGCTTAGTAGCACCCGACACAATCGTCCACAGACCATGGACTTGTTTGTTTGACTGTTTGGTGATTGATTGCGATATTGGTTTGAATGTGGTTTGTGGTGTGAAAAATCGAATCGATAAATTGGTTAGGATTAGACGTGCGCCGTTATAAGGCGAAGGAGTAAGGCTAGGTTAGACTCTTACTCCAAATTTTGTGGTTTGCATAACGAAATTGATTTGATTGATGAGTGAATGGCGTGGGCCTTCACTAGACCGGGGATAAGGCTAGGCCTTGTCCCGTTTCTAGTATCGTGCCGTTATGCCGCCGAAATTTTCTAAAATAAGTTAGAAAAATAAAAATAGCATTTTATTTAACGAATGAACTGAATAGAAATTCATATGTTAAAATAAAATGTGTTATCGTTAAAAATATAATTTTTAACGTGAATGTGAATAAATAAATATTCATTTACAAACCAGATGGTTTGTTTATGTACACCTATTTGAATGACGTTGATTGGGTCGATAAATTTTACACATCGCCTAGCTGCACAAATAAAATATGTGTTTGATTGTTTGAAACCCCACACGGGTGTTAGGATGAAATTTGAAGTTCACTCATCCTGATTGATTAAATATGTCGATCGATTGATTGACAAGCTGCTATAAGCGTTAAATGTCTATATTTGATGCTTATACAGTGTAGTGCACTTTGGTTGATGGTTGATTATTCATCGTTGTTGATATATACATGTGTTGTAGAAAATCCATATAATTAACATTATATGGTAATTGATTGGGCCTCATTCCAGTTTCGAAAAAAAAGAAATATTTGAAATAGAAATATTTGAAATAGAATATTTGAAAATAGAAATATGTGAAGCCGTGAGGATTAGATTGACGCCATTTTGACGTGAACGATATTTATATCGATTTTATTCATTTAAAAATGAATATTAAAAAGTAATTTTGAAATCTAATATTTCAAAATGAATTGAATTGAAAACGATTTCGAAATGAATTGAATTGAAAACGAATTCAAAGTGAATTGAATTGAAAGTGATTTCGAAATGAATTGAATTGAAAACGAATTCAAAGTGAATTGAAAACGATTTCGAAGTGAATTGAATTGAAAGTGATTTCGAAATGAATTGAATTGAAAACGAATTCAAAGTGAATTGAAAACGATTTCGAAGTGAATTGAATTGAAAGTGATTTCGAAATGAATTGAATTGAAAACGAATTCAAAGTGAATTGAAAACGATTTCGAAGTGAATTGAATTGAAAGTGATTTCGAAATGAATTGAATTGAAAACGATTTCGAAATGAATTGAATTGAAAACGAATTCAAATTGAATTGAAAGCGAATTGAAATTTGAATTGAATAGAAATGAATTTTAAAACAAATTTATAAAGAAGAATTCAATTTTGCTTTGAATTGAAATGGAAGTTGAAATAGGTTTTGAAACGATTTTAAAACTATTTATATAATTCGTTTTGAATAGGAATCGACGAAATATATATTATATATATTATATAATGGCCTGAATAGAACGCGCCGCGCCACGGCAGTTCGCGAATTTCGACCATTTATTTCAAACGGACATTACGGGAGATCCGACCGTCAGATTCTCCTAAAACCGGAACCGTTGGGTTCGTATCGAAAAGAGCTTTCTAACGAATATTAGAAATTTGAAATCTAACGGTTGGATTTGGAGATACGTCCAAATCAAATTCGAAAAAGGTCGCTGTAAGTGCAGTTCGATGGCCGTTGATGGAAATCGACTGTACGGGCCTTGATAAAAT
This sequence comes from Allium sativum, assembly GCA_030737875.1. Taxonomy (NCBI): domain Eukaryota; kingdom Viridiplantae; phylum Streptophyta; class Magnoliopsida; order Asparagales; family Amaryllidaceae; genus Allium; species Allium sativum. The sequence goes on along the minus strand of CM060919.1, from coordinate 350,882,007 downwards.
TATTAAAAATAGCAATAATTTGTGTAAAATCATAAGAAATGATTTAGAAAGAATTGGGATGAAAAACTCCATATTTGAAAAGATAAAAATAGATTTTTATCGAAATGAGCTAGTTTTGAACTAGAATTATAATTCTATTTATTTTTAAATAAATAAATTGAATTTGAAATGGTTTGGAAAATAACCAAAATTTCCAATGATCGCATTGGAATGGGTTTGAATCGAAATTGTCTTCGGAATATTTCGATGTTGGATTTCGTGATTATACAGATGTTGTTATGGAAATTTGAAAGATATAGATATTTATATCGTTATTTCCAATACGACATTTGTTAGTCGTAGAATTCGATATTGAATATAAGCCGATATATTTTCTATTCAGAGCCTTGTATTGAATATCGAATGTGATTTGGGTTTGTCGTGAATGGTGTCTTCACTAACACTGTTCTTGAACCCAGTTGAGAAATGATTAAATCTTTTTATTTAGATTTAATGAAGTGTACCAATTAAATGATATTTAATTGGAATTGAATTGATATTGATTTTTGGGTTTATCGTGAACAGTGTTTTAAATAACACTTGTTCTTTAACCCGATAATTAATAAATGTGATTTGGGTTTGTCGTGAATGGTGTCTTCACTAACACTGTTCTTGAACCCAGTTGAGAAAAGATTAAATCTTTTTATTTAGATTTAATGAAGTGTACCAATTAAATAATATTTAATTGGAATTGAATGGATATTGATTTTTGGGTTTATCGTGAACAGTGTTTTAAATAACACTTGTTCTTTAACCCGATAATTAATGGGAGGTGATTTTGGGTTTATTGTGAACTGTGTTTTTAAATGACACGGATTCTTTAACCCAGTCACAGATTAAAACTAAGTGGAGTTTTAATGAATCTTTAATTAGATTGAAATAATCGAAAGGGAGTATCACCAGTTTTGCTCCAGGCGATAGTTAAATCTTTAATTAGATTTGAACGTGAAATGGTAATTGAATTTACCGATAACACCGTGGTGTTAGATATGAAGTATAACCAGTTTTACTTCATGGGATGAATAGGTTGGGATTGGGAAATTAAAACAAATGATTACTTCGGTAAGGTTCGTTAATCCCGACTAGTTTGAATTGATATTCAAAAATCGATTAAAGATAAATTCAAGGAATTTATCTTTGATAAAATTAATGGGAATCTTTCCCTATGAATGTGAAATTTAGAAACTAACTGTCGGTTGGCCAAGCAGAATGGTTTTCTGGATATTGATCTGATGTTGGTTTCGGCCTTCGGGGTTAATATTTGGGAAATTATTCTCTTGATTAATTTACGGTTAGTGACTAATGAATTGGAATGAGGCGTATGTTGTGTTTGTGTAACACTTTTATAATATATACGCGAGTTATTCGGAAAGGCCGGGTTTATCCCATTCTGAATAACTGATACGACGATAAGTCGAAGATGAAGACGATGGTCGAAGACCGGAGGTCTTCACGTCGTTTGGGTGATAACTGATGATCTTGATTGGGCTGTACACCCAAGAAGATGGAAACAGTTAGTGATCGTCCAGACGTACTTGGAGATCGATGGATAGGCGGGGTACTAGGTGCCTCTGGTTTCGTTCAGACCCAGGACGGACTTGTAAATGGACTGTGTGTCTGACATCGGATTTCATTCTGTGTGACTGATATCGGTTGCATAGGATGGTTTGCCTGTGTGGCATGCTAAGATGCAAATGATCAAGGCTTCTGTTGAAAAGCAAAGTCTTGTGGTTGATGATCAAAGCACGGCCTTTGTGGCGTAGCTTTGTGTAACGTTTGATTCGCGAGTTTCACACCCGGTATGAATCAAAAACGGGAGACGGACCTCAGGGAGGGCATGCGTTTCTTTCTAGCTAGAAGTGGCGTCAGTGGTTTTTCACGCCCTGACGAGTTTGACTTATGTGGTTGTTGCTGTTGCGAGGCGCCTCGGTTATATCGGTTTCGGCCGATGCATTCTGGTCGGCTGACGGACCAGACTTACACCCCATAGGGTGGGGAAACGTAGTGTTCAGGCATTTTAATCCACATCGGTGGACCGGCCCTGTCGCTCCAAGGGACGATGCGTTCTGTTCCTGAGACACGGGCTAGAGCGTCTCGAATCGGTTGAGGACTATCTTTTGCCTCGGTTCATAGATGGAAACCCAATTTCCAAATACGTGACTTTGCGATTTCGATTGTATAACCTATATATGGCGACATAGTGGTATGGGGCATTCATGCCGCCTATGATTGATACTTATGATTTGAAGTGTTTTATACACTATGCACTTATAATAGTATCAAATGATTTGTTTTAAACGTATCAAGCATTCTTTGGCTGTTATAAGGGAAAACCCTATCCTCGACTGCGTTGCATTGTGTGATGGGACCTGGGTCTTATAACAGCTTCATTTTTCTTTATTTAGCATTGCGCTGTTCGTTTTATGCACTGGTATTCTTGGGAGGAAACCCGTTCCGTGTTATACGGCGTGGTCCCTTGATTTACCTAATGATTTGAAATAAAGATTAATAACTGTTTTAGTTCTCACACCAGTCACATGACTGACCTGGAGTTTATTGTTTTAACCTAAACTCTGGGTGCCCTTATTTTCGACACGGGCAGCTAGTAGTTTCGGTTTTGCAGATTTATATTCACAGGATCCTGGTTTACAGCTGGAACGATATCCGGAAAGCTTTGTATCCGTATATCTCCTTCTAGTTTTGTATTGTATTATTTTCCGCTGCTATGTATTTAAATGTAATTTAAATCTCTGATATTTCTGTGTTATATTCTTTTATACTCTGTATATTCTTGTAATCTGATGCATTGTTGTAATATACAATGAAATGTTCTTCTGTATGCGTTCTGTTGTGGCTTGTTCTCGAACTATCCGACACTTTCCTTTACGGGGAAGTTACGGGTCTTCACAGTTGGTATCAGAGCTTTGGTTTACAAAGCTAGAGAACAAGACACATTAGAAACATACGAAAGAATTCATCAGATATTGGATTAGTAAAATCCAATTAGAATGACTCGTTAGAGATGGGATCAGTAGTATCCTAGAACGAGTGTGAAGAGTATATTTTTCAAATGAAAACAAATTTCGTTTTGAAATATAAATCAATTATTCGTATTTGGTTATTTATTTATATTGAGTTGGACAGTCCAGTATATAAAGATTTTGCGTATACGTCTGATCCACGTGTATTTGAAATTTTAATATACTGGATAGATATAGAGTCACACTCTAGTCGCCCGGAGACGATTCTGATGATAGTCTAGACATCATCAGAATTGGTATTCGAGTTTCAAAGGTGTGATTTTCTATATATTTCCATTAGACTGGTGTGAGAACCAAAATTAGATAGGGCTTATTGTTGTGATTTGGCACCAAGAATCTGATTTTTGTATATGTATCAAATTATGAATTTGAAACTCTAATTCACTAATTGATTGATGTTTGTGTTGTTTGCCTATTTGTTTGCTAATTTTGAATCATTATGCCTAATTGAATCAAATACTGAACTATATTGAAATTTGGTCGCATTTGCTTGCATATACATATACTTATATTGAACAGGTCATAGCAAGGAGGCTAGAGCAGAGAATAAAATTTGTTTGCCCGACAAATAGGTACATGTTTACTACATAATTTCCTGTTTTGTTTGGGTGATGATGATTTTGTGAGCCTATTGGCTAGCCACTTGGCTTTTTCTTTTCCTTTTGAGATCTGAAGGACCGGGGAAGCTATTTGAAATTCCCCGATGCTCCCGGTGCAGGGGAGGTTATGGCGAAATTTTTCAAAAATTTAGGGTGTTAGCCAAATTTTTGAAATTTTAGAAATTCTCAGAAACTAAAGAGTTGGAGAATGGAAGCCTGATCGATCGTAGAGCTGAATAATCAAACCACTTTCGACTTTGTTCCTTTTCGGGGACGAAAAGTTTTAAGTGGGGGAGATTGTAACAACCCGTAAAATGCGAGCCAGTTTGAAATTTTTATTTTGGCAATTTTAGCGAATTTTGAATATTTAAAATGAATTATTTTAAATAATATCGACGTGAAATTTATTTTGAATATAATTCGAACGTATATATTATACGCGTCGTCGTTAGAATATAAATAATTATATATAATTATAAAAGGAATTGAAAATGGCGCGGTAGTTCGATAATTCGATTTCAAACTTCAATTGAATGTACCGGGTGCAAAACAATCCGGATTTTAGTGAAACCAAAAATAATGGAATCTAATTGATAATATCTTTCCAACGAATCCGAATAATCGAAATTTGATAGCGGGAATCAAAAGATATGTCCAGTTGAAAATTCTGAATAGTCGCTATGGAATTCAGGCCCTTAAAAATGGACATTTTGCAAATGACCTCGGATTTCGACGAAACCAGTTTTGTTGGGTCCGCAGTGTCAAGTTATTGCTAGATTTCAAATTTCATAATTTTTCGAATCAATATGTGAGCGTGGCAAATGAAAACGCGTTTGACCAGTTTCAGTTGATTTTAATCGACTGGAAATTGGCCATTTTTCAAACGGTCTCGGAATTCGACGAAACTAGTTTTGTTAGGACCGTATCGTCAATACGAAGCTAGAAAATATTTTTCTAGAATTTTTCTAGTTAGTATGTGACCCCGGTAATTTGAAATGTACGTTTAAAATTCAATACAGTGATTTAAAATGTAAAATTCAACGGAAACTGATTCAAACGATCGAATCAACTTGTGACACATATCCCATTGTGTTCGGAATAGGGGTAATTAGCTAGGGATGATAGTCGGTGAGTTTCGTTTGGAGTTTAAAATAAAAAGTTGCTTTTTTTTTTTGAAAATAAATGAAATTAAATATTATAATTTATATATAGCCCCCCCTTATTTCTTTCCCTCTTCTCTCTCTTACTTTTCCCATCTGAAAAAAAAAAAAAAACGAAACGAATTCTACAGATCGATGGCGGCCATCGCCAGAGCCCACCGTCGCTCTCCACCTCACCGCGCCGCCAAGCTGGAGGCCGCCGCACCCACCTCCGTCCAAGCGAAGACCCCATCGCCCTCCCCCTTCGAAGCTCAACAGCGATTCGCACCCCCCCCCAGACCGCGCCGCCCTGCTGACCGCCGCCCTCCTCCCAGAGCCACCAGGCTGCCGACCGCCAGCAGGACCCCCCCCCCCTCGCTGTAAGTTTTATTTATTTATTTATTATTTATTTATTCTATTTTTATTTTATAAAGTATATAATACTGATTTTAAGAAATGATTTAAAACTGGGTTTTGATTATAATAAAACTGATTTTAAAGTTAGTAAAAACTGATTTTTTTAAGTTAAATAAAACTGATTTTAAAGTTAGTAAAAACTGATTTTTTTAAGTTAAATAAAACTGATTTTAAAGTTAGTAAAAACTGATTTTTTTTTAAGTTATAATAAAACTGATTTTAAAGTTAGTAAAAACTGATTTTTTTAAGTTAAATAAAACTGATTTTAAAGTTAGTAAAAACTGATTTTTATGTTAGAAAAATATGATTTTTATATATTGAACTTCGTATTAAAAATGTGATTTTTATATATTGAAAAGCGAAGTAAAAATTCGATTTTTACATATGTAGTGAAAGCGGATAACGAAGGTGACAAAAAAGGCGAAACGACGAAGACTTCTGCAAATGAAGAGCCGTGGAGCTAGGATAGCTATAGGTGAGAATTTCTCACCTTTCTATTTCTTTTCTAGTTATATATATATACTAGGATGCAGACGGTGCTTAGTAGCACCCGACACAATCGTCCACAGACCATGGACTTGTTTGTTTGACTGTTTGGTGATTGATTGCGATATTGGTTTGAATGTGGTTTGTGGTGTGAAAAATCGAATCGATAAATTGGTTAGGATTAGACGTGCGCCGTTATAAGGCGAAGGAGTAAGGCTAGGTTAGACTCTTACTCCAAATTTTGTGGTTTGCATAACGAAATTGATTTGATTGATGAGTGAATGGCGTGGGCCTTCACTAGACCGGGGATAAGGCTAGGCCTTGTCCCGTTTCTAGTATCGTGCCGTTATGCCGCCGAAATTTTCTAAAATAAGTTAGAAAAATAAAAATAGCATTTTATTTAACGAATGAACTGAATAGAAATTCATATGTTAAAATAAAATGTGTTATCGTTAAAAATATAATTTTTAACGTGAATGTGAATAAATAAATATTCATTTACAAACCAGATGGTTTGTTTATGTACACCTATTTGAATGACGTTGATTGGGTCGATAAATTTTACACATCGCCTAGCTGCACAAATAAAATATGTGTTTGATTGTTTGAAACCCCACACGGGTGTTAGGATGAAATTTGAAGTTCACTCATCCTGATTGATTAAATATGTCGATCGATTGATTGACAAGCTGCTATAAGCGTTAAATGTCTATATTTGATGCTTATACAGTGTAGTGCACTTTGGTTGATGGTTGATTATTCATCGTTGTTGATATATACATGTGTTGTAGAAAATCCATATAATTAACATTATATGGTAATTGATTGGGCCTCATTCCAGTTTCGAAAAAAAAAGAAATATTTGAAATAGAAATATTTGAAATAGAAATATTTGAAATAGAATATTTGAAAATAGAAATATGTGAAGCCGTGAGGATTAGATTGACGCCATTTTGACGTGAACGATATTTATATCGATTTTATTCATTTAAAAATGAATATTAAAAAGTAATTTTGAAATCTAATATTTCAAAATGAATTGAATTGAAAACGATTTCGAAATGAATTGAATTGAAAACGAATTCAAAGTGAATTGAATTGAAAGTGATTTCGAAATGAATTGAATTGAAAACGAATTCAAAGTGAATTGAAAACGATTTCGAAGTGAATTGAATTGAAAGTGATTTCGAAATGAATTGAATTGAAAACGAATTCAAAGTGAATTGAAAACGATTTCGAAGTGAATTGAATTGAAAGTGATTTCGAAATGAATTGAATTGAAAACGAATTCAAAGTGAATTGAAAACGATTTCGAAGTGAATTGAATTGAAAGTGATTTCGAAATGAATTGAATTGAAAACGATTTCGAAATGAATTGAATTGAAAACGAATTCAAATTGAATTGAAAGCGAATTGAAATTTGAATTGAATAGAAATGAATTTTAAAACAAATTTATAAAGAAGAATTCAATTTTGCTTTGAATTGAAATGGAAGTTGAAATAGGTTTTGAAACGATTTTAAAACTATTTATATAATTCGTTTTGAATAGGAATCGACGAAATATATATTATATATATTATATAATGGCCTGAATAGAACGCGCCGCGCCACGGCAGTTCGCGAATTTCGACCATTTATTTCAAACGGACATTACGGGAGATCCGACCGTCAGATTCTCCTAAAACCGGAACCGTTGGGTTCGTATCGAAAAGAGCTTTCTAACGAATATTAGAAATTTGAAATCTAACGGTTGGATTTGGAGATACGTCCAAATCAAATTCGAAAAAGGTCGCTGTAAGTGCAGTTCGATGGCCGTTGATGGAAATCGACTGTACGGGCCTTGATAAAATTATTAAAAATAGCAATAATTTGTGTAAAATCATAAGAAATGATTTAGAAAGAATTGGGATGAAAAACTCCATATTTGAAAAGATAAAAATAGATTTTTATCGAAATGAGCTAGTTTTGAACTAGAATTATAATTCTATTTATTTTTAAATAAATAAATTGAATTTGAAATGGTTTGGAAAATAACCAAAATTTCCAATGATCGCATTGGAATGGGTTTGAATCGAAATTGTCTTCGGAATATTTCGATGTTGGATTTCGTGATTATACAGATGTTGTTATGGAAATTTGAAAGATATAGATATTTATATCGTTATTTCCAATACGACATTTGTTAGTCGTAGAATTCGATATTGAATATAAGCCGATATATTTTCTATTCAGAGCCTTGTATTGAATATCGAATGTGATTTGGGTTTGTCGTGAATGGTGTCTTCACTAACACTGTTCTTGAACCCAGTTGAGAAATGATTAAATCTTTTTATTTAGATTTAATGAAGTGTACCAATTAAATGATATTTAATTGGAATTGAATTGATATTGATTTTTGGGTTTATCGTGAACAGTGTTTTAAATAACACTTGTTCTTTAACCCGATAATTAATAAATGTGATTTGGGTTTGTCGTGAATGGTGTCTTCACTAACACTGTTCTTGAACCCAGTTGAGAAAAGATTAAATCTTTTTATTTAGATTTAATGAAGTGTACCAATTAAATAATATTTAATTGGAATTGAATGGATATTGATTTTTGGGTTTATCGTGAACAGTGTTTTAAATAACACTTGTTCTTTAACCCGATAATTAATGGGAGGTGATTTTGGGTTTATTGTGAACTGTGTTTTTAAATGACACGGATTCTTTAACCCAGTCACAGATTAAAACTAAGTGGAGTTTTAATGAATCTTTAATTAGATTGAAATAATCGAAAGGGAGTATCACCAGTTTTGCTCCAGGCGATAGTTAAATCTTTAATTAGATTTGAACGTGAAATGGTAATTGAATTTACCGATAACACCGTGGTGTTAGATATGAAGTATAACCAGTTTTACTTCATGGGATGAATAGGTTGGGATTGGGAAATTAAAACAAATGATTACTTCGGTAAGGTTCGTTAATCCCGACTAGTTTGAATTGATATTCAAAAATCGATTAAAGATAAATTCAAGGAATTTATCTTTGATAAAATTAATGGGAATCTTTCCCTATGAATGTGAAATTTAGAAACTAACTGTCGGTTGGCCAAGCAGAATGGTTTTCTGGATATTGATCTGATGTTGGTTTCGGCCTTCGGGGTTAATATTTGGGAAATTATTCTCTTGATTAATTTACGGTTAGTGACTAATGAATTGGAATGAGGCGTATGTTGTGTTTGTGTAACACTTTTATAATATATACGCGAGTTATTCGGAAAGGCCGGGTTTATCCCATTCTGAATAACTGATACGACGATAAGTCGAAGATGAAGACGATGGTCGAAGACCGGAGGTCTTCACGTCGTTTGGGTGATAACTGATGATCTTGATTGGGCTGTACACCCAAGAAGATGGAAACAGTTAGTGATCGTCCAGACGTACTTGGAGATCGATGGATAGGCGGGGTACTAGGTGCCTCCGGTTTCGTTCAGACCCAGGACGGACTTGTAAATGGACTGTGTGTCTGACATCGGATTTCATTCTGTGTGACTGATATCGGTTGCATAGGATGGTTTGCCTGTGTGGCATGCTAAGATGCAAATGATCAAGGCTTCTGTTGAAAAGCAAAGTCTTTTGGTTGATGATCAAAGCACGGCCTTTGTGGCGTAGCTTTGTGTAACGTTTGATTCGCGAGTTTCACACCCGGTATGAATCAAAAACGGGAGACGGACCTCAGGGAGGGCATGCGTTTCTTTCTAGCTAGAAGTGGCGTCAGTGGTTTTTCACGCCCTGACGAGTTTGACTTATGTGGTTGTTGCTGTTGCGAGGCGCCTCGGTTATATCGGTTTCGGCCGATGCATTCTGGTCGGCTGACGGACCAGACTTACACCCCATAGGGTGGGGAAACGTAGTGTTCAGGCATTTTAATCCACATCGGTGGACCGGCCCTGTCGCTCCAAGGGACGATGCGTTCTGTTCCTGAGACACGGGCTAGAGCGTCTCGAATCGGTTGAGGACTATCTTTTGCCTCGGTTCATAGATGGAAACCCAATTTCCAAATACGTGACTTTGCGATTTCGATTGTATAACCTATATATGGCGACATAGTGGTATGGGGCATTCATGCCGCCTATGATTGATACTTATGATTTGAAGTGTTTTATACACTATGCACTTATAATAGTATCAAATGATTTGTTTTAAACGTATCAAGCATTCTTTGGCTGTTATAAGGGAAAACCCTATCCTCGACTGCGTTGCATTGTGTGATGGGACCTGGGTCTTATAACAGCTTCATTTTTCTTTATTTAGCATTGCGCTGTTCGTTTTATGCACTGGTATTCTTGGGAGGAAACCCGTTCCGTGTTATACGGCGTGGTCCCTTGATTTACCTAATGATTTGAAATAAAGATTAATAACTGTTTTAGTTCTCACACCAGTCACATGACTGACCTGGAGTTTATTGTTTTAACCTAAACTCTGGGTGCCCTTATTTTCGACACGGGCAGCTAGTAGTTTCGGTTTTGCAGATTTATATTCACAGGATCCTGGTTTACAGCTGGAACGATATCCGGAAAGCTTTGTATCCGTATATCTCCTTCTAGTTGTGTATTGTATTATTTTCCGCTGCTATGTATTTAAATGTAATTTAAATCTCTGATATTTCTGTGTTATATTCTTTTATACTCTGTATATTCTTGTAATCTGATGCATTGTTGTAATATACAATGAAATGTTCTTCTGTAAGCGTTCTGTTGTGGCTTGTTCTCGAACTATCCGACACTTTCCTTTACGGGGAAGTTACGGGTCTTCACAAGCGATTTCCATGAAATTGCAAAATGCTCAGAAAACTCTAGAAATTTGGTTAAGTTTCGAGATAGATATTCGCAATACGACTCCATGGGATCGGTATTTTTTCATAGTGGAAATTTCATCCTCCACTTCACTCAGGCTTTTCATATCCCTGTACTTTGGGGATTTCGTCTTCGGCATGGAACTAAGGCGTTGGCAATACAAAATGAACATTTCATATTATGACTAGCAAGCATTCGAGATCGATGCATCTCCTTATTTTGGTTTCAGAGTTTTTCATATTCGAGATATTCGTATCCCTGAGTATAAGAGTGGGAATACGAAATGTGGGTTAGCACCCATGAAGTTTTTTTAAGGATGAGAATACGAAACATGGTTTCGTATCTTGCATTTGGCTTGGCAAATACTCCAAGTCATGGAGAACGAAATCCTTGTTTCCTATGTAGTGTTGGAGTTGGTTTTTCACCTTCATGACTTGGCATCTTGAACCGATCTATGGAATTTTAGATACAAAAGGAAACTTCGTACTCTGTAATACATAACTTGGTTTTGGTTTGGAGAATAGTGCTTCAACACAGAGATCAACCGATTGGATATCTTCCGGGTTCAGTAGCGATCCCGTTATATGAATTTTCGGGGTTATGGATTCTCGAATCCCTCACTTATAAATATCCCCAATGTCGGATTGTTCCGAGATTCTTTTGGTTAGTATGATGCACTTGAAATTCTTGACCTTGGAACTCCTTAATGGTTTCCTTCATGGCTTCTATGCCTTTGGGACTTGGTTTTTGGACATAACTTTGGCATGGGTTCATCTACTTGGGCATAGAATCCTTCTTGGGCATAGAAGGTTCATTCTTGGATTTTGGACTTAGGAATTAGTCATTTGGACTTGGCAGGGAAGAACAAGGACTTTGTTATTCTCGATTCATAGCATTGTAAACATAAGAAGAAGGATTGTACCTGTAACTTTGTAAAGCTAAAATAGATAAAATTATATCTTGGTGGACGTAGGAACAACTTGTCGAACAACTATAAACTTGGTGTTATTTACTTTTCAGAATTTTGTGCTTGGATTTACTACATGGCTCGTACACATCGGGTGTTGGTGTGAGACAACTCATTTCCCACGTCAACACTATTTACATGCCTTAGTATAGAATAAAAAAAAGAATACATAGTACAACACTCAATCACCATCCATTTGCGCATTTTTACACCAAAAATGAAATTTTTGGAGCTCTAGAACTCTAGTTTCGATGAACTAAAAAATAGAAATCATAGAAAAACATGCTCCATTGTTAGACGAAATGAAATTCCAAAATTTTCAACTTTTAAATTTGACCTAGTTTGATTAAAAATTCAAATTTTATATATTTTCTCATTTTAATATATTTGGCCAAATACAAGCTTAACATTTGTAAATTAATATTCCAATGTTAAATTAATAATTGAATTCATTTTCATTTCAAACAACTAAGTTTTTAATTAACGATCAATTCTTTAGACATTCATACTTAATTTATATTTAGAAATTGAATACAAACATTCAAAACAACTTATATTTCTGTATTTAAGTTTAAATTCAAATAAATAGCCTTATTAAAAAATCATTAAAAATTTCAGGTTGTTACATGCAATATCTAATTTATTATTTATTTTAATTTTGATTTGTGATATTAACTAATAAATAATTATGATGTAAATAATATCTATTAGATAGATCCTGCTTTCATGTAAGTAAGATTTGTTAGTCTATATAGAAAAGCAGTTTGGAATTATAAAATATTTAATTGTTAGATCCTAAGTGATATATAGAGTTGAATATATGTAAGGGCATTTTTGGAATTTCACTGTCGGACTAAAAGTTTGCGCTTCCAAGACAATTATTATTAATGATGACCACCGACCATTGAACTGCTATTGTTCGATGGTTGATTACCATGTCAGTCACTGCTATTTTATCTGATCATCGACCATCAAACTACTTTTTTCGATGGTATTCGTTAGAACTAGAATTAGTTGGGTACCGAAAACTCATATTCAAAACATTACCATACCAATATATATGATGATAAAAGTATCGTACCATTACCAATCAAAGCAGTTGATAAATTGATACTTCAGTTTTAATTGGTAATGGTCGGTAGAGGTTGATAATTAGTTTTTATCTTTTACAAGTATAATATCTATTTTGTTTACAATATTTCATGCTGAAAAGGTAAACACTAAGAGTTTTTATTTGTTATAAGGTTATTTATCAATTTTATTTTATACAGTCGGAAATATAAATAAACTTGGTGCAGTAAGCTAAATTATTTTACAAAATCATATTATTTATAAAAGGTACACGATAAGAGTTATGTTTGAATTGATAATAAATTAGTATTTTGCTAGATTTTCTATTAAATCATTACACTTTGAATGTGAATTTATATAATAGAAATATAATATGCATATATACACACATGTATGTATGTTTATGTGTGTGAAGATATGTGTTAGTATGGTAATTACCACATTTAGCAGTTAATTACCATTATTATACAACATAATTTCATGCGGTTTGGCAAACCGTACCAAACGAATTGATTACCAATTTTTTTGATACCATTTTAATTGGTAGCGCTTGGTAATTGGTTGGTAAGTAGTAATATGGTAAAAATGTCAAACCCTGGTTTCTTTGGCGGTTTTCGTCGTTAAAAATAATAATCAAAAATAACATTTGCGGTAGCCCCGTAAAATGTTTGATATCAAAAGTAGTATAGTGTAAATTTTGTGGTATTTTTTAGTGATGGTTTTAAGATGAGGGAAATGTTGCTCTCAGCAACACACAAATATTTTCCCTTACTTGTAACCTTCTCTCAATCAACCACTTAAAATACTTCTTTGTCCACCCATCCCGTCTTTTTGCTAGTTTCTTTATTATAACAAGCATTGTGACACACACTTCGCGATTGAAGATGGAAAACACTTTGCTCACGAACCAATTATCTTTAAATTTTGTACTTTTAATATGTTTAAAAGAAAATGATTTGAAAAATAAGTTTTTATTGAAATCATTTGTTCTTAGTCCATATTTTATTTTATTTTAGTTTTTTCCTGATATAATAATTAATAATTTATCTGTTGGATCTTATTTTTATAGTTATTAAGATACGATAGTATTTATAAACATACGTTCTGAATTTACACATAGAAATACCTAGCTTCGACAAGACCCTGCCTACTACTGCATCCATGGTTTCTGCTAGGAATTAAAACAATCTTTATGCTTGCAATCCCTGTAAACTCATGACATTCGCTCCTAACCATTCTAACTTTACGCTGAAAGCCTTAGCACAACTTAATCCCCTAAGCAGTGATTTCCCTAAACTACAATCCCGTAGTTGTAACCTAGTTAAAACTATAGTTTGCAAAACAAAATAAAAACAGAAAATACAGTGCAAATAAACTAAAACTTAAACCATAGGAAAAACTAATTTTGACACTTTAAAATTAAAACAAAGGCATATGAGATAAATGAAAGACGACCCCTTTCACTATTGCTCTGTTCATAACATATATGGTCGACACTTTCTTTTAACGACCTCTGTCCCAATTCTCTAAAACTTTTGGTAATGGAAAAAAAGTAGGGTTTTAGCTTCACTCCAAATCGTGACTTCTGTTTGCCTTGATGGAGTTGATTCACTGATGCTTTGATTACTATTGTTCCCTGGTCGAACGATTTGGGTTTTCAGAAGTATTCTCTCGAGAGATTGATCGAAAAACATCTGAATACTTGTGAGTTCTCCGATTTAATTTTACTTATGCTCGATGATTTTCTCTCTGTTTTCCAATCATGCTTGTGATGATGATAGGTGTATTTATAGGGTATTTGAAACCCTAATTTTATTCTGTGGTTTCTTATATTGGACTTAGTCCTTGCGTGTTGAAATTTTCAAACTTACTTAAACTAAAATTTTGCCAAAAATAAAGTCTCGACGTGTTGAATTCTTCAAACCTTTCTGAAAATAAGCTTTACTAAAATTAGACTTTAATTTGAAATTGTAACTATTTCAACATTGGATTGAAAAATACTTTTCTTTATTTCTTGTTATGATAACTGAGTGTCTCCTATTTGATAATCATTGATGTTGCTTCATTATTCTTTAAACTGTTTCTCCGTAATGACCTGCACTTGTGCATTGTAAACTTGGCACTGACCTGATCATGATATCCTTGTTGCGTATTTTCTTGACCATGATACTTGCCTCACTGGCATGTGCCTATGATCACTGGCTTGCTATAACATTTTTCCTGATTATTGTGTATTTGCTTTATTTGTTTGCTGACATGTTGCTTTCGTCTGCTGGCCATTAATTGACTTGTCACTTTCATTTCCCCATGCCATTACTGCATATACTAATGGTTATTGCTATGCTTATGATTGTGTTATTTTCTTTACGCTTGAAACTGGCATGTTTGTGTTCATGGTGCTTGACCATTTTCCTTTCACCTTGTCTTGGTTGAAACCTATAGCTTGGCTATGTGACCCTGGTCTGTTTACGTTTTTTTACTGGCATGTTGTACTGTTGGCCATGTGCGTAATGCACTTTG
Source organism: Allium sativum (assembly GCA_030737875.1). NCBI lineage: Eukaryota > Viridiplantae > Streptophyta > Magnoliopsida > Asparagales > Amaryllidaceae > Allium > Allium sativum. The sequence goes on along the minus strand of CM060919.1, from coordinate 350,866,891 downwards.
ATACTGGCTTGATTTGTTTGCTTTACTCAACATTTGCCTTTTATCTTATATCTTCACCATGTTTTGCTTGGGTCATTATGTATGGCATATATTCACTGGACATGTTGTTTTTCATTTGTTACTTGCTAGTTGCTTGTCATCTACTAGCTGTAGTGCTTTATATGCCATGAGCATTGCCTGCTTCAAATGCCATGCTTTAATCTCTTTCTTAACACTGCTCTACCCGTAATGTCTGGTACTGTAATTCACTGGTATGCCTGGTCATTATCACTTACTACAACACCATCGTTTACATAATCTTGTACATGTCGACTTTTTTTGTCATGTTTCTTGACTGGCCATGTTGGTCTATTTGATGCTGGCCATTGATTACTTAGCATTTGCACTTGTATTTGCACCTTTGTTGATGGCTTGATGTGTTTCATGTTGCTTTGCACTACTATGTGTATGGTCTTCGCTATATTTGTTGTTGCACCATTATGAATTGCATGTACTCATTGATGTTTTACCATAACCATTGTTTTACTTTATTCACCTGAAAACAAATGTATGCATGTGCATATATATTTTCTATTTTAATCAGCAAACCAGTTATATGTTGTGTCGAGGCTGGTCAAGATTAGCAGATCACATATGTGAGTCGAGGCTGGTCTGGTTCAACAGACCACTATAGCTGTGTTGAGGCTGATCCACGACACTAATATTTAGTATACCTTGTGGTATTTACAGTGGATCACTATGAGTATCACAAGTAGTCTAGACTCAAATATATATACATATATATCTGACCAAGTCTGGAAAAATGATGAAAAACACACCAAACATATGAGGCAAATATAACTTAAAAATAAATTTATATTCGTCAACATTTAAATCCATTTTTGTTCCATTATACTGTGTGTGTTTCCGTGACAGGTATACAGGTGATTAGATTGGATATTGAAGCGACTGAAGATTCAATATGTGTAAGTGTATATCAAAGTGTATATGTAACTGAGTGAAACGAGTGATTAGTCTGTAGTGAGGAATATATGTACATGTGAATTGTACAATAGCCGAGTCAAAAAATTTGTACTATTTCAGATATTGAAATAAAATATTTAATTGAATTAAAATACTGCTTGAATATTAAACTCTGTGCAATAACATTTTATTTAATATAAATATTTATTTACATATGAGATGTAATAAGATAGTACGATTACAAATACATTTATATAATTGTATATATGTTTGTTATCATTAAACAAAAATCATATTGTTATACTGAACAATCTCCCTTTTTGGTGATGACAAACATATATTAAGATTTTGAGTATGGTAAATGGGTTTGACTACGAAATGTAGTACACACCCTATTTATATGCTCCCCCTACAATTGAACTTCCCCTATGTAGATGTGTATGAGAAAATTTAAATTCAATTGAATTTCAAATATTAAAATATTCTTGATTTATTCACTCATCAATCAAAATCTTAACTAATCATTCTAACTCTTTTGTTATCATCAAAACGATAATAGAAATCAAAATAGTAATGAACATAAACTACACATATAATTCAAATCAAGAGGGAAAATATATATTGTAAATCTCATTTAATCAAACAAAAATCGTAATATTCTTCAAATTAGAAGCAAATTTCACTTTTCATAGTGATGGATTTATGATCGATTTTATAAAATAGAGAGAGTTTTCAAATTTCAAATACAGAATACGAATTCCAAATCTTTCCAAATAAATTTTAAATTTAAGCACAATTTTAAATAATTTAAGCACTTTCTAACCACGCATAAGCATTAGGACTATTAAACGGGGTTAGGAGTAACTTAAAAATTGTTATGTATTTTCTAACCATGCGTAACCATTAGGACTTTTAAGTGAGATTAGAAGAATACTTAAATTTTATCTGTCTCTAATATGAGTTACATCCACGCATAACCATGAGGACTTTTAATGAGAATAGAGACACATTTACAAAGATTAAGGTAATTCGCTCATGCATAACCGTGAGAACTTTAAAACGATAATTAGTACCTGGAATAAAAGTATTTAAAAACTATATTTCTTATTTCCAAAATATAATTTAAACTCTCCACATTGTATAAAACCAAATGGCAGAAAGATGATAAGGAAAGAAAATGATCATGAAATAAGCACTAATTCAAAAATATTATGAAATTTGCGCAATCATCATGAGATCTTAAATAATATCTTCTCTTGTTATGAAATAAATTATAGCCACTACTCATCATAATTTCATAATTCTAATAATAATTTTGATGAGCTCCAAAAATGGATCAATTGGTCAACCATTAAGTTTTTAAGCAAATAATCAAAAATACTTTTAGCATCCAAAATATGTGAAGACCAATTTTATGTAAAAAGGGGTTGTGTAACTCGAATACCACTTGCAGTTCTGATTTCCCAAATTCATTTAATCTTAATCGAATTCATCTTGTCATCTTTTGGGATCCATCATATTGTTTTTAAACAAGTACTCAACACGTTTATGTTTAAAATATCTGTTGACATTTTCAGAGTTCATATTCTTAACTCAATCTTTTCCAAAGCTGTTTGAAGGATCTTTTAAATCATTTGAATTTTGCTTTTCAACTTGATTAATTTTATCAAAACCGATTCCTATCTTATTCTCAACAAAAAATTGGTTTTTCAACAACATATTCAATGATTTTTCTCTGTTAGAAAATTTAGCCAATATTGATCCCAATCGTTGAATTTTGCATTTAAGATCACTAATTTCTTTCATTAAATTGGAATAACGATCTTTCTCTTTTCAGAATTATTTTGTTTCAGAACCGTATTTTCATTTTAAAGTATGATAATTTTGGCTTTGGACTAAGAAATCTCAGTTCCAAATCATTTACGCTATTCATTTTCAAGTTTTTCAAACTCCTTGAAATTTTCAATTTCTTTTTCCAAATCATGATTTATTCGAGTAATTTCAGATTTACTATTTTTCAGAATAACGTTTTAATTTTCAAGGATTTTAAAATTATCTCTAATTTTAGTTTGCTCTTTTTGAAAAGTTGTACATTTACTGCATTTGAAATTTCTAATTTTCTCGATTTCATTTTCAAACTTATCCTGAAGTAATTTGGTTTTCAATAAACTATCTTTCTCTAAAATGTCATGTTTGAAATTTTTTTGGCCATCTCGAACTTATCCAAATCCTTTATATTTTTACTTTTTAGCTCAATTTCATTTATTTTAAAAATATAATTTCAAGCTTTTGAAATTTTACATTAGGATGAACTAAATCATTTTCCGAATTTAAACATTTTTGCAATAAGAATTTTCAACTTTTTTGACATTTTCAAGTTTTAATTCAAAATCATTATTTTTGTGACTCAAATTAAATTTTCATATTTCAATTTTTTATTCTTTAATGTGAGACCATCAACAGTTTTAGTAAATATATCACAAAGGAAAACTAAATCTTTAAGAGAAAATTTACCTAGCACATCATTTGTTGGGCCTCCATCACTATCATCATCCAAGTCGTCTTCTTTAGCTTTTGTAGATTCTATAAGCATAATTCTGAATTTGAGTTGATTTTTGAGGGTTTGCGCTCATATTGTCTTTTCTTCGAAATATCGCATAAAGACCGTTCCAGATTTCCTATGCTGTTGAACAATGAGAGATACATTGAATTTGATCAATACTAAGACAAGAATATATAATATTCATAGCAAGAGCATTGATAACAATATTTTTGTTATCTAACATATCACTCACGTTTTCAATAATATTCCAACATTCAGATTTAACATATTTTAAATAAAATTCCATTTTTGATTTCCAATTTAAAAATCCATTCTGTAAAAATTAATTGGTGTTATACTGGAAAAATTCTCACTAGACTGACAATTAGAAAAATCATTGTTTAAGAAATCCATGCCTTTAGAGTTATTTAAAATAAAAATTACCTGTTGTGGTACCACTTGTAGGTTCTAAATTAACCCTAGAGGGAGATGAATACTATTTATTGCAATTTCTTGTATAATAAAAATCAGCATAGGTAATAATCATAGTAAATGCGGAAAAGTAAATAACACATAGAAATACCCAGCTTTGGCAAAACCCTTCTTATTGCTGCATCCAAGGTTTCTACTAGGAATTAAAACAATCTCTACGCTTACAATCCCTGCAAACTCGCGACACGCGCTCCCAACTGTTCTAACCCTACACTTAGAACCTTGACACAACTTAATCCCCTAAGTTGTGACTTCCCAAAACTAAATCCGGTAGTTTTTAACCAAGTTGTAATAACCTGAATTTCGACACACCGATTTTTTTTTCTAAAATCCCAATCTATCAATGCTCGAGTCGGCTTTTCACGTATGCTATGGAAAAGACGGAGATAATAAACATATCAATTCTCAGTAAACATCTGACAGCGGAATGAATAAAATATGATATAATCAAATATAGCCTTATCGAAGTAATAATACTGTCTAACTAGCATGCAAAGCTATCATATCTCTGCCATAAACCTAACCTGCGAGTGTGTTATGAGGAGCGGGTCATAACACAAAGTTCTAATGACTGGACAAAATTATATAATCTGAAATAACCCTATATATACCGTTCAGTTATGTTTTCCTATTTATTAGGTTATTTGGGTTAACAACGCTCAAGACTATATACTCACATCATACCCATCTACTTCCTAGTAGATTAACCTAATATAGTATATATGTAGCAACCCCCAACATATCAAGGTACTCCCCATAGTACCCTCCTCGCATGGTCACCGTCGTCCCGCCATTGAAGCATATGCAACTCTCGTCCTACGCCGAACGACATATGAAAATTCATATTACTACGCCACGTTACCGCACATAACCACCATTGTTATGCCACACAAGCGTACAGATCGTCATATCCGAACTCCTCAGTCGGCTCAAGTCTCAACACAAAGTAATGCCCTTCTGTCCACAATACACTACCCAATGTGTATATCTAGACTCTCACAAGAACGTATTGTCTACTGTATACCGAGTCCTGTAATAGAGTTGCATCTAATGCATAGAACTCAATCGGGAGCTTTCCATATCTATTAAGGTCTGCCTCGTAAAGCCTATAGTACAGATATTCAGAGTATGGTTTGCATTTTCCCAGTGGCTATTGTCCCACCTGACCCCTCCCTCAACAGTGAAAGACTACATCAAGAGCTAAGTGACGTGCCCCTAACAAACAATCTAACGTCCAATTTGGCATGTCCCGCAACTAACGTCTCGATAGTGAAAGATCGATGGTCTCTTGGTTTAGCTTTAGTCTTTCCACATCCCATTGACTACCGATGACAGTTACCTGACTATTACTATCCTTTATCAGTCTTGAATCAGCCTCTTCCCAAGGCAATCGTTGAATCACCCAGCGCCATCCGCCACAGCCTTCTAACTGCCAAGCTACAGTTGCAGTCAAGGTATTCTCATCAGGTGGTACCACGCAGATCAAACCTTTACGAGTACAGCGTGAGCTTGTACTGCAACAAAGGACCACCATATAGTACCCTACCACGTCCCACAGAAGACGCGTTCTTCCCTCCAGTCCCGTAGAGAAAAAAGACAGAATAACTAGCAAAATTACCAAGCAAAATAAGCAGATGGACGTGGTCCTCCCGTGTCTCAAGACACCTCGATGATCTACCCCCGTTGAGTTCTTCACCTTCGTACACGCGGATAAGTCCAAGCCCATCACACAAACGTGTTATTAGATCCTATGTCTAATCTTTTAATCCGGCGCTTGCTTTATCTTATCAGATTGCTAATTAACTTGTTTATCCATGTATTCACTTTTATTCAAGTTACTAGGTTTTCTCTGAACCCCATATATCTTACTAGAACGGATCACTTTCACGATTAGCTTATTAATTAGACAAGTTTAACTTAATCATGTTTTAAGTTCATTTATAAGCCCTAGTGACATAACATGTTATTTCTTAGGTTGTTATTAACGAAAGTAATCTACAATCCTTTACCCTCGGATTGTGATTAGAGAAAGTAATCTATAACTCCTTTTTATTACTATGTCATTTACTGTCCAATTACATGTTTACAAGTTCAATAACATGTTTTGTTAATGTATAATTAAGTATATCCTTTCCCAATCCTCATGTTTTCTTATGACATGTCTACGCAATATTTAATTAAATACAACTTATTTTATTTTATAAGTCTTCTTTGTTCTTTCTTATTTAATCATAACTTGTTGTTGTCATTTACTTATTAACTTAGTTATCTTAACTAAGGTTTATTAATAAGTTCCCTTTTTTATTTATTAGAACCCATGCTAATAATTCCGCTTGTCCCTAGGACAAACCTACCTATTATATTTGTTTCTCATTCATATAATTAATTATAATATGATATGTTCCTCGTTCATCACATTTTCCCTTGGCTCCTTAACATTAACCAAAATTTTACTATTGTACCATCTATTTAATTACCGTCTTGTATATTCTCATTATTTCCGGAAAATATTTCACACACCTCATTATATTGATTATTGGATAGATATAAGGATCCATTTCTATAACACACATAAATCAAGATCTGTAGTTGCAAGCTATTTCTTTTATTTTCGTCGTGGACATACATATATCTTTTTATTTGATTAGTGTGCAATACGGTAAAAAAAAATCCCTATTTCACACTAATCCATTTTTCCTTTCTTTTTTTGTAATCACATTCTTAGTAATTTTGCTGTTATGGAAATGTATCAATTTTTTCCAAATCCATCTAACCCAGTCCACTACTAATTTTCTACTTTTTATTTTCTAAGTTAGATGTTATTTACAATTTCCAAATCACTATAAATTTTCCATACAAACTAGGGACATCTATTTTTTTTCATTATTCCCAATTTCATTGTAATTTGATTTACAATATATCTAATTTGTCATTAAACAACATCTTCAGTAACATATTCATGTTTATTGTAAATTCCACAATTTCAGTGTTATAGTAATTCTTAATCCGAACAGAAGATTAATAGAATGGGTTTGTACAACAACATATTCTTAACATACTTGAAAATAAATTATATCACATTTACCAAAAATTACAATTATTTAACATGTTAAGAATAATGGGGAACGTAAACGATAAGTATATCATTACCCAAAATTTATAATTCTAAATCCACTCACTTGACAACTTTCCAATCCTTGAATCTGATTCAAGTCTGTGATTTTGTGGTCTTTCTAAATGAATCTAGTATTAAAATAACCATGGATTTACAAATCTGATACTATAAGAAGAGGGAAAAAAAAGAAATAAACAAAAGTAAATCAGATTTACGGGACTTACCTCACGTTGATCACAAATTTTAACATCTATATTTTAGATTTACATTTTTTATCTTTAAATCTTGAATTAGACCCCTAAAAGCTGATTTTCCCCAATTTAGGAAAATAATGACAAAATTAGAGAAAAATTTAGGCACAAGGACAAGAAGCCAAAAATTTAGGCACAATGACGCTTTTTAGTGTAAAATAGAAAATGATAGTAAACTCTTGAATTCCTTGTTTTACACTAAAATGTGTCCTTGTAGCTAAATTTTTGGCCTCTTGTCCTTAAACCTGAAATTTTCTCTAATTTTATCCTTATGTCTAAAATTTTCTCTAATTTTGTCCTTGTGTCTAAAAACCCAAGTGACTATATCATTAATATGAAAAGCGTGGACTACCAAAATATGTTTCATTAATTTCTTTTGTAACAAAAACTATTGTGTATGTATATAGGGAATTTAACGCTAAACCTTTATAACTTGGCTACTAAAACGCGAACCAGTTTTCCACATATAATCTCATACAATTTTTTTTTTCTTTCGTACAAAACGTTAATATTATCTTTAACTTGGCTACTAAATTACATGCCATGTTACTAGATTATACTATGTATGCCTTGCTGTTCACTGATTCTTTTAAACATGAGTCGCTGCTTTTTTGTGTTCGATTTTTCACTTAATTTCTGCAAATATTGGTTAACAGCATGAAATGCTTTTTTTTCTTTTTTTTTTATTAATAGCAGGAAGTTGAAGGATACCGATTTAGATACTCCATTCTACTATATTTCCTTTGTGTAAAAGAGGATGTAACAAACAGTTGAAACCTAAATGACAAATAATTTTTCAAATGAAAGAAACAACAAGTCATGCGGCGACATGTGGTCTTTAGTGTTAGTTTATGACTACTGACCAATGTTTTAAAATGCAAAAGGCGTACTTAAGGCGTTTTCGGGTCCGTGAGGCGGGGTGTAAGCTTCGAAACGTTGAAGCGTAAGCCTTTCTGGTTAAAAAAAAAACGCAATAGATATACTTAATTTAATATGGAATAACATCAAACATCAAATAGTAAGTAAAAACTATAGAAATTAATCTAGCCAATAATAGAAATTATGAGCCAATTAAACAAGAACAGTTAAAAAAAGACAAAAAAAAACAGGAAATAAAAAACATGGAATCAAGCTCCAGTATACTAGAGTCGAGCTTGATTCCGGTGAAGGAATCAAGTTCGACTTCAATATTGGAATCGAGCTCGATTCCAGGCATTGAGCTCGAATCCAGTCATCGAGCTCGATTCCAGCTAAGGAATCAATCTCGATTCCAGTTGAATCGAGCTCGATTCCAGTTGAATCGAGCTCGATTCCAATTGAATTGAGTTTCTGGTTCGAATTTAAGCTCGAGATTACTTTTTTTTCGTCTGATTATTTGAGCGAAGAACAAAAGACGGAGTGAAAAGCGAGAAGCAGGTAATTTTTTTTTATACACGTACGTCTCAGCCAATTGAGGCTTTGAGGCGTACGTTTTTTTACATTTTTCACGCCCTAATGGGTTGAGGCTTAAGCCTTAAAGGTAAAATGCCTCTTGAGTTGCGCCTCAAGGCGCATCATAGACGCGTTTTTTTAAAACACTACTACTGACACAATGTTATAAGTGATGACTATTGGCCTTCCAAACTGTACAAATAAAAAGAAATAGGTAGTCAATATTTGGACATGAAACAAATATTCAGAAAAATTCATTTCGACGATTTTTCAAGTATAGAAGATGGTTTTAATCCCAATGATTTGATAATTTTTTGTGGAAACAATTGGTCAAAATAAAAATGTAACACCCCACACCGGCTAAGGTCACTCACTATGGGAATGCCTTAACTTCGGTGGAGTATTTTAAGTGAATATAGAACAGAAAAATTACAACAAGACAGATATAAATAATACTTGTTAACTAAAACATCATTTCATTGCAGCAGAAGGTAAACATGTTTGGTTACAAAACCATAAAACAAGAGTCAAGTACTAAATATCCATCCTGATAAAAACATAAGTACATAATCCCACTACATAACTAATAGCCATAATAGAAAAGATAAGCTGGGTTTTACATCAACGGTCCAAGCTCCAAAAGATAGATAAACAAATCTGATCAAAGCCCACTAGTGCTAGGCCCAACCTGAGGACCTGAGGGGAAAAAAAGATAAAAACAACGGGGTCAGACATAAGTCTGAGCGAGTCCTATAACTTTAACAATACAATCATTAAAGTAATTAGGGTATGATATAAACTTGGTACGGTGATGACTGGGGATAAATGACTACACTAAGCAGCCAACTAGACATAGGATGAACTAAGATATCGGTAAAGACGCATCTACCCACCCAAGGGTAATTACTACACTGCACCACACCAGTCATTCCTAACTTAAAGGTTGATCCCACCCAAGGACTTAGAAAATATAACTAGTAGTTTCGTGTACCCCTAGCTGACCACATAGGTGCCGTCTGCCCCTATCTCCACTAGGTGTACCCACTACTCCCCAAGCGATCGGCTCCCTACCATAGATACCCGTGCTGGCCCCACAGTGGGGTGTACCATTCCCCAAAGTGGCAACCCGATACCAACACTGATGCACGGCTTATACCTACACGATGCAACAACGTCTTACCTACCAGCCCGGGTCCACACACGCATATGAAACCCGTTGGACTTGCGTTGCCACCGCTAACCCGTTTTGGCCTCTTATAGTCAAGCCCAATACGCGTGTCCCGTCCTCGACATGGGTCGAGCCCAATAAGATACATATGGGTTACTGGTTGAAATGGGCCCCCACAAGCTACCCACCTAAGCTTGTCCCCTTTTCTTGTGTATCCCACTTAACCCTTTAATCATGTTTAATTACATGTTTCCAATTGGTTAAGTATTCTAATCGTATTTTCTATTGCCACCCATGGCAATCCACTAGATTTCCACATGCCACCCAAGACACTTACTTAATTTCCACATGCCACCCAAGGCACCCACTTAACCCCTCATGCCCCACTACATGCTTATCTGGTTAAGTGTTTCTTAATTAATTAAGAACGTAACCTTTGTAAAGACCTCTCACATTAGACTATCTTTTATGGCAGCTGGATTTGCCGGTCGGGTCCGGGCAGCCTTACGCCATAACAGAGTTTAACCTCGTGTCTTTACACTTGTCACGTATTTAGTTCATGCCTAAGACCTCTCACATTGGGCCAACCATTTGTAGCCGCTGGATTTGCCGGTCGGTTCCGGGCAGTCTTTTGCTACAAAAGGGTCCAACCTCGTGTCTTAGTCGATTAATTACACCTAATTAATTACCCCCATATTTTGAATTAATTTTCCCTAATTAATTCCAATTTAATGATGTACATAATTGACTCAATTATGTCCATCCACTCATGGTATGCAACATTATACCAATTTCACCACAATTTTGTTAACATGAATATTAACCCCATCGTTCCCCATGTAATACGCTAACATGACATACTTAAAAGGGAAGATTCATCACAAATACAATGAGTTCAACTTAGCATAACATTAGCATCACATGGGTTTTAAAGGTGTCAACTTGCATATATGACCATAGCATCAAACCCAACTAGCATAAATAATCAACCCAAACTTGCATGAATCACATATGTCATAAAGAGGGTAACTTGCATAAGTTACTTATGTCATACAAAGGGGTAAACTTGCATATGTATGTATGACATACAAAAGGGGTTAACTTGCATATGTATGCATATCATACAAAGGTGTAAACTTGCACATGTTACTTGCATATAATCAAACACCAAACTTGCATAACATGTCATATATGAACTTGCATATAATCAAACACCAAACTTGCATAACATGTCACATATGAACTTGCATAAAATCAAACACCAAACTTACATAACATATCATATATGAACTTACATATAATCAAACACCAAACTTGCATAACATGGTGTCATAATGGATCAATGTTTATCATAGTGATTTGCATAACTAGCATCATGAACACATAGCAAAGATTACACCCAACTTGCATAACTAGCTTCATGAGCACATAGCATCAAACTTGCATAACTTGCATCATGAACATATAGCATAAAACTTGCATAACTAGCATCATGAACATATAGCATAAAACTTGCATAACTAACATCATGAACACATAGCATATGATAACATAACTTGCATTGATCCACATACATAACCATAACCTCATTATATCCTATCATAATTAGTTTAGCAATTGCTTGCTAAAGGCATAGAAACTCACAACTTGTTGATTAGCAGCCCTATGAAGAAGATTAAGTTGCTAGAGTTGACTAGAAGTTGATTTGAGAAGCTATCTTCCTCTTTAATTTGATGGAGGCTCCTTCAAGTTGCATTTTGACGGCATGATGACGTTGTATCCAATTTTAGTATGAATTAGGGTAGTCTTAGGGTGTATTTATAGATTAGTTAAGTGTTTTAGGCCCTTAGATTAACCCTAGATTAGGTTAGAGCCGTCAGATCTCGTCACAAGCCACCAAACACAGCCCAAACAGCCAAAACAGTGCACCCAGCCAAACTGGCCGAGCCACCTGTGTCGACAGGGGTGTCGACACTACAGTCGACATGCCCCCATGTGTGTCGACTCCCCAGTCGACACGGGGGTCGACCTGGTGTAGGCGGGAATTTTCCCGCCTAGCCCCCCCTTCTGCATTTGAAATCTGTTTTTCGAAATTTGAATTTTCTGAAAACTTCTTCGGGCCTTAACTGGGTCATACAGACTCCGATTTTCGAAAACTCGGACTCTATTTCGCGTATTTTTCCGAGACGAACGCAATGGCATAGCCCGTTTCCCCTGATTCAGAACATAAAATTTAATCCTGCCCTGATTTATATTATAACAAGTTATTCAACATACGGGGTGTTACATTCTCCCCTACTTAAAGGATTTCGTCCCCGAAATCTCTAAGTCAAGAAGAACGTATCCTACCAACCAAACAACCATCTACTAAACCATCAAACACTGGCATCCATTGTCCTTAAAGTTTCTAATGCTGTATGAACATATGCAAAGAGTGTGTGTATATGTTCCCTGTCTAATGCAAAATCAGGCGGTCTACTGATTCAGTTGACCTCCTTAATGCAAACCATGATAGTGTCATGCATCCAATATGTATGCGAAAGAACCCTATCGACACATACTATTTCTACATGTGTGCACAACCATACACCAAAATGCATCATCCATATGATAACACAACCATTATACCTCCATTAATATAGCTAGCTACACACAATTATATGCAATATGCAATATGAAGTGACTGAGCCGATCTAGTGTCTAAAGTGTGTGTATATGCATCCACGAGCAACCACTAGCAAACACTTGAATCCACACGCATCCATCAATCATAACATGTTTCAAACACATGTTTCAACCATAGGTTTACCCTATCTAAAGGTCAAAGGTACTAATGAGAGGACATGCTAAAGATAAGATAAGTACTAGACAAACGATAAAGGAGAAGTTAAAAGACATACCCTCAAAAAGAAATGGGTACTGTGAATGCATCTTCGCTTCTGTCTCCCAAGTAGCGTTGCTCTCATCATCTCCCCACTGCACTTTGACTAGTTGAACCTCTCTGTTTCTCAACTTCCTAATCTCTGACCCAAGGATGCGAGTAGGAGCTCGTCGAATAGTCACATCACGCTCTACCTCCACTTCTCTAAGTAAGCTCGGCTCTACCACCTCTGCGGTCTCATGTAGGCACTTCCTCAAATGTGACACATGGAATACGTCATGTACACCACTAAGTCTCTCGGGTAAATCCACTCTATATGCCATCTGTCCAATCCTTTCCTTAATAGGAAACGGTCCTACAAACCTTGGTGCTAACTTCCTAACGGACCCAAAGCGAACAACATTCCTTAATGGAGATACTTTAACAAAGACCATGTCCCCAACATCAAACTCAAGATCCGTCCTCCTCTTATCCGCGTAAGATTTATGTCTGTCTTGCGCCGCTTTCATCCTTCTTCGAATCAAATCAATCTTTTCCGAAGTCTCTCAAACCATATCAGGCCCAAGCAAGATCTTATCCGTAGATTCCCACCAACATGTAGGTGATCGACAAGGCCTTCCATAAAGAGCTTCAAAAGGAGCCATACCAATACTAGACTGAAAGCTGTTATTATACGCGAACTCTACCAATGGAAGATGCTCTTCCCATGTACCTCCAAAATCCAAGATACATAGCCTCAAAAGGTCTTCTAGAACACGATTCACCCTCTCGGTTTGGTCGTCCGTTTGAGGATGATATGCGGTGCTCAAACACAACCGAGTCCCTACTGCCTCTTGCAAACTCTTCCAAAACTCGCTAGTGAAGATAGGATCTCGATCGCTCACTATGCTAGAAGGTACACCATGCAATCGAACTATCTCTCGAAGGTAAACTGAAGCTAGCCATGGAGCAGTCCTCTTACTCTTCACGGGTATAAAATGGGCGCTCTTAGTAAGTCTGTCTACCACAACCCAAATTCCCGTATTACCCTTCCTCGATCTCGGTAATCCATCGACAAAATCCATCGAGACGCTATCCCACTTCCATTGCGGAACTTCCAATGGGTGAAGCAACCCACCGGGTTTCTTTTGCTCCGCTTTCACTTGTTCGCACACCAAGCATCTAGCGACATACTCGGCCACATCCTTCTTCATACTGGCCCAAAAGAAAACTCGCTTCATGTCTTGGTACATCTTGTCCCCACCGGGATGAATGGTCATCTTCGAACGATGTGCATCATCAAGTATAGCCTTCCTCAAACCCCCATCTTGTGGTACACAAAGTCTACCGTCTCTACGCAACCACCCCTTATCATCTAGGGTGTACCTACTCAAATGGCTGGACGACTCCCCCCTTATGAGCCTCTCTACTAACTCAACCAACTGTGGGTCGTCCCGCTGTGCCTCGCCAACCCGTCCCAAAAGAATGGGTCTGACCTCTAAGGATGCTAGCAAACCGGGTACAAAGTCAACGGAAGGTCTGAAATCAAACATCGAGATAAATTCCAAGCTTCGTCGTTCAACGAACAATGGACTCAAAGACAACCTTTTTCTGCTTAAGGCGTCCGCCACCACGTTACCCTTGCCAGGGGTATACGCTATCTCTAAATCATAGGATGCTAAGAACTCCATCCACCTTTGTTGCCTTAAGTTCAAATCCTTCTGAGAAAACAAGTACTTCAATGATTTGTGGTCAGTGAACAATTCGAACCTCTCGCCAAGAAGATAATGGCGCCAAGTCTTAAGCGCAAAAACAATAGCGGCCAACTCTAGATCATGTGTAGGGTAATTTTTCTCATGCGCTCTCAACTGCCTTCCACCATAGGCTATTACCCTTCCCTCTTGCATTAAGACTGCGCCTAGTCCTATCCCACAAGCATCGGTATAAACAACAAATGGCTTACTCCCATCTGGCAACACTAAGACTGGAGCTGTGGTTAAAGCTCTCTTTAACCGTTGGAACGCATCATCACAATCTACGTCCCATGTGAAGACTAGATTCTTCTTCGTTAAGCGAGTTAATGGGGCTGATATCTTCGCGAAGTCCTTGATAAACCTCCTATAGTAGCCAGCCAACCCCAAGAAACTCCTCACCTCGGTAGCATTCTTCGGAACCTTCCAATCTTAGATGGATACTACCTTAGCGGGATCCACAGCTATCCCTTCCTTAGAGACCACGTTCCCTAAGAACCGCACTTCCTTCCTCCAAAAGTGACATTTAGAGAATATAGCCTTAAGGCTATGCGCTCGAAGAGTCTCCAACACTTCCCTAAGATGTAGGGCATGCTCTTCTTCACTCTTAGAAAAGACTAAGATGTCATCCACAAAGACCACCACGAACTTATTAAGGTACTCCCTGAACACCCTACTCATCAAATCAACAAAGTATGCGGGGGCGTTCGTCAAACCAAATGGCATCACAAGCCACTCATAGAAACCATCCGGAGTCCTAAAGGCAGTCTTCTCTATACTATCCTCAGCCACTCTCAACTGATGAAACCCCGTGGCTAAGTCCAACTGCGAAAACACTGAGGCGCCAACCAACTGATCAAAGAGATCGTCAATCCTCAGCAATGGGTGTCTATTCTTCTTTGTGAGCTTGTTGAGTTCTCTATAGTCTACACAAAGTCCGAGGGACCCATCCGCCTTCGTGGCAAAAACTACCGGAGCACCCCACTCCGATATACTTCGTCTTATGAACCCCTTCTCAAGCAACTCCCCTACTTGCTTATGGAGTTCCCTCCTCTCACGAGGAGCCATGTGGCGCACTGGCAAAGATATTGGCTTAGCATTGTCCACCAGATATATTCGGAAGTCTATCTCCCGCTTCGGAGGTAAGCCCTTCACCTCCTCAAACACATCCGAGTACTCCCGGACCACTCTAACAGATCGCAAACTCTCGACCGAAGCGTCAAGCGATTCAAGATAACTTAGCATAACAGAATCCATGGGATTACAAGAGATCTCGAGAGTGTTACCCAAGCGGGTCATGAGCCTAACAACTCTCCTTTCGCAATCAAGAACGGCACCATTACTGGATAACCAGTCCATGCCCAAAATTAACCCATAGCCCGTGAAGCCCAAAACAAAAGCATCACATCTAAACTCAACGCTAAGTATAGAAATCTTCAAACCCAAACATATCATGGACAAAAAAGTGGAGCCCCCAATTGGGTTTGAAACAACCAAGGGATCATCTACTAGACTGGTGTCTAAGTGCAGTGACTCAACTAATGATGATGAGATAAATGAATGCGATGAGCCGGAGTCGAATAAAGTACGGACAGGATGATCAAACAGAAAAACCAGACTTTCAATGGAAATAGTTCTACCTCTTTCCTGAATCGGTGGAACCGCGAGAGCCTGAACTTGCCCCCTTGCCTGACCTGGTGCCATAAGAGCTTGCACCTGTCCTCCTGAGGTAGATCCCGTCCTTTGCCCCTTCTTAGGGCAGTCCTTTACTAGATGCCTTGCTTCGCCACAGTGGAAGCAGCAAGTCTTCTTCTTCTTCCGACAATCTTTGCTTAGGTGGCCTGGTGTCCCACAATTGAAGCACTTCTTATTTCCCTTGCCACCGTTGCCTTTCCCACCCTTGTTTTGTTGTTGCTGTTGAGGTCTCTTATGATCTCCTTTCTTCTCGGGTGCCTTATTAGCATTGGGACCCTTCTCTTCCTCATGCATGAGTGCCATGTCTACTAGCTTCTCAAAGGTGGCCCCCATAGGGATGTGAGTCATAGCCAATCCATGCATCGGTTCATTCAAGCCTTTAACGAACCTCAAAGCCTTCTTCTCCGGTGTATTCACCATGTCCATGCCAAACCTTGCCAACTGATTAAACTTGTTGACATATTCCTTCACTGATAGGTTTCCTTGCTTTAGAGTCAAGAACCTTTCCATATACAGATTTTCTTCCGCCCTTGAAAGAAATTTTGCCACAAACCTTTGTCTGAAATCCGCCCAAGAGTCAACTAGGCGTTCTCCATTAGTGACCTCCCACCAGAACGAGGTCTCTCCCTTCATTAACCAAGCAGCTAACTTGACTTTCTTTCCTTCTTCCATCTCAAAGATATCTATCAACTCTTCCACCTCCTTAAGCCAATCCCTAGCTTCCACAAAAGTTTCTGATCCTTGAAAAGGTTTCCCTCCCATAGCCTTAAATTCCTAGCAAGTCTTAGCAAAAGTATCCGCTCGAGGAGGAGGAGGGGGAGGAAGATCGGGTGCAACTGGTGGTGGAGGAATATCTGCTAGACCCGCAGCGGCGGTCCTAGCCTCCATCAACCTCCTATACCATACTGGTATCGCTACACCCTCCGGAAAGTTAAGATCTTCAGCCATGCTGAAACGAAAAAGGAAAGATTCAAAACGGAGAATTCGAAAGATAAAGATATGACTATCGGGGATTATGCTTTTCTTTCAAAAACTTTTCCCTTAAAAGACATGTTTTTGAAAATAGTTCTTCCAAAAATAGTTTTACCAAAAGTTTTATCTGTTCTGGTAACCTTCAACTCTGATACCACGTGTAACACCCCACACCGGCTAAGGTCACTCACTATGGGAATGCCTTAACTTCGGTGGAGTATTTTAAGTGAATATAGAACAGAAAAATTACAACAAGACAGATATAAATAATACTTGTTAACTAAAACATCATTTCATTGTAGCAGAAGGTAAACATGTTTGGTTACAAAACCATAGAACAAGAGTCAAGTACTAAATATCCATCCTGATAAAAACATAAGTACATAATCCCACTACATAACTAATAGCCATAATAGAATAGATAAGCTGGGCTTTACATCAACGGTCCAAGCTCCAAAAGATAGATAAACAAATCTGATCAAAGCCCACTAGTGCTAGGCCCAACCTGAGGACCTAAGGGGAAAAAAAGATAAAAACAATGGGGTCAGACATAAATCTGAGCGAGTCCTATAACTTTAACAATACAATCATTAAAGTAATTAGGGTATGATATAAACTTGGTACGGTAATGACTGGGGATAAATGACTACACTAAGCAGCCAACTAGACATAGGATGAACTAAGATATCGGTAAAGACGCATCTACCCACCCAAGGGTAATTACTACACTGCACCACACCAGTCATTCCTAACTTAAAGGTTGATCCCACCCAAGGACTTAGAAAATATAACTAGTAGTTTCGTGTACCCCTAGCTGACCACAAAGGTGCCATCTGCCCCTATCTCCACTAGGTGTACCCACTACTCCCCAAGCGATCGGCTCCCTACCGTAGATACCCGTGCTGGCCCCACAGTGGGGTGTATCATTATATCTGTCTTGTTGTAATTTTTCTGTTCTATATTCACTTAAAATACTCCACCGAAGTTAAGGCATTCCCATAGTGAGTGACCTTAGCGGGTGTGGGGTGTTACAAAAAATGTAAATACTGAAGTTTTATTTTATTATCAATTCTGAGACTTTTTTAATTAATGATAGAGATCTTCTTCATATAAGATAAATTGTAAAGTTCAATTATCAATACTTATTAGACTTGTAGCAAATAGCTTAGTTGAGGTTCATCATGAACGATGTTGGGAGCAACATTATTTTACTGTAATCTTCATTTAAGCTTAGAAGACAAGTACTTAAGCCGCTTAGCCCACTTATACCATGACTTGCATGTACCTTTTTTATTCTGTTTGACGTCACTGTCATTGTGTAAGTGAATATTTGTAGATATTGGTTTATTAAATGAATATATTACTATGTGACATTAATCATGTTTCATTTTGATTCTAAATTATGTTTGGCCTATGTTCTACTACCTTCCTACATTGATATATTACTATGTGACACATTAATATGCTAATTTAATTTCAAATTGACTACAGATTTCAAATTTTAAAATTTTGAAATTATTATGATTTGTAAAGGCTAAAGATGACAAAAATAAAATAAATTATTATCCACTTCCTGTAACTGGCTGACGTAAGTTTCTTAACATTTATTTTTGAGCAAGTGGTTTAAATCATGATAATTTTTGAAAAAAAATAACATTATAAAAGCTCTAAACATTATTTTAGAAGCAGCATTAAGAGCTAAATAAAAAGTAACACTTTTTAGATATGTGTAAGATGGTGTGTAGGTTTTTAGCTTAATTCTTTTCAAAAGTAGAAAAGCTTTTGCTTAAGGTACTCTAAGCATCTCAGTTGCCAATGTATGCATAATTTATCTATAGTTCATCAACAATTTTGATTTGAACTTGGCTTTTGGACACATGAACCAAGCTATTGAATTCACAGTGTAATCGCTGAACTGTTATTCATTATGCACATATATGCATATGGGTTCATATGCAGCTGTACCAGAAAACTCCACTGTATATGTATGTGTGTCGGTACATGTTACGACTTATGTTTATGCTTATTCATTAATTATTTATTAACTCAATTGTGCAGAATATATTTAAAATCCAAACAATGGTTAAAGCCTGTATGTTCAATCATAGTAATTCTAATGGAATTGCTGATTGATTATTAAAGATCTACACAAGATCCAAAGATAAATATTCAGAATGGTTATATATGACGACATTTCTTTTTTATATATGTTCTGTCTTTTTACCTAAACAATATGCAACATGATATATTTCAGGAAACAGAAGGTTCAATAAAGAAAGTTGGCCTGCAACAGGTAAGCATATTTTGATGGACTACAAAACAGTTGTTTATTTTTAAGTAAGCATTTTCAATAGTTTAAGAATCTTATAAGGTAGAACATATGTTTTTTTATGGAACTAATTCAATATAGATGGATTCAGGCATCTTCTGATGCTTATCACACATACCAATATGTATTCATGAATGGACAAAAACCCGTTAGTATGTACTAAAATGTTAGTACATTCCACTGCTCTAATGAGGATCAGATGTTTGGGGATTGAGATTCCATTAGTTTCCTAATATCTGTGATAAAATTATACAAATGAAATTAGTACTGATAAAATATAAATCTAGATTGAAGATTCGATAATTAAAATGAAATAAACAACAGTAAACAATTGACTTTTTTTTTGGCAAGGCCGACGGGGTTGAGTGGACCCCGACCACTTTTATTAATGTACCATAAAAAGAGAAATTACAACACTAAACAAGAGAACATAGAAACATGGCACATCAATGATGGAGAGAAAATAGAAGAACACATATAAACATGAGTTTTAAACTAGAGAAACAAGAATTCTGGGATCGAAAGAGAAGTTAAGAAGCTTCAGTCCATTTCTTAATTCCATTTTCACGTTTCTCTTAATTGATCAAATGTCTTTGATTTAAGAGGCTTAAACAATTGACTTTTAGTATATATTAGTATTTGAAGTTCATAAACTACCACAACATGTAGCATTATTGAATTACAAATTCTTTATTTAGAAATTTATTGGATTTCTTTTTCAACCTCATGACTTGTGCATATATTCTATATTATGTAATGAAGCTACTTGAAATCTAAGCACCTGGGTATAGAGTTCACCATATGGTGTCTGGATATGCATGCATTATGGTGTCTAGGTATAGTGTTCACTGTACGGTTTTAACTGTATATAATACTTGTAGATTTTTATAGCATGCCACTTATCTAGAGCTTCCAATGGAAATTACAAACTAATGGACTAGAAAAGGCTTTTAAATCCATTTGATATAATATTTTGTAGATTTTTGTATGCATTTTAGTATGTTCTTTTTAATTTGAAAATTAGTTAGATTCTAAAACTAATTTTCTCAAAGTTTCTTAGTTCGTTGTGTATTGGATAATATGCAAATGGAAACGGAACTGAAAACTGAGATAATGGGGAGTGAAGCAAAAGTCTTGAGTTTGGAAGAAGTATCTAAACACAACATTAACATGGATTGTTGACTCATGATCAGTGGTAAGGTTTATGATGTAACAAAATTCTTGGATGATCATCTAGGTGGAGATGAAGTTTTATTACAAGCAACAAGCAAGGATGCAACTGATGATTTTGAAGATATCGGTCACAACAACACTACACGTGCTATGATGGAAGAATACTTCATTGGTGATGTCGATTCTTCGACCAAGACTGTTAAGGAAAATTATGATGTGGTGAATTAGAATAATAATTCTGACTTCATGATTAAGGTTCTACAATTCTTGGTTCCTCTTGCAATTTTGGGCTTGGCGGTTGCCTTCAAAGTTGGACAAAACGCCTGAAAATGGGTTCTTTTTCACCTAATCACTTGAAGATGAATTTGATTGAAAATAACAACACAACAATATTGGTTACACATGAATCAATTTGGATTATGGAACCTAAAACATAACTTGATCGTTTGGATTTTGTAGATCAGCGGCCATAACTAGCAAGATTTGTTCAAAAATTCAATGATTAGTTTATATATATTCTGTTGGAAATTCATGTGTGAATTATTAAAATATTTGAATAAGTGTATGAGTGGCTCCTTAATGTGAATAGTCCCACATCATGGGATTATATGAAAGAAGCAAGTATTTATACTTGTTTCTAAGAAGCTTTGATGGGGCCTTGAGGCTCCCAATACATGCTTTGTTGTGAGGAGGGAGCCCATGCATCATGACCACCACACACGCGCGCGACCGACCGGCTCGGTTTGGTTCGGTTCGGGCTTGGGCTTTGGGCCTTGGCTATGTGGTGTAGACACTTATATTTTTGGTCCAGAAAACACTGTATTTTTCGAACCTGTTTTTTTAAATCCGGATATTTCTGAACCGACTTTAATATGAAGCGGTAAAAATTTTGATCAAGTATTTCGCAGATCCTATTTTCCTCCACTGACCAGTATTTTCGAATAACCTAATCCTCGTCTATATATTATCATCAGATCAGACGAGATCTATATAAAAAAAAATTCTGCTTTTCTCTTCCTCCGCCATTAAAAGTATTCTTAAGAAATTTTCGAGCAGTTAAAAATCAGAAAGTGCAAATTTGCACTGGTTTGTTTATGCAAAGCAAATCAGTTATTAATTTCGGAGAGGCTGTTTTATCCTAAGGGCGGCGACGAAAGTACGAACTGGTTTTGCACCACCGACCAGATCGCCGAATCATCTTCAAGAAAGCGACAGAGTATGTGACTCAGCCATTTGTTTCCCAACAAATTGAAGACGAACAGAAACAATGGCTTCGACAACAATTGTAGATGCTGCTGCTCCTCCCTCTGCATTCCAGTCATTCGTGACTGCTGCCCCGTTCCGTTTCGAAGGGCTACACTTCAAACGATGACGTCAGAAGATGGAGTTCTACTTGACGATGAGGAAGGTGGCTGCTGCTCTAACCACCGACAAACCGCAGTTGCCAGATAAACCTGATGGAACTGATGAAGCACAGATGACATCCTGGACTGAACAATCAAAACAGCAGCAGAACTGGATAGAACAGGACTATCTGTGCAAGAATTTTATTCTGAACGGATTGAGCGATGATCTGTATGATTACTACAACTAAGAGGACAAGACAGCGAAGCAGATCTGGGAAGCACTGCAGAAGAAATACGATACAGAGGAAGCAGGGGCAAAGAAGTATGCTGTGAGCCGCTATCTGAAGTACCAGATGACAGACGATAGGTCAGTAGAGATGCAGTCTCATGAGCTGCAGAAAATAGCTCATGAGATCATCTCCGAAGGTATGGTTTTAGATGAATAGTTTCAAATTGCTGTTATTATTGACAAACTGCCCCCAAGTTGGAAAGACTTTAAGAATTTCT
Source organism: Allium sativum (assembly GCA_030737875.1). Lineage (NCBI taxonomy): Eukaryota > Viridiplantae > Streptophyta > Magnoliopsida > Asparagales > Amaryllidaceae > Allium > Allium sativum. The sequence continues at coordinate 350,844,296 of CM060919.1, read as the reverse complement.
TACGGCATAAGACTAAGGAATTTTCCTTAGAGAGTTTGATCACTCGCCTTTGCATTGAGGAGGCAGCACGTAAACAGGACCAGAAAGAGGAAGTGTTGTTTGTTTCAAACAACAACACTAAAAGACCAAACCCGCAGTTTTGAAACCAAATCAGAAGTCTTTCAAGAATCAGAATAGACGCAACAAACAGAATGGGAATCCGCAAGGAAACCCAAAAGGACAGCAAAAATCAGCCTAAAAGAATGACTCTGGACAGTTGTTTCTATGTTACAACTGTGGAAAACCAGGTCATATGGCACGAAAGTGTCGGAACAAGCCTAGCTCTGTACCACAGGCTAACTTGACTGAAGAGGAGCCTCTTATGGCTATGATTACTGAGATTCACCTTGTTGGTGGATCAGAGGGTTGGTGGGTAGACACTGGTGCTTCTCGCCATGTCTGCTATGATCGTGCTATGTTCTCCACATACACGGCTGCTGAAGATCAGAAAGTGTTGCTGGGAGATTCTCACACCACTAAAGTTGCAGGGGTTGGAAACGTGGAGATCAAGTTTACCTCTGGAAAGACTGTGATCCTCAAAGATGTTTTGCATACTCTAGAGATGAGGAAGAATCTGGTTTTTGGCTATCTCCTTAATAAGGCAGGGTTTACTCAATTTATTGGGGCTGACTTGTATACCATTGTGTACAAGGGAAACTTTGTAGGAAAGAGTTATGCTTGTGAGGGAATGTTCAAATTAAATGTTGAATCTAATAAAGTGAATAATTCTTCTTATATGTTGTGTGATTTTAATATTTGGCATTCTAGATTATGTCATGTTAATAAGCGAATAATTCATAACATGAGCACTTTAGATATGATACCTAAGATAGCAGAATCTAAATCTGATAAATGTGAATTCTGTACACAAGCAAAAATCACAAAGAAACCTCACAAGTCTGTTGATAGAGAATCTGAACCCTTAGACTTGATTCATTCTGATATATGTGAACTTGATGGTACTTTGACTAGACATGGACATCGCTATTTTATCACTTTTATCGATGATTGTTCTGATTTCACATATGTATATCTTATGAAAAATAAAAGTGATGTTTTTGAAATGTTTAAAACATTCAAAACTAAAATTGAGAATCAAGTAAATAGAAAAATTAAGAGACTTCGTAGTGATAGAGGAACAGAATATGAATCTAATTCAATTCTGGACTTCTATAAATTACACGGTATTGTACATGAGAGAACTGCACCCTATTCACCTGAAATGAACGGTAAAGCTGAAAGAAAAAATAGGACTTTTACCGAATTAGTAGTGGCCATCCTACTAAATTCTGGTGCAACAAAACATTGGTGGGGGGGTATTTTATTAACTGTATGCTATGTTCTGAATAGAATCCCCAAATCTAAGAATAAAATTTCACCTTATGAAATTTTAAAGAATCATAAACCCAATGTCTCGTACTTTAGAACTTGGGGTTGTTTAGCATATGTTCGCATTCCAGACCCTAAGAGAATAAAATTGGCAAGTAGAGCATATGAATGTGCATTTATAGGCTATGCTATTAATAGAAAAGCATACAGATTTTATGATCTAAATGCACATAATATTATTGAATCAAATGATGCCGATTTTTATGAAACTAAATTTCCTTTTAAATTAAGGAATAGTGGGGGCACATCAAGTACGCCTATTAGAACAGAACTTGATAAAAGTTCTGAAGTTGAACCTAGAAGAAGTAAAAGAGCAAGAACCGTAAAAGATTTTGGTTCGGATTTTAGCGCTTTTACTATAGAGGAGGATCCCTTAAACCTCCAAGAGGCCTTATCTTCAATAGATGCCGATGTCTGGCGAGAGGCTATAAATGATGAGATGGATTCTCTTGAATCCAATAAGACTTGGCATTTGACAGATTTACCCCCTGGTTGTAAATCTATAGGCTGTAAATGGGTACTTAAAAAGAAACTAAAACCTGATGGTACTATAGATAAATACAAAGCAAGACTAGTAGCTAAAGGTTTTAGACAAAAAGAAAATATAGACTTCTTCGATACTTTTTCACCTGTAACTAGAATAACATCCATTCAGGTATTAATCTCACTTGCTTCCATTCATAATTTACTAATACACCAAATGGATGTTAAAACTGCTTTTTTGAACGGTGAATTAGACGTAGAAATTTATATGGACCAGCCTGAAGGATTTGTAGTACATGGTCAAGAACATAAAGTATGCAAATTGGATAAATCATTATATGGTTTAAAACAAGCACCTAAGCAATGGCATGAAAAATTTGATAACTTAATCATTTCAAATGGTTTTAAAGTTAATGAAAGTGACAAATGCATTTATTACAAATATGAGAATGACATTTGCACTATTATATGCCTTTATGTAGATGACCTACTCATCTTTGGGTCAAACATTCATACCATAAATTCAGTCAAATCCTTATTAAGTGCCAATTTTGATTTGAAAGATCTAGGTGAGGCGAGTGTAATCCTTGGTATTAAAATTACTAGGTCAGAAAAGGGAATTTCTTTGGATCAGTCTCATTACATTGAGAAGATACTAAAGAAATATAATTACTTTGACCGTAAACCTGCATGTACACCATACGATCCAAGTGTAAAGTTATTTAAGAACACTGGTGAAGGTGTAAGACAGTCTGATTATGCGAGCATCATTGGCAGCCTTCGGTATGCCACTGATTGTACTAGACCCGACATTGCCTATGTCGTGGGATTATTGTGCAGGTTTACCAGTAGACCTAGTATAGAGCACTGGCATGCTATTGAAAGGGTCATGAGATGTAACACCCCGTGTATTCTATAACAGTGAAATTCACAAATTAAAGTATAATTAATTTCAAATCAAAGAATTAAGGGAAACGGGATACGCCTTTGCGTTCGTCTCGGAATTCTGCTTGAGATAGAGTCCGAGTTTGCGTAAAACGGATTCCGTATGAAGAAGATATGGCCTCCGGAAGTTTCAGAATTCAGTTTAAAATTCAAACAGACCAAAACAGCCTAGAAAAACCAATTCAAAATTCAAAACCGGGCCCAATTGGCCAGGGCGGGAATTTTCCCGCCCAAGGCACCCAGGTCGACTTGGCAGTCGACCTGGGGCTAACCAGGTCGACTGGGCAGTCGACCTGGGTCACCCGTGTCGACTGCCAAGTCGACACGGTGTCGACTGGGGTGTCGACCTGGCCCCTGAGCCAGGTCGAACCCAGCCCCCCCTGGCTGGCCTGGTATGTGTTTGGTCGATTTTCTGAGCCTTGCCTTGTCACTAGGGCTAGGTGTCAGCTCCTGGTTGGTCTCTCCTTCAAACGAACGGCTATTATTAAACCAAGCTCCATCGACGGTCTAAATCAACTCACAAACTCTATAAAAAGGACCTAAGACTCACCCTAATTCACACAAACAAAAATGGAGATGAGACCGTCATGCTGCTGAGGAGAGACTAAGAATAGCCATCAGAAATTGAGAGACAATTAGGAGATAAATCGAAAGCTTAAAGCAACGTCAATCAAATCAAAACAACGCCTACAACAAAGGATAGCATCTCCAAATTCAGAATTCAGATTCCTGAATTGAAGATTCGTCATACATTGTAAGTAGAGTGCTATTCCGATGTGAATAATTAATTGCGTTTGATTTGTGTAAAATGAGAAATGGAATTGTGGCGATAATAATCTATATTTGTATGTTGTTTTGATTCTAAACGATTTGGAAATGTTATGGTATACGATTGGATATTTGCAAGTATGTGATTTACGTTGGAAGTTAACAACCATGTGTTGTGATATTTTATTTAGGATTCATACAAGTATATGATTCATGTTAAAAATCATATGTTGTGGTATTTTATTTAGGGATTCATACAAGTATATGATTCATGTTGACAACCATATGTTGTGGTATTTTATTTGGGATTTATGCAAGTATATGATTCACTATTATGCCCATATGATGTACATACTTTTATGATCACTTTTAGTGTGTAAATGGGACTCGACTAAGTACTATGGTTTATATGAATCTATGTTGGAATTGGCAAATCATGCTTTTGTATTAAAAAAACAAAAGTAAGCATTTTTATGAACATGACTAAACTATGTTTGGTATTATGCCTAGTTGAAAACATGTTTTAGGCCTAAGTTGTTATCAAAAATCATATGGCGATATATGTGACACAATTAAGTTAGATTTACATTCCAATTGCAAGTTTACATGAATAGAATGGTTCATGCTTAAGTATTGTTTATGCCATGATTTTATGAATAGAATGACTCATGTTTAAGTATTGTTTATGCCATGATTATATGAATGGAATAACTCATGTTTAAGTATTGCTTATGCCATGATTATATGAATAGGATGACTCATGTTTAAGTATTGTTTATGCCATGATTATATGCTATTACAATGCAAATTCACATATGCCTAATTCATGAATCGTTATGTTGCAAGTTCATGCGTTCACACTCCCCTTTTTATGTTACCTTATAAACACCATGTTATAAGCCTCCCCTTTTCATATGGCTAAGTTGGGTTTAAACGTTAAACCCAACATATCTTATATTGTAGCGAACGTGTAAAACGGGGGTAATGAAGTTTGGGTTAAAATACAGAACATATGTGTTGGCATGTTTGACGCATGCCAACAACCTTGAAAAAAACAATTAAGTGGCATAAATAAATTTTAACCAATAAAGATGAATTTGAATAATGGGCCGCAAATATTTACATATAAAAAGAAAAGAGACAAAATATGTAAATGTAGAAAATACGATGTGTTTAACCCGAGGTTGGATTGAGTTGTGATGTAAACCTGCCCGGAACCGCCCGGCTGTCCAGTAGTCACAACAATACCTATTCAATGTGGGTGGTTAAACATGGAGCTCAATAAAGACCCGAGGTTAGACTGAGTTGTGGCGTAAGACTGCCCGGACCCAACCGGCAACAGGCAGCCACAACAATACCTGTCTAATGTGAGAGGTCAAGGCTTTAATAAGACAATTAAGGCTGAGTCAGGATTGATAGGATTAAGTAAATTAAATTAATACTTAATCAAAATGGAACATGCTAAACTAAACAGACTGATTGGGGGTTAGGTTTATAAAACACTTAACCAACTTAGCATGTTGGCTATAAATAGAAAACCTAGTAGCGGGGGACCCTTTTCAGCAGTAACCCTACAAGGTGTATCAGGATACCCTGAACTAGGCAGGGTGGGGCACGATTACTGGGCTGACTGTAAGAGGTCAAATCGACGGCGGTGGTGCAACAGTGTAGGTTCTAACGGGGTGCGGGCGTGCACACACTCCGGCATAGAAAAATAAGGCACTGGGCACCAGTAGCATACCTGTGCATTCTAGAATTGTGTCGGGCCGCTACCATGGGACTTGATACACCCCATGGTGGGACCAGCATAGGTAACTACAACAACGGGGGCCGTAAGGCACATGTAACTATGCGAGTAGGAGCCGATCATCAGAAATGGATCACTTCACCCTGATTATGGGGTGCCTGTTGGGAACTAGTTTATATGGGTACAGAGATTAATATGGGGTATGATAGTATTCGACCCTAGACAACTTAACTTAGTTTATGGTGCTTTCTCATTTCCAGTTTATGCTTATCATACCCAGTTCTTTATTCATAGACTGAATAGTCCTAGACTTACTCAGGCTTTATGTCTGACTCTACTTTTCTTTCGTTTCCCCCCCCAGGTCCACAGGGAGGGAATACCGCAGCTTGACCAGTTTTCACATCCAGCTTGAAGAGAAAGAATGTATTGCTTGGATCTTTTCCGTTTTGGACTATGGCTTTGGACAACAATTATGGGACTTATGCAGTTTATTTATGTTTTCTTTATGCTTCTTTAAATAATGTAATCAAGACAGTTATGGAGATGTTATGTTTTTGGAAGTATTGTAAAACAAATTATGACATGGTTTGTGTAACACGTATTTTGTTGAAATAAAAGTTGTTGATGTTTTCCGCTGTTCAAAAATATGTGTTCTTATATTTGTCTTGTATATCTGTGACTTATACTTATAAACCTCCACCAAAATTAGGGCATTCCCTTTGAGAGTGACCCTAACGGAGGTGGGGTGTTTCATGAGATACCTTAAACGAACTATGAATCTTGGATTACATTATGAAAAGTTTCTAGCTGTACTTGAAGGATACTCAGATGCAGACTAGAATACTTTATCTGATGATTTTAAAGCGACCAGTGGCTATATATTTAGCATCGCTGGAGGAGCTGTTTCTTGGAAATCCAAGAAACAGACTATTTTGGCTTAGTCCACTATGCAATCTAAGATGATAGCGCTAGCTACAGCTAGTGAAGAAGCAGAGTATTTGAGAAATCTGCTAGCTGAGATTCCCTTATGGGAAAAACCGATACCGGCTGTGTTGATACATTGCGATAGTACCGCGGCTATTGCAAAAGTTCAGAACCATTATTATAACGGTAAGAGACGACAAATACGTCGTAAGCATAGCACGGTTAGAGAGCTACTTTCTACAGGTACCGTTAGAGTAGATTACGTACGTAGTGAAGAAAATTTGGCAGATCCTTTGACGAAAGGACTGTCAAGAGAGAAAGTCCATAATTCTTCCAAAAGAATGGGACTATTGCCCTTAGATTGTTGAGTCACACACAATGGTAACCCGACCTAAATGACTGGAGATCCCAAGAAATAGGTTCAATGAGTAAAAACAAGTTGTGTAGTGATAGAAGTTGAACATGCTATTTAACAAACTAAGAAGCATGTATTCCTGAGGTGATAGAGGATGAGTTAATAGAAACTCTTAATGAGATCTATACTCTATCTGGAGTGGAGTACCTACCTTCAGGAGTACTCTTGATAGACTCACCTATGTGAATGTGGAAATGAGGCCGTTTCCTATGGAGTTTTGGGCAAAACTTCTAGAGCGTTCACTAAACTGGGATAGACGTGCATGGCCATAAACGCACGGGCTTATTTGATTGCACTATAGAAAAGATTGTGTGTGGTTTGATGTCAGGAATAGAGTTCAAGACTACGTGTCACTCTAGTAAAAACTGAATCTTACTCACTATGCAAAAGTTCAAGTCGGATGACACCTTTGTTTATGCACAGTCTTATGTTTTTTAGAAACTGCTCGATGATATTTTAAAAATTCAAGTGGGGGATTGTTGGAAATTTATGTGTGAATTATTAAAATATTTGAATAAGTGTATGAGTGGCTCCTTAATGTGAATAGTCTCACATCATGGGATTATATGAAAGAAGCAAGTATTTATACTTGTTTCTAAGAAGCTTTGATGGGGCCTTGGGGCTCCCAATACATGCTTTGTTGTGAGGAGGGAGCCCATGCATCATGACCACCACACACGCGCGCGCGACCGACCGACCGACTCGACCCGGCCCGGCTCGGCTCGGTTCGGGCTTGGGCTTTGGGCCTTGGCTATGTGGTGTAGACACTTATATTTTTGGTCCAGTAAACACTGCATTTTTCGAACCTGTTTTTTAAATCTGGATATTTCTGAACCGACTTTAATATGAAGCGGTAAAAATTTTGACCAAGTATTTCGCAGATCCTATTTTCCTCCACTGACCAGTATTTTCGAATAACCTAATCCTCGTCTATATATTATCATCAGATCAGACGAGATCTATATAAAAAAAATTCTGCTTTTCTCTTCCTCCGCTATTAAAAATATTCTTAAGAAATTTTCAAGCAGTTAAAAATCAGAAAGTGCAAATCTGCACTGGTTTGTTTGTGCAAAGCAAATCAGTTATTAATTTCAGAGAGGCTGTTTAATCCGAGAGGCGGCGGCGAAAGTACGAACTGGTTTTGCACCACCGACCAGATCGCCGAATCGTCTTCAAGAAAGCGACATAGTACGTGACTCATCCATTTGTTTCCCAACATATTCCAACTTGCTAAACAGTGATACAACTACAACGTAATAATATATGATATTATCTTGTGTATTCAATTAGGTAGGTGCTAATCTGACTTGTCGGAATATATGAGAGTTTGTGGTACGTTTAATTAATAACAGCAAAAGCTATTTTTCATTACAGAGTTGGAATCAATCTGCCTACGGTAGAAGTAAAATTTGAAAATCTGACCATTGAAGCAAAATGCTACATTAGAAGCAGAGCACTGCCAACACTGTTGAACTCAGCTAGAAATTTGGCTGAGTCTGCTTTGGGCTTGGTTGGGATTACATTAGCTAAGAGAACTAAACTTACAATCCTTAAGAATGCATCTGGAATTATACATCCATCAAGGTATGTATAAACGCCAGCTGTACAAACAAATTATGTATTTATCCATAACTGATAAGCATACAAATTATCTGTATTTGCAGGATGACTCTTCTATTGGGACCTCCATCTTCAGGGAAGTGTTAAAGCATATTGATATCGTATATACAAACAGATCAAGTTATCAGATTATTTCATGGGCTCACGCTTTATCTCTGGGCTTCGTTTCAGCCCAACTTCAATTTTGCCCTGCTATATCATTATAAATAGCGAGACTTATGTATTAAAAACTTATGTATTCTGATTCTCTTCTACTTAATAATATTACATTTTCTTCAATACATTTCAGAAAACTTTCATGGTATCAGAGCCAAAATAAGCCAGACGGCAAAATCAAAATAAAGGAAGATTGAAACTATTGAATTTCTGAAATCAAAGCGAAGGAAAAACAAAGCAATTAAAATTCAGATTTGAAAAGAAGGATAAAGTGCAAGTCTCCTCAGAGAGATTTCATCATAGGAGAGCATTCCTTTCTGATCGTGCAAATTTCTGCTCTTATCAGATCAGAACTGCGCGTGCCTGGCCGGAATCTTGTTCTCAGCGGCTACAGCAGTTCTTTCTCTGACCATCAGAGATATTAATCTCTTCATCTGGTTTTTCTTTCTTCTTCCCTCTGTGTGAAACAAAGATTCTTGAATCTTGAAAAGAAACAAGAACCACCGTGTTCACTTGTTTCTATTTACACCATTCTGAATAGGCTGCCACTTTTGGAGTTGTGACCTCGCCTTATTCTTGACCTTTGATCAGAAACTTCATTTCCAGCATCATGGCTGGTGGAAGCACTGAGCAATCATCTGCTACCTCAAGAACTGACAACAATGGTCCACCACCGCCATTCTCTCAGCCTCTTGTGAAGCCAAAGAGTCAGGTTATTACCATTCCTCTCGATGAAGACAATTACTTGATGTGGAAATTTCAAGTTGAAACAGCCTTAAAGGGATACGATCTTCAAGACTATGTCAAAGGAACTAAAGTCATACCACCTGCAATGATCACAGATGCACAAAATAACGTGATCAGTAACCCAGAGTTCATTCACCACCAAAAACAAGACAATTTATTGTCCTCATGGCTGTTGTCATCTATCAGCGCCAATTTGCTATCACAAGTTATAGGTTGTAATTCATCATATGAAATTTGGTCCACAATTCAACAAATCTTTAATTCTCAGTCTGCAGCAAGAATTATGCATTACAGAAGAGAGTTTCAAAATGCAAGAAAGGGTGACATGAGTATGCGTGAATACATCTCTAAAGTGAAGACCCTATGTGACAAACTTAAGGCAGTTGGGCATCATGTTTCTGACAGTGAACAGATCTTGACATTAACTAACGGACTTGATGAGGAGTATGAATCACTAGTTACATATATTGCCACACAAACAACCTTACCAGACATACAAGCAGTGTATTCAGCATTGTTAGCACATGAAGGAAGAGTGGAACAAAGAAAAGCTATGCAAGGTGAAATAAGTATAAATTTAGCTGCAAATTCCAAAAATAACAATGCAAATCAGCCAAGAAATGTACCTGGCTATGGCAGAGGCAACCAACAGGGACCCAGAGGCAATCCCAGTCAGAGAGGAAGGGGAAGAGGCAGATCAAACAACACATTCAGAGTAAAATGTCAGATATGTGACAAACCAGGGCACACAGCAAACAGATGTTATTTTAGGTTTAATACTGATGTCAACTATGTTCAGCAAGGCCAAGGAGGGCAAAGAGGCATAAATGTCAACATGGCACAAGCTAACTATCAAGGAAAAATAAATTCAGAAGGTTCAACATCTCAGATTGGCTGCAGTGATGATAACAACAAAGCTGATGACATAAACACTGAAGATTGGTTTCCAGACTCAGGGGCCACAAATCATTTAACCAACAATCTTCAGAATTTGAATCTTGGTAACAAAAGTTACTCAGGTACGCAAGTTATACATACTTGCAATGGTGAAACTATGAATATATCTCATGTTGGGACAGGGTATGTAAAAGGAAAGAGAAAACTCTATCTAAATAATCTTCTTAGGGTTCCCACAGTCAAGAAAAATTTAATTAGTGTGTCCCAGTTCACTAATGATAATCAGGTGTATTTTGAGTTTCACCCTAAGTATTGTTTAATTAGGGACTTGCTAAGCAAGGATATATTATTACAGGGTAGGCTGAACAATGGTCTATACAGATTCAGCAATTCGCAATCAAGATTGGGAAAAGAAGATAACACATGGTGTTGTAATGCTAATATTCAGATTGACACAATTAATGAAAATGAGCATGTTTGTAAAGAAAATGAAGATCATTCTGTTAATCCTGATATTAGTAATAGGGTCCAAAATGACTTGAATACTTGGCATTGTAAGTTTGGACACCCTAGTTACGACATTGTAATGCAAATATTGAAAAACAGTAATATTCCTTTTAAACACTCACCTGTTCCTAACTTTTGCACATATTGTCAACTTGGGAAAAGTCACAAATTGCCATTTGGCAAATCTGAAACTGTTTACTCCAAACCACTTGAGTTAATTACAGCAGACTTATGGGGTCCTGCACCATTATGCTCAAGACAAGGACACAGGTATTATCTTTCCATTGTGGATGCTTGTACCAGGTATACCTGGATTTTCTTTCTTAAGGCCAAATCAGATACATACAGTACAATGCTACAGTTTATGAATTTTATTGAGAAACAAATAAACTGCAGCATTAAAATTGTTCAAACAGATGGAGGCAGTGAGTTTTTACCACTTAAACGAGTTTTCAATCAAAAAGGTATCATACATAGGACCACTTGCCCCCACACATCTGAACAGAATGGCATTGTAGAAAGAAAACACAGACATATAGTGGAAACAGGATTGACACTACTAGCAATGTCTTCCTTACCACTAAAGTATTGGAATGAGGCATTCAACACAAGTGTTTATTTAATAAATAGGATGCCAACTAAAGTGTTACACTACAAATGCCCTCATGAAATTTTGTTTGGCATTAAGCCAGATTACAAATTCTTGAGAACATTTGGGTGCTTGTGTTTCCCATGCCTCAGACCTTATAATAATCACAAACTTTCCCTTAGATCAACTCCATGTACCTTTTTGGGATATGCTGACAACCAAAAAGGATACAAATGTCTTGATGACAAGGGGAAGATTTTTGTGTCAAGACATGTTGTTTTTAATGAGTGTGTGTTTCCTTTTACAGAAAAGAAAAGCAAGGGAAAAGCAAGCAGTAATCAGACAAAGACTACCATGGGACCTATTCCAACATTATCAGAAAGTACTATACAACATGAGTACAATGAAGCACCCCAGATGACAATAGCAACACCAACCGTCTCTAGTACTAGATCTGGGTACAGCACAAGTGAACATTTAAGTGATGATGATAACATATATCAGGGTTATGATAGTGAGAACAACAACAATCAGGATCAAAGAGATGGAGATAACACAGCAAACACAGAAAGTGATGAGGACAATGCCACAAGACAACCACCTGGACATCATATGATTACAAGAGCAAAGAGTGGAATTTTCAAACCAAAGATTTATAATGCAATTAAAAAGGATGCAGACACCACTGAGCCATTCACATATGAAGAGGCAGTTAAACATGAATCCTGGTGCAAGGCAATGAATGAGGAATATGAAGCATTGACTAGAAACAAGACATGGGATCTAGTTAATATGCCAAAAGGTCAAAACATTGTAGGGTGCAAATGGACCTACAAATTAAAAAGAGATGCAGAAGGGAACATAAGCAAATATAAAGCAAGGCTAGTTGCAAGGGGTTTTTCTCAACAGTATGGGTTTGATTTCAATGAGACTTTCTCCCCTGTGGTTAAACCCACAACCATCAGAGTAGTTCTAACCATAGCCATTCAATATGGATGGAATATAAAACAGTTAGATGTGTGCAATGCCTTCTTGAATGGGGACCTACATGAAAGAGTCTACATGCAACAGCCTAGGGGTTTTGTGTGCAAAGGCAAGGAGAATCATGTTTGTCAATTAAACAAAGCCATCTATGGACTGAAGCAAGCTTCAAGAGCTTGGTATGTGAAGTTAAAAAATACATTGGCAGACATGGGTTACTCAGCCACAAAATCAGATAATTCCCTATATGTCAAAATTCACAATCAAAGGCAGGTGTACATACTTGTTTATGTAGACGATATTCTCATAACAGGAAGTGACAATGAAGAAATTAACAGAATTATATCACATCTGAACAAAACATTTGCTATTAAGGACATGGGAGAAGTGGACTATTTCCTAGGCATACATGTTCAAAGAAGGTCAAAGTCAGAAATCTTCTTATCTCAAAGAAAATACATATGTGAAATTCTCAGAAAAGCCAACATGGACAAAGCTAAGCCTATTTCTACTCCAATGATAAGTAATTTAAGATTATCTAAACACAGTGGAGAAGCCATAGCCAACAGTAAACAATATCGAAGCATAGTTGGAGCTCTACAGTACCTAACCATTACAAGACCTGAAATTTGTTTCAGCGTGAATAAAGTTTGTCAATTCATGGCTAATCCACTAAGTGAACATTGGAAGGCGGTCAAGAGAATTCTACGCTACTTACGTGGAACTATGGACTATGGAATAACCATTAAGGCTGGAAAAGACATAAATTTAAGATCTTACAGTGATGCGGACTGGGCCAACGATCCAGATGACCGAAGGTCCACCTCTGGATACTGTCTGTTCTTGGGATCGAACCCAGTGTCATGGTGTACAAAGAAGCAGCCAACAGTTTCCAGATCAAGCACTGAAGCAGAATACAGAGCGATTGCATCAGCTACGGCTGAAATTATTTGGGTTGAAACCCTAATCCAGGAATTAGGGATTACGTCTATGAAGAAACCAGTGCTTTGGTGTGATAACAAAAGCACCATCGCCTTATCCAACAACCCAGTACATCACTCAAGGATGAAACATGTTGAAATCGACCTTCACTTCATCAGAGAACGAACGGAAGCAGGAAAGCTTGCAATCAATCATGTGCCAGCCTTTCATCAGGTTGCGGATATCTTAACAAAAGCACTATCGAAGAGTAATTTCGAGAGATTAAGATCTGAGTTAAAAGTAGTATGTGGCGGCGTAGAGATGAAGACTTAGAAACCCTAGATCTGTTTGAGGCGGGGTGTTAAAGCATATGGATATCGTATATACAAACAGATCAAGTTATCAGATTATTTCATGGGCTCACGCTTTATCTCTGGGCTTCGTTTCAGCCCAACTTCAATTTTGCCCTGCTATATCATTATAAATAGCGAGACTTATGTATTAAAAACTTATGTATTCTGATTCTCTTCTACTTAATAATATTACATTTTCTTCAATACATTTCAGAAAACTTTCAGGAAGAACCTCTTTTACTGGCTCTAGCGGGAAAACTTGATCCTAAATTGAAGGTTTGCTCAACTACATAATACGATAATTAGCTCAAGTGTAACATGTAATCAATCAATCAACTAATCAATCAAATCAATTAGTTAATTAATTAATTAATCAATCAATCAAATCAATTAATTGATTATATCCTCTTCATAAAGTATTTGAATCAAAAAATTCAACAATAAGACCATTTTAGTTAATATTTTGCTTGGAACTTCATTATTGATGTATACTTTTGAACTTCATTATTGATGTATATCATGCACACAACTGCTGTGTGTTGTGTTATTTGTTACATGTATTTAACAGCAACATGTTCCCCTTAAATGTAAATTTTTCCATCTATTTGTTAAAATTTGTATATCTTACAGTCCGTTGGCTTGTATGAGGAGCTAGAAGATAAATCGGGCTTTCAAGCATTTGCGATCGGAAAGAAGTAAGCAAGTAAGCTCTGATGCTTTGCTAAAAAAAGTGAAAATGATGAAAGTGAGAGAATTCATAATGCATTTGAACTGGTGCATCATAAAGAAGTGCTCACGTGTATTTCTGTGTATTGAATTGAAGCGAACCCACGAATATAAAACACATTGACTTCAGTATGAGAACTGATGCTAATGATATCGTGCTCATAGATCGAAGGAGAACAACTGAATCAATTCTGCCCCGAATACTAGTTAGCGAAAAAAAAAAAGAGGAAAGACATGTTAAATCAGAATTTTCTATATTTAATGTTGGATTTGGGGGCCTATTCAATTCAACGTATGATGTATACGGCATGGTATTTGGTGCTCTGTTCGGAAAAAAAGAAGGAAAATTCAATGGATCTACCGACCAATATGCAAACGGACGCGACTAGCCAAAAAAAAAAAAAAAAAAAAAAAAAAAAAAAAAGAACAGAAATGTCGTCTTCCATTCGCAGCGCCTTTTCACTCGAAGCCTTTCACTGTCGATCTTTCTATATAAAGGGGTCGCTAAATCGCCTAATTTTTCCGCTTTTTTTAGAGTTTGCATGCTAACCTCCCCTTCGCAACATAATCTTTCATCCCGTTTTCATGGGCGATCTCATATTAAAACTGATAACTATCATCATCCTCTGTTTCTCTATCAAACCTTCAACTTCATGGCTATGGTCCTCTTCTTCTTCTTCATCTTCTCCAAAATCAACCAACCAAAAAGAAACAAACACCGAATTCTCCTTACAAACCTACACCACCTCAAATGATGCTCTACAAGCCAAGAAAAAATTGTCAAGGCCAGACACTTGCTGGCACAATGCATACGGCGCTCTCTTTCAGGGTTGCTCGGAGATATTGAGAGACGATGAAAAGAAGAGCAGATTGGCCTGGATGTTGACCGATTGCTTTCAGATTGATACCGGTAGAAGTAGGCTTCCTCCCTGCCATGAAAGCAGTTCAATGCAGTCGTGCTCGAGGAGGTTGAGTAAAGAAGAACATCTAGTGTTTTTAGAGTTCTTTACACAGACTAATAACATCTGCCATCAGTTGCAGTAAGTTCTTACTTTCTTTTGCATTTTAGTTGCCATATAATCTCTGTACATGTATCATGTTCTGGAAAATTGTATTGAGTTGGTTCATGTATCATCGGCTTCGGCTTGAAGGAAATGCCCCGTTGCATGCTAGATGACAGCAATATTTTCTCTGAAAATACGTTGTACCTGTTAATTTACAATTCAGTTAGTTGTAAGTGAATTCATGTGTCATCAGATAAAAGGATAGATTTTTGGTTTCAGATGTAGTTTATACTGTTATAATTGAAGGGATAATGGTTTTCTTTCATTGTCTTCTTCATGAGTATTTGATGTAATAATTGCAGGAGTGAGGCATTCAAACATGAAACAGAAAGATTGATCAATGACCTATCCAAAACAGCACATCAAGCAGAAGGCAAAATGGAAGCAATCAACCGAAAATCAAACCAATTAATCCAAGATTCAAACCAGATACATGATTCACTCTCCTCGCTACAAATAGAAACTGGCCGTATAAGTCAAGCATCAAAGGCAGTTGAATGTCAAATCCAACACGTAATACAAAGCACCCTTGCAATTTTTCAACAGTCGAAAGGCATAGCGAAGTCCCAATTTGAACTAAAAGAAGCACAAATTGAGATGAGCGATGCAGTGAAGACCAGCATGATTCAACTGCATGAGTCTTTTGAGAGTTTGGGTGAGGGAATGGATGGTTTGACGAAGGAAGCTGAAGAAATTGAGAAAGAGGTTATGTTAGTTGGTGTAACTATAGTTAATAAAATGCTTGATTTGCAAAATACTGCTAATAATATCGAGAATGTCACCGGTTCATCGTTGGAGAAACAAAGAGAGCTTCTTGATGGACAAGTAGTAGCCATTGAGGGACTTGATTCTCTTAGGAAAACTCACTCCGAAGCTTTTAGTGAAAGCAGGTATGAATCCTTCATAAATTTTGTACACAAAATGAAAATGTGGTATGAAAAACACAACTATACCAAATAAAATTTAGTCAAAATTAAAAGTTAAAATATCAATCAATGTATATACTCCTAATTGATTCCAGATCATTAATGGATGAATTACTACAAACAAGAGACCGAATGATTCCTCCCTATAACAAGAAACAGAATGATTCCTCCCTAGAATGCAATTTACCATCTGAAAATATATGATTTTTACCCTTCTTTTTTTCTTCAGGGAAACTTTGGAGAGATTTTCAGAATATGGTCTTAAACAACATGAAGAACTTCTTCGAAGGCAGGCAGATATACAAAATATGCATGACCATCTTCATGAAAATTCACGGTCAGTATTGAAAGCTCAGGTGATTATCAACTTCAGTTTTCTTTATAGTTCATTTATATATACATATCTAAGTACCAAATTCTGAAGGTTCAACATCCTTTTGTCAATTTTTGTGATCATAGAGGGAGTTTGAAATGAAGCAAGCGGACATATTCGGCATGATTGAAAAGTTATATTCGCTATACAATGCTATAGTGGACGAGTCTCAGTTAATCACATCGTTTTTCGTCTACGCTTGCATGACTGTTTTGCTGTATATGCTCACTAGTGCAAAACAGACATTTCCGATCAGAGTTTATCTTTACTTAGGTATTTGAAGCAACTTGTGTGTTATGATTTTTACCTGCCATGAAATATATCTGACATAAATGTGTTGTTATTCTTTGCAGCTCTTATTGTGCTTATACTGCTCGAGTTGGCAATTAATAAATTCATACAAAATGATGACACAATCAATATGATATGGCTTGCAAGATATATTTTCATTGCTGGTGTGCTTGTGGGGATTATACATTCAATGTATACGTACAGGTATTAATTCATCACAACATTGAAATATTCTACAGTTATCAAGCTCTGATTTGTCCCTTTATTTATTACTCATCTTAATCATTTGCAGGGATATGGAAAGATGTAACAATCAAATACTACAAAAAATCACTGAGAGAATTTGCATGCTGGCCGAACAAAATGCTACAGGTAATCAATGGATACAAAAATTTACTGAGGTTAAACATTCCTCAAAGTAATGAATTAACACATTTTATGTAAATGCAGCAAACAAGTGTCTACAATACGAGTGTGATTATGATGAAGACTGTTTCAGTGATTATTCTTGGATTGAAAAGGAACTGCCAGAAGACGAAGATATTAACGAAGACCCCAATTACTGTCCCCTATTGTTAGGGATGAATGAAGCATCTTCTTCTTCAAGAACTTATCATCTTCGCCCTCGTTCAAGAAAATTATTGATGATGTAATTTTTAAGTGGTTTTATTTTTACGTGGAGAATGTACATATGAGACATTTTGTTCCAGCAATTCCGGTCGTGTTTCAATTCCATTCCGGTACTTTGTTGTAAATGCACCATTCAATATTCAATGTATATGCAATAACTTCACTAATCAATGTGATCAAGGTTTAAGATTCCGGCCAGCACATAGGAATTTCGATTTAAACCTTGATCTGTATTCCCCTTAATCCGAATCTCTTTTCAGATCCTTAATTTTAATTAATATGTATATTCCATTAGATCATAACACTGAAATTTGTATCCACGATGTAACTCAGTATCTATGCAGTAGAAATTAGGGGACTGTAGGTATAGGGGTGTTGCACTGTTTGTGAAAATATGTTTTCGATTCTATCTCAATAAATAAATATACATCGATACTCATTTGTTATAATTAGGACAAATAGATATCAATAACATGTATTTGTGGGAAAAATTTACAGACATAATAAGTCGAAATTAATATGAATCGAATATATAAGTAGAGAATATGTAAATTTGATACTAGTTTTAAATAAACTTAAAACTTTAAAAGGCTGTATAATTTTCAAAATAGAATATAGGCTCAATAGAACAAAGTGAATTAGTGAGCCGACCACAATATTTTGGTCTAGGATAACTGGCATTACACAACAAAATCTATCATTCACCTTGAAGCCACCAGCTGTTGTGTATTAATGATGTGCATCTGATCTTTTATTGTTAAGATTATGGTTTAAATTATGCGTATTTAGTAAATAATAAATGATATATGTTTCATGGTTTATCAGTCAGGGGATCGGAGAATAATTTAATATCCTTCTGTATCTATGGACGCTAACACACTATATGGAAGGTGATTTCAAATCCAGATATAGCATTATCCACGTTCAAAAGTATATATTGACAATGTCTGTTTGATTTCCTATTGTTACGTCCAAAAGTATATATTGACAATGTCTGTTTGATTTCCTGTTGTTATATCAAATGACAGATCTGGACCTACATAGATTATGCCATATCTTTTCACATTAAGCCCAAACTTAACATACCAATATATAAACAGATGCTATTAATGAAAAATCAATGTCTTCTTCCTATAGCAACACCTTTTCACTCAAAGACTTTTATTGTCTAATCTTTCTATAAAATAGATCACTAAATTACCATTTGCTTCGCTTTTTCATAGCTTTAAAAGATGTTGATTTAATTTGATAATATGATTGTTCAAAGATGACACACAAAAGAACATTAAAATTGAATGATTGTATTGTTGATATTATTTCATCGTTACATTGGGCACAGCCGGCCCTGGCCCAGTGCAAACGGGGCATCCGCACTGGGCAGCATCGCGGCTAGGGCATAAAATTTCGACCTGTGAGAAAATCGCGCATCGTAAAAAATAAATTTGAAAGGTTGAAATGAGAAATCAAACAACGCGTGGGAGAAGAAGTACAGCGGAGCAACAAACCAACGAGGGCTGAGAAGAAAAACGCAGGAGGCAGTAAGGCACAAGGGCCAATTTCATACATCGATTTGATCTTTTGACTGAAATAGGTATTCTAATTTATACCCTAATTAGTTTAATTATTGATTACTGGCAAGAATTAGGACTTCTATGTATTTTAGGATGAAAATAGCGGATACCTGATGGCTTTCAATTATATTGTTTTAAGGTATCCCACTATTGTTATTAAATATTGCTTTTAATCAATTTAGCGTGCGAATGTTTTACAATATTCAATGTTAACCGATAGCGATTTAATAAACAATGTCTTGTTAGGAAAAAAGAATGAATCTAATATGCAATTGAAATCCAAGTTTTATCTATAAATTTGATGAACAAAATTTCTGTTAAAAACATTTTTTTTTTCTTACTATAAATATTGATTCTTTTTTAAAACAGGAGTCATATTTTCAATTTGGAAAAAAAAATAAAAAGTAGTTGTAATGTTTCCCCGAAAGCAACCATCTGAAAGTTCTAACAGGAAAAAAAAAAAAATATAGCAAAATCATTAAAAGTGTCTCTTAGCAAGTATTTTTCAAAAAACAGTAGATTTAGTTGATAATGCAGAAGAATCCTATGATTTTGAGCATGGAATTGGTTTCGAGCATATAGTAGATAATGAGACTGCGGTGAATGAAGAAATTAATGATACAGAAGAAACTGCACATGATATTGAAATTTCGCCGCAATAAATAACAAATGAAAGTGATGTCCAACGTTTAAAACAATTAAATGAGACCAACATCCTGTCGTCAGAACAAGTTTTGAATATATTTGATCCAACAGTTTGGGATAACATGGATGCATTATTAACTCGTAATAGGAGTATTGAATTTTCTAATATTAATGTCTTACAATACGACTATTATTTAGTATCATTGTGAATTTTTTTTTAAAACCCTTAGGGCATCATTTTATATATCGCACCGGGCATCAAAAGTGTCAGGACCGGCCCTGACATTGTGTTGCTTATATACAGTCTGTATAATTTCAATTGTAAGACATTTGGGTTGAGTATGACTTACTTGTATGCATCCTATATTACACTAGAAACTATCTATGCTTTGAGATAAATGTAACTCCAGTGTACACATCATTTCATTTCTAACTCCATCCTCAAATTAACGTTTGATGTTCCTAAACTATAGCCGCTACTTCAGATTTCCAAAATTATAAGAAATCTTGCTTGAATCTTTAAAAGAAAATAATTTTGTTAATATTTTAAATTTTCCTTCTATAGTTTACTCTTGATCAAAGTATAAATCTATTTTTATATATATTTTGTTTTTGAATAAAGCACTAGAATTTCTGATAGATGCACAAAACTTAAATTTGTCACTTATCACACTATATCGTTAACTTGTTGTCTGTGTTTACTCTTAATTCATACAGTAGCAACTGAATCCACATGATTTCAGCTGTTGCACTAGTTATACTCAATTATTCATCTTCGATGCTAGATCTAAAGACTGTAGATTTTTTTCTTTAAAAATTACATTGATACTGGGTTATCTAAAATGTATACGTAGTATTCTGATGTAGATCTTCTACCATCAGGGTATGTTTCCGAGTTTGCATCTCCATATCTAGTTATACTGAGATTATTCCATATTTTTAGATTATCTCATTGTCTATCATCCCTTTTGGATATCTAATGATTCTCTAGACGACTTTCCAATGCTCGACCAATGGTTTTGCATAAACTGAAAAAATCAGTTAACACTAAATGAAATATCAGACGTAATTATGGTTGCATATTATAATTCCCTAACTGGACTTCTATATTATGTTCATTAGAAGCTGATTTTGTGGATTCTCTTCTTCCATCTTTTACTTGATCAATAACTCTTAGAGTGGGGTTTTTCTTCAAGCTATGTTATCCTCCTTGGGAAAAGCAAGCCTAATTGTATCTAGCATACCACTAAGTATATTGCAATAAGTCTTATATAATTGATCAATCACCACCCATTTACTACTGTTCATTTCAGTAGTATAATAATGTGAGATATGGATGAGATTTTTATTAGTCGTGATCAATTGGTGAGTATAAAATTACCAACAATGAGCTTAGGATTTGATTTTCTTTTAGCTTCTATTCCTCAAGAGACCAATTTTTTTATTGAGGACTTCTTTTCTAGATAATGAATGATAAATGTTGATCTCTACCACATTATCCGCTATAACAAATAAGGCATCAACATACAGTATAGAAACCATAATATTTAATTGATCTTAATAAAGGAAGAACTGTCTTATTTGATAGACTGAAAACCCACATTGCATAAAGTGGCTTTCACTTTACTAAACCAGGCCATTTATGCCTTCTTAATGTTGATTTTTTTTTTTTCTTTGGCACCCCAAAGCTACTTCACGTGCACGCACTCTGCTCAGCATAAAGACACTAGAAACCGTTGAACGAAGCCCTCTTGATGTCAGCGTCCTGATTGGATATCCCTAGAACACATTTGTCCATGCCAGCAATTAATTGTAACAAAAAGAATCCCTTGTTGTTAGGGAACTGCGTTGTCTATAACCCTGTGTTAATGGATCTTAAGGCTATTCAAACACTAGAGAGATGAAAGTGTATTTACTATATTTATTCAAATTCAAATCAAAAGAAATAAGAATGAAATAAAATGCAGTAAAGTAAATAACACCAGGGTGTTCATATTAACCAATCCTACATCCACTCCTTCACTTCACCGTGCAAAATTTCATTATAATCACTTGTTTTCCACGGATGACTAGAACACATTTACAATCTTGATTTCACGGACTACAAGATACACCTTCTCCTTATCAACAGCAACAAACAATGGCAAGTAGTCGTACCTTCAATACAGATTCTTGCAGATTTGGTACAATGATCCTATAGACCTCCAATGACAATATATCTTTGAATTCTTTGAGGAAATAGGATTACATCAGAGAAAAAATGATATGAATTCAAGTACAACTCTCTGATACAGGAGCGAAAAAGAGTGGATTTGCAAGTATAATAAGATAGTATTGAATGGATTTTTGTAGAGAATAAATGGAGAAGAAGGAGTAGAAGAAAATGTGAAATTATTGTATGAAAATTCTTTACCAGAGGCCTTTAAATAGTGTATGAAAGGATGTATCTTCTGGTGAAAGGGTGAAGGGAAATAACTTCTCAATTTGAATTTAAAAACCTGATATAGTCGTTATATGTCGACATACAAAGATACATATGTGTTGCAAATATTCAACACTTCAGATTTCCTTATATTTGTGGATTTTAGTGATTCAGTTGAGGTCAATAGTTGATTATCTTCAAGTATAATTGTCATGGGATCTTTAACTAGATATTCTAAGGTTCAACCAACCCTTATCGCTTCAAACACCTTTATTCTTCAATATTCTTCTCTAATAGGCTTTGGTCTTCGTTAGTCTTCAATTATTCTGATTATCCTTCTTCTATAATTATTCTTTTGTACTCTTGTTTAAATATCTCCATAATACATCTAATGTAACTGCACAACTCAAAGATATGTTAGTAGTAATTTTTGTATGGTTGGTGTCATCAAGATCAATACCTAGGGTACCTAGGGTATTAGCAATCTCCTCATTATTGATGATGACAACCATATAAATATTTGAGAGATAAAATATAATACTTTCTATATTTGACTCCCCCTAACTCTGTACATTCCCCCTATCATTTTGTCTAGTATATTTATACATTTTCTCTCCTTTTGTCATCAACAAAAAAGTTAAAAAGAATTATTTAGTTTACTGCTAGACAATATGTAGAGTTCGTATATGCATATAAATAAAACAAGTGGGGAAATCAAAAATTGAAATAAACAAAATAATCATATTGTTTTAGAGTTACCGACTTTGCTGATGCCAATAACAAATCCTTTTCGTATTTATCCAAGGTTCAACATATTTCTTGTCATATGCTTTGAGCATCGACTATTTGGTACCTGAAAATTTATAAAATATGCACACTGGTACCCTTTTTATTTCAGGGACCATAGGGCTAAGTTTTGGGATGCTAAACCCATGAAGAGTTTGAATGCCCTTTCAAAGTATAATCATTAGATAAATGAACCTTATTAATAAAATTATCAGTATATTTTTCTTTTTTAGTATTATCTAACCATTTTGAAACCCATAAGTTAATGAACCTATTTGGAGGATTTAACTTTAATTTCCTAGGTTTTGGTTTGAACCTGGTGGCTTTAACAAACTTAGTACATTGAGTACTATTTTTCTTTGATTTGGCTTTGGGGGTATATCCAAATCCATGCTTATTCCTAGTATTTTTATATTACCAATTAATTCTCTATTGACATAGTACTAATATCATTGGCTACTTCAATTACCAGAGTCTTCTGATCCCATTCACTAGGAAGTGAATTCAATATCTTTCTGACTTGGTCTTCTTCAGTAATTTTCTTTCCTAATGATATTAAGGCATGTACAATATCTTGAAATGTAAAATACATATCATAAATATATTCATTTGGTTTTATTTGAAAAAGTTGGAAATGGTGAGTCAACATAGATGTATTTGTCTGTTTTACTTTATTAGTGCCTGCATGTGTGACTTTCAGTATTCTCCAAATTTCATATGCAGAATTACATGTAGAAACTCGATTAAATTCATTTCTATCTAAAGAGCAAAATAAAATGTTCACGACCTTAGAATTATTAAGTTTTGCGTCTTTTGGTATAATGTCCATGTTGAATACTCAGTTTGAGGCTCTATATACTCTATTTGGGTAATGTTTCAAATATCTAAACCATTAGACTATAAATAAAATTTCATCCTACAAGCCCAATAAGCATAATTACTGCAATCAGATAGAGGAGGCCTATGTTGGAGAATGGAGTTTTGATGACAACAATCTTATTTCAATTATCATTGATTATAAAATATATGCTAACACTTTTTATATAGAATATATATATATATATATATATATATATGTGTGTGTGTGTGTGTGTGAAAAAATTATATACAGGAAATATTACTGAAGATTGTACAGTTATAAAGATGATAGAGATTCAAAGATCAGAGAAATTTCAAGACTCATGAGTAATCAAGATTTCAAGAGTTCAAGATTAATATATTTATAGAGTCTAGATTTTGTAAGACTCTAAATAATACTCCAGGTTCAAATTCAAATTCTATTTTTCAAATTCTGATTTTCAATTCTATCCTGAATCCTCTCCATTTTATTTTTCTATTCATCCTCAATTCTCTCTGTTTTGTTTTTCTATTTTATTTCTATTTTTATTCTTCTTGGGTTTTCAAACTTAAATTTTTTATATACTTTATATTTATACTTTATATAGTTTAAAACCTTATAATTTTATAAATATATTTATTTAGTTTAAAAGTATGTTTTCATATGATTTTCTATTATATGATATTAATTTACAACATTAGAATTTTACTCAAGAATTTCCAAAATTAGTTTTATATCAAAATACTTGAAAAATGTTTTGCAAATGAAAAATATACATGAGTATGTCCACATAGCAAAAAGTGTATGTCGACATATAATAACTATTTTTCTAATTTTGAAGGAAAGTGTCTTTTCAATATTTGAAACGCTTCAGAATCGTTGCAACCCTTCATGCTCTATAAAAAGAGGTTAAAACCGAATTTTTTATCACATCTTCTTCTCCAACTTCAACCTCTTTCATCCCTCCATTATTCTTAATCATTTTATGGTTTTTACACTTATACTCTGCCGAATTTACTTCTGAATTAATCAAACTTCTTCTATCACTCTCTACTCTCTGGATCAAGTGCTATTGAAGAGTTATAGGACTGTTTTGTAATTGCTTAGGTTGAATAAACCATGTTTGTAAGTCAAAAAGTAATCGATGTGTCCTTGTAGCCGTGAAATCAAGGAATAGGAGTCGGTGTGCCCTTGTTGAGCCGTGAAATCAAGGGATAGGAGTCGGTATCTCCTCGTTGAGCCGTGAAATCAAGGAGGTTGTATTTGACTATTCGAAATTGTAATAAAAATCTGTGCAATCCCGCGTTGTGCGGGACTGGACGTAGGAACGATCCGGACCAGTATAAAATCCGGTGTGTTATTTCCTTTTTCTGCATTTTTATTTCTGTTTATTTTGCATCTATGTTTGAATCTGTGTCTGTGATTGTGTTTGTGGTGTTTGATTCATTCCGCAATTCTCTTTAGTTTTAATTTTTATTTAAATTCTTACAAACACTATTCACCCCACTCTACTGTTTGCTTTGCCTAAACGATCCATTCTGCAGTCCCTAACAATTGGTATCGGAGTAAGGTCTTTCAAAAAGTTCATAATCTGATTTTTGAAAATGTTAAATGGTAAATTTTGAATACTAGTTTTAATTCATGTATTGCATCAAGTATTAGATAAATCTACATTCAATTTTATTGAAAAATCAAGTTACTATGTTTTGATTTTTGAAATTTGAAATGTTTTTAAATTTTGAAAATTTTGATCCATGGATATGTTACAAAACCTTCATGATATTATTGTAGTTAGTTATTTTGAAAAGTCATTTGAATATTTGAAAAGATATTTGAATTACTTGAAAAGTTATTTGATTATTTAAAAAGTTGTGTTGTTTTACAGGAAAAGGTGTGTTATATGGCTGTTCGATATTGAAACTCTAAAAAGATGGATGACGTAGCTGTAGGAAATTCAAATTCTGAAATGGTGGCTATTGAAAATTCAAATTCTGAAAAGAAATAAAAAAGAGGAGTGACGACGATTGGTGAAGAGACATCAAGAAGAAATGGATATATATAATGTAAATCAGAAAAGAAATGGGTACCGGATCAATTTACAACTTTGGGTTTTCATCTACAACTTATCTTCATGTTGTACTTCTCTTCATTTGCTTTGTAATGTCGCTGATTCATGAGATTCCGCCAAGAATTAACTAAGTAATGATCAATTGAAGTTTTGGTGAATAAAGAGAGAAGTAAACTAAAACTGTCGACGGTTATCTTCAAATTGCATCCATAGGTCAGAGTATTTTGTCCCGAATCCTTTTCCAAATCATAGTTCTCGTTCTCTCGTTCAATTTGATGGGTAGATCGTCAAATTCCGATCAAAAATGAGTGAGATATAGCCGTTTGAAGTTGGCGATTCAAAACTGAAAAACTGTTACGGGATTTCATGAATACCTCTTACTGTTTCAACTTGCTGCACCCCAATACCATCCAAATTCATCCCCAAACTGCTACTAGGCCGTAGTCGTCAAATTACTCTTTGATTTTCCGCTGATTTCGTCCAATTCCGTTAAGAAACGAATAAGTTATGCCTCCTGAAAGTTTGCTTAAAAGTGAAAAACGAGAGGAAGAAGAAGAGGAGAAGTAGTTATGAAGAGACATGACTTTTGGGCCTTTATATAGTAGTTGAAGTGTCCATTCATTCAAAATTCAAATTCAAATTTTGGCGTCAAGTTGGTTGAACTACTAAATCTTCAATTTCTTTCTCATACGGTGTTCAAATTCAGCAAATGAGTATACTATCCTGATCAGAAAAACGAGCCCATCGCAATATAGCAGAGCTCATCATAAAATTCCAGAAGATCAATTCAGAATTCAGAGAATATTGAAGAAATGGATATAAGAACCGGATATGCCTTAATTTTTTTTTTTGGTTGAATGGATGTTTTGCTTGCTTTGCTTTGTTTTAAATTTAAAATTTAAACTTTAAAATTCAATTTTGAAATTTAAAATTCAAATTTGAAATTCAGAAATAATTAATATAATAATAAAATAAATTTTGGATGTTTTTTAGGAATAATATTATTTTAGGAAATGGTTAAACCTGAAATATAAGTCGATATTTTAAAACCAAAGTTAGAAAACCATATTCTCTTTGAAATAATACACATATGTCAACATACATATATCTATATGTTAACATATTAGCCTATAGAATGAAATTCAAATTTTTTATCTCAAATATTTAAACTTTCATGCTTCCGTCCATCTTTTTCAATTAGAAAATGCCAGTTAAAATTCTAGTTATTAAATTTATCTGTATACTTATTTTCTTATATCACGTTTCAAAATATATATTAAAATATATAAAATATATAATTTAATAAAATTATATAAAAATGTTAATATGATATACAGAGTTAATATAACTTTTTGATATTGTTATAAAATATAATTTTATTCATATTTTATTTAGTCTAAACATGCATAGTTTAACTTATATATTATTCTAATGATTTCATAACAATTTTAGGTTACATTATCACAAATACTACTTGTAATTTAATACTTATTTTGACTTCCTATTAAGATTTATATAACTTGCATATTTTACTTAATATAAAGAAATATATATACATGATTTTTTTAAGTATTTTAAATATAAGAAGTTTTATAGATTACTTTATAATGTTTCCTTCTAAAGTATAAATGATTTTTTTGCAAATAAATATGTTATGATTTCTAAAGTTTAAATTTAAAACTGATTTGTATCAAAATATTAATGTATATCTTATAAACTAAATTTTAAGTTCTTTTTAAATTATTTTTATAAATACTTATGAATATGTGTTTATATATCTTACTTTATATTATACAAATTTTATATTCTCTTTAGAAAGATCTTCAATTTTTACAATATTTACCCTGCTAATATTATTTAACTTCATGATTTTTCTGAATATTTTACTACTTATCATGAATATTTTTTAATTAAACTCTTATATTTGTTATTCTTTTAATCAATTTCACTAAAATAATTAACCAAAGTCTAGAAATTAACATTATCTTTGTTTGATTCAAATAATTTATAATAATTAGATAGTACTCTGAATATATTTTACCTAAATAGATATTATCACCGAATCATTCTGCATACTATTATTATACATCTTATTTCATATCTTCATTATAAATTACAATTGCATTTCAAATCAAGATTATTCACGCCATAAGTTGCATTTCATATTGTTTTGCACATGACATACATTTCATACTACATTATAATCAACATACTTCACACACTACATTACATGTTAACTTTAACTCCATACATAACAAGTATATAATATGAAAAGTTTTTATTAGAAATATAGGATTATTAATTAAATACATAACATATTTACTTTGTCTTGATTAATTCGATTGAATTGATTGACTTATTTGGTTTGTTTGTTTGACTTGAATAACTTGATTTACTTACTTGACATGGTTAAATTTCATTAGTTGGTGATAGATTTGTTAGAAATATACTTATGAATTTAATGTTGATAGGAGCTTTATAGGTTTTAGGATAGATAGAAGTTACAAGAAATGTTTACTTTCATGTTTGAGTTGATGTTTTGTGACAACAAAACTTAAATTGATTTATTGATTGGATTGAATTACTTTACTTATATCATAATTTTAAGAATATCTTATCAGAGTTATTTATAAGTCTAGATTAAGGTCTTATTATAGTTTTAAGGGAACTAGAGTAAAAGCTAGGCCACTAGTTAGTGATGACCCCTAACAATTGGAGGTTTAGTCTTGTATTAGATTAAGGGGGAGTTTTATAGTTTCTAGGTTTAATTAAAGGTTCAAGGAGTGTATATTAACACATATTATTTAATTTGATTGATTTGGTTGATTGCTTACATTGATTGCTTAAATAGATTGCTTGAATTGCTTGCTTGAATTGCTTGCTTGAATTGCATGTTTGGATTGATTGTTAGAATTGATTATAAACATTGATTAGTGTGATGACCCCAAACCCCCATTCCACGGTGACAAGGGTAATCTTTGGAATATAACACATAAACAAATAACAGCAAAACAGAAATATACAAATACACCAGATAATATACAACAGAATACACTGGATAAACATAATCATCATAGTTACACAGTATACAGGATCATACTTAGCACAAAATATAGTTCAGCTTTACATAAAATGTCTACAGCGGAATCAAAACATAATATGTATAATACGAGCTGAACAACATAAAAAGAAAGAAGTGATAGAATCCATCTTCAGCTCCATAGCTATCCAGAAAGAGCCTGTTAAAACCTGAATACAAGGCTGCTTGTGTAGAAAATAAGGCACCCGAGTTTGCAAGTGAAACAAACTACGAGTCAGTCATGGGACTGGTATGAGAAATCAATTTAACTTATTTTAATAATAAGGCCAATCACAAGACCACGCTGCTAACGCGGAACGGGTTTACTCCATTGGATTGTCAGTGCTCGAAACAAGTAAATCATTTAAACATAGCAATGCTTTTTATAAAAATGAAGACATTATAAGACTCAGTTCCCATCACACAATGCAACGCAAACCAGAGGATATAGTTTAACCTTATAATGGCAAAAAAATGCTTGATACGAATAAAACAAAAGTATTTGATATTATTAATAGTGTTTATATGTTTCAAAATCAATTTAAATCATAAGTATCAATCATAGACAGCATGGGTACCATATATCACGTCGCCATATATAGGTTTACAATCAAAACCGCATGATGTCGTATTTGAAAATTGGATATTCGTCATGAACCAAGGCAAGGGATCGTCCTTACCACTTCGAGACTCTCTAGGCCGAGCCTCAGGGCCCAAACTCAGGTGGTCCCTTGGATCGTCCGGGCCGGTCCACACGGAGTGGATTAAAATGCCTGAACATTGCGTTTCCCCGCCCTATGGGGCATAAACTGGTCATATACCGATCAAACCATCGGCCCCGGAGCGACCGATATGTGACGACCCCAAACCCCATACAGACGGAGACAAGGGTAATCTTTGGAATATAACACAGATACAGATAATAGCAGAACAGAATTAAATAAATACACCAGATAATGAACAATAGAATATACTGGATAAAAGTGATCATCGGAGTTACACAGTATACAGGATCATACTTAGTACAAATGCAGTTCAGATATACATAAATGTCTACAGCGGAAAACAAACATAATGTACAATAGGAGCTGAACAACATAAAAAGAGATAAATGATAGAATCCATCTTCAGCTCGAGCTATCCAGAAAGAAGCAGCTAAACCTGAATACAAGGCTGCCCGTGTAGAAAAAGGGGCACCCGAGTTTGAAAGTGAAACAAACTACGAGTCAGTCATAGGATTGGTATGAGAAATCTACTCAACACATTTATAATATGGCTAATCACAGGACCACGCCAGTTTCGTGGAACGGGTTTACTCCATTGGATTGCTAGTGCTTTAAAAACAAATCTTTCTTTTAAACATCGCAATGCATTTTTATAAAAATGAAGCCATTATAAGACTCAGTTCCCATCACACAATGCAACGCAAACCGGAGGATAGAGTTTTTACCTTATAACGGCCAAAATATGCTTGATACGAATAAAACAAAGGCATTTGATATTATTGCTAGTGTTTATATGTTTTGAAAACAATTTCAAATCATAACTGTCAATCATAGACGGCATTAATGCCCCATACCACTATGTCGCCATATATAGGTATACAATCAAAACCGCATAGTCACGTATTTGGAAATTGGATTTCCGTCATGAACCAAGGCAAAAGATAGTCCATACCGAATTCGAGACGCTCTAGCCGGTGTCTCAGGCACAGCCGCAACCGTACCTTGGATCGTCAGGGCCGGTCCACACGAAGTGGATTATAATGCCTGAACAATGCGTTTCTCCGCCCTATGGGGCGTCAACGAGCCAACGAATGACTCCATCGGACCCGGATCGTCCGATCTAACCGAGGCGCCTCGCAACAGCAACAACCACATAAGTCAAACTCGTCAGGGCGTGTAAAACCACTGACGCCACTTCTAGCTAGAAAGAAAACGCATGCCCCCCTGAGGTCCTTTCTCCCGTTTCTGGTTCATACCGGGGTGTGAGGTTCGCGAATTCACGTTATACACAAAGCTACGCCACACAGGCGGTGCTTTGATGATCACCACAAGACTTTTCTTTTCAACAGAAGCCCTGATCATTTGCCACTTAGGCATGCCACACTAGCAATTCATGCCATTCGACTGATGTACATCGATATACAACCTCTGAGCTCGTGCGTTTCAGAGAAGGGCGTTAAGCAAAAGAATAAATTCTCCACCGCCAAACAGATGTATATTTAACAGAGATCAATCAACACAGAATAAAATCCAATGTCAGACACACAGTCCATTTACAAGTCCGTTCTGGGTCTGAACGAAATCGGAGGCACTATATACCTCGCAAACCCATCGATCACCACGTACGTCTGGACGATCACCACTCATTATCCATATTTCGGGATGCCTCCCAATCAGGACCTCGGTTACCATCCAAACGAGGTGAAGATCTCCGGTCTTCGACCACCGTCTTCATCTTCGACTTTCAATCGTCGGTCAATTATTTGAAATGAGAATTAACTCGGCCTTTTCAATTAATTCACGTATATTTAGAATTTCAAATCAATTTATTTCAATGGTTAAATCATTCGACAACACCAATTTTGTTCTTTAATGTAATTTTTACACCAAACACATTCAACCATCAAATACCACATAAATCGAGCAAATTCAGTTTATTTCCATTCCATATCGTTTATGATATTTTATAACGATTTATCGCTATTTTTATTTATTTTAAAATAGTCAATTTATTCAAAACGACGCTTCGGGCCATAACGCGGCCGTGACGCTGTTTTTCTTCAGATTTGATTTACACATATCTGAAAATCTAACCGTTGGATTTTCACAAAATTTACATCATTAGAAAGATCTTTTCAAAACGAATCCAACGGTTCCAGTTTCGGGAAAATCCGACGGTCGGATCTCCCGGTACAACCGTTTGAAGTTTCGATTTCAAAATACGAACTGCAACGTCGTTATTCGATTAAATATAGTTATATATATATAATCGATTTTGGCGCTGTTTTTCTTCATATTTGAATTAAACATTCCAGATAATCCAGCCGTTGGATTTTTACAAAGTTGGTGCCGTTGGAAAGATATTTCCAAAGCGAACCCAACGGTTGCGGTTTCGGGAAAATCCGATGGTCGGATCTCCCGCACTAATCATTTGAAATCACGATTTCAAAATACGAACTGCAGCGTCGTTATTCGATATATTTCAATTCTATTTAAATATATATATCGATTCTTCGATTTCAAAACCATATTCTTTTCATACATTTGATAAAAATGATATTTTTATCTAACTGTCTTCTATTTCAACACTTCACTATATTTAAAAATTCATGTATATAATAAAAAATGTGATTTTTATTGTAAAACAATTCATTTCAAAACACTATTATTTTATATAGTTCATATAGGTAATAAAAATAGGATTTTTATTATAAAACAATTTCTTTTAAAACAAGATTATTTTATATAGTTCATATAGATGATAAAAATGTGATTTTTATATTTAAAACACGAATACCATTCCACACATGAATTTCTATCCAACGAATGAATATCGACTCAACACATGAAGGCTTTCTATTCAACGAATAAATATAGTTTCAACAAATGAAAATAATTCAAACACATGAATATTATTCAAAATTTCGGCAGCATAACGGCAGGGTAGTTAAAACCGGGACTGTCCCTAGTACGACTCCTCGCTCTACCTTAAAACCTCGCGGTTTTTGACAATGGGGAATCATGCATCTAGTTCGCACGCAGGCGACATGTATATTTATTTCATTTCCACAAACTAATCCTATGTGGTTTCAACCAAATATTTCTCAACCACAAACGGGTATTTTTCAATCACAATCAATCAATATCAACCACAAACAATCCCAATCAACCATTCGCTATCAATCAATTTTCACACCAATCACAACCAATAAATATCGTACATGGTTTGTGGACGAGGGGCGTATATATATATTTATATATAGCAATTCACTTCTATTTCAACACATATATAATTTTTACAACGCATATATAACTTATACATCGAACGTACAACTTATACAACGCTTATACAAGAGGTGTACAACGTTTATATAACTCATACATCGACTATATAATTTATACATCGTCGTTTTCCATATCGTTTATAAATTAGAAATCTCACATTGGGTTCCACTCCACCAAAAATAGCAGAAGACTCAGAAAAATATGCGGTCTCTTCTAAAGGTAGAAGACGTCCACACGAGGCCACTATCTCTTGTTTCACTGAATTTCGTCAACACATGAAAAAGATATGATTTTTCAAAGTTTGCAACGGTTTAAAGGTGTTAAAACAGTTGAAAATATATATAGCCGTACCTCTCTGAAAATCTTCAAAACTAGGTCGCGATTTGTCTTCCAATCCGTTGATTGTTGCTTCGATCGGCCAGCACCACCTTGTCGGCTAGGAGAGGCGCACGTGCGCCAGGAGGTGGGGCCAGTTCGGTGGTCCCAGGCGATGGCGGCGGGGAATTGAAGTCGTCGACTTCTAGGCATCGATTCTCACTCCACAGGCCACGAAAAATTCCAAACTTTATATGGATTTGAAGATCTCGAGAAGATCTTCAAAAAGTTCAACTGTGGCACGAGCTAATTCAGCGTGGATTGATCGGAAAATGGGGGGGAGGTTTAAAGCTGTTTCCGCCTTCGATCGGGGAGAGAGAAAAAAGATTTTTTTTTTTTTAATAAAAATTATGATTTGCCGGTGGGTTTTAAAGGGGTTTTCAGACACGACCACCAATCTAAACCTAATGACTGTCGTCCTTAGCGTTTTACCCCCATTCCGAACACAATGGGATATGTTTCGAAGGCCCATTCGAATGTTTCAGTCAGTTTCCATTCAAATTAAAATATAAAACATTCAATATTCGATTTGAACGTACATTTCAATTTGCCAGGGCCACAAACTGATTCGAAAAATTCCAGAAAAATAAATCTAGCTATGTTTTGACGATACGGTCCCAACAAAACTAGTTTCGTCGGATTCTAAGACCGTTTGCAAAAAGGCCCATTTCTGGTCGATTCAATTCAACTGTAATTGACCAAAACACATTTTCCTTTGCCACGCTCACATACTAGCTTCAAAAATTATGAAATTTGAAACCTAGCAATAACTTCACATCCCAGATCTAACAAAAGTGGTTTCTTCGAATTCCGAGGTCGTTTGCAAAATGGCCAATTTCACGGGCTATATAAATTCCATAGCGACCTTTCTGAAAATTCATTTGGCCATAACTTTTGCTTTCCGCTATGAAACTTCGATTTTTCAGATTTGTTAGAAAGGTATTCACTAACAGATTTAAATATTTTTGGTTTCACTCAAATCCGTTTTGTTTTGCACCCGGTACAGTCCGACAAAGTTTGAATTTAATTTTTGAAACCGCAGCGCCTTTTCAGGCCTGGTTTATAATTAGAATTAATTATATTCGTTTTCAAACGTCGATTCAAACTCACTTTTCATTGCTATTATTTAAAATATTTATTCTAAATATTTAAAATCCACTATTTTAGCCAATTTAAAAATTTTAAATTGGTTCAGATTTTCTGGGTCGTTACACGATATAACCGAGGCGCCTCACTATCCATCATCCGCATAAGTAAAATGCACGGGAGTGTAAAACCCAAAACACCACTCCTAGTTAAAAAGAAACGCAGTCCTCCCTGAAGTCGTCTTTCGTTTCTGGTCCATACCGGGGTGTGAGGCTCGCGAATCAACGCTAAACACAAAGCTAGCTATTTAAAGCCCTGCTTTGATCATCAATCACAAGACTATGCTTTTCAACAAAAGCCTTGATCACTGCATCTCAGCATGCCACACAAGCAATTCACGCCATGCAATTGACATATATCAATCACACGGAATGAAATCCAATATCGGACACACCATCCATTTACAAGTCCGTTCTAGGTCTGAACGAAACCGGAGGCAACTCTTTCCCCTCCCATATGTCCAATACAGGAGAGAGGCCCTCACACATCCGAACGATTAACAAGTACGTCCGGACGACCACCATTGTAACCCTTTCAGGGCAGCAACTCCCATCAAAGGCATCAGTAGCCATCCATTCGATGTGAAGATCCTCGGTCTTGCACCATCTACATATCTTCGACTTCTAACCGTTGACCAATTATTTGAAATGAGAATTAACTCGACCTTTACAAATAATTTACGTATATTTTAGAATTTCAAATCAATTCATTTTAATGGTTAAATTATCTGACATCCATAATTCAGTTCATTAATGTAATTTTCACATCAAACACATTCAACCATCAAATATCCTATAAACCGAGTAAAATTCAGTTTATCCATTCCATATCGTTTATAATATTTTATAATGGTTTATTGCTACTTTTATTTATTTAAATATAGCTAATTTGTTCAAACGACGCTTCAGGCCATAATGCGGCCATGACGCTGTTTTTCTTCAGATTTGATTTACACATATATGAAAATCTAACCGTTGGATCTTTACAAATTTTATATCATTAGAAAGATCTTTTCAAAGTGGACCCAACGGTTCCAGTTTTGGGAAAATCCGACGGTTGGATCTCCAGTACAATCATTTGAAATTACGATTTCAAAATACGAACTAGAACGTCAATATTCGATTTAAT
The DNA here is from genome assembly GCA_030737875.1 of Allium sativum. Classification (NCBI taxonomy): domain Eukaryota; kingdom Viridiplantae; phylum Streptophyta; class Magnoliopsida; order Asparagales; family Amaryllidaceae; genus Allium; species Allium sativum. The sequence continues at coordinate 350,808,737 of CM060919.1, read as the reverse complement.
TTAATTATATTTATATATATTAATATAATCCATTCTGGCGCTGTTTTCATTCAGATTTGAATATAACATTACACAAAATCTAATCGTTGGATCTTTACAAATTTGGTGTCGTTGGAAAGATATTTTTAAAGTGGACCCGATGGTTTTGGTTTCCGGAAAATCTGATGGTCGGATCTCCCGTAATAATCGTTTAAAATCACGTTTTCAAAATACGAACTGTTGCTTCGTTATTCGTTTTATTTTAATTATATATATTTACATATATAAATATAATCCGTTCTTAAATTTCCAAACCATTTTCTTTTCATATATTTGATAAAAAATAATATTTTTACCCAACAAATATTTATTTCAACACATGATTATTTTTAACACTTTGTATATATAATAAAAATGTGAATTTTATTGTCAAAACAATTTATTTCAAAAATGAAGATTTTTAGCAATTCATATATATTTTAAAAATGTGATTTTTATTGCTAAAACAATCTATTTCAAACACAAATATTTTATATACTTCGTACATACTATAAAAATGTTATTTTATTGTTCAAACCATTTCATTTCATACATTTAATAAAAAAATTATTTTTATCATTCAAACAATTTATTTCAAAAAGGAATATTTTTCCAACACATGAATATTAATCAAACACATGGATATTTTTAGCGATTCGTATATATAATAAAAATGTGATTTTTATTGTTAAAACTATTTATTTCAAACATGAATATTTTCCATCACATGAATATATTTCAATACATGAATTCAAATCAAACACATAAATATTTCAGAAAATTTCGACAGCATAACGGCAGGGGGTTAAAAACTGGCACCGTCCCAAGTATGGCTCCTCGCACTACCTTACGCCTCGCAGCGTTCCCTAAGGGGTATACCCTTATAAACTAAATATTTCAATCATTTTCATATGCCAATGAATTTTTCCACAAACAATTCCAATTTTGTTTCAACCACAAACAATCATTATCAACCATTCGCATTTATCAACCAAATTTCACGTCAACCAAAATTCAAATAATTTCAATCAGTATATATCGTCCATGGTTTGTGGACGAGGGGAGTATACATATATACATATATAAATATATTTCAATTTTATTTCAATCATTTCAATCCCATTCAACGCACATATGATTTTTTACAACGCATATATAACTTATACATCGCACATATAATTTATACAACACTTATACATGAGGTGTACAATGCTTATATAACTTATACATCAATTATATAATTTATACGTCACCATTCCATATCGTTTATAATTTAGAAATCTCACATTGAGTTCCACTCCTCCAAAAATCGTAGGAAGCTCCAAAAATTCTCCGGTCTCTTCTAGAATGTAGAAGACGTCCTCACGGTCCCAATGTCTCTTGTTTCACTGGATTTCGACAACATAGCAAAAAGATATGATTTTTATAGTGAAATCACAATTCGTAGCACTTTAAAGTGCTATAACCCTTTAGAAAATAAACAGTCGTTACCTCAGCTTGATCTTCAAAACTAGGCCACGGATTTTTACCCAAACCGTTGCTCGAGACTGAAATCAGGTTGCGCCACCTTGAAGTACTCGGAAGGGCGCATAGAATGAGGGTAGGGCGGTCAGGTGCGGTGGCAGATCGGAGCGGCGGCAGGTCTTCGAAGGTCTGAACTTCACGAGGGTGATTCTCTCACAACACTCAACAAAAAATCTCAAACCTTATATGGATTTGAAGAGAATAGGAAGATCTACAAATTTCCTAACTAGAGCCTGTGATTTTTTTGCACGGATTGATCAGATTTGAGGAGAGAAGGCTGGGATGTTTTCCGCCATCGCGACCTGGAGTATCGGGGAGAGAGAGTTGAGATGGAGAATTATGATTGGCCAAGGGTTTTAATAATTATTTTTAATTTATTTAAATCCGAAAATACCCCTTGCTCCATACGAACTCCAATTCAAACCCACGATTGACGCTTCTAGCTAGATACCCCCATTTCGAACACAATGGGATATGTTTCGTAAGCCCATTCGACTGTTACAGTCAGTTATTCTTCAAATTAAAATATAAAACATTCAATATTTGATTTGAACGTACATTTCAATTTGCTGGGGCCACATACTAATTCCAAAAATCCCAGAAAAATAAATTTAGCTATGTTTGGATGATATGGTCCCAACAAAAATAGTTTTGTTGAATTTGGAGACCGTTTGTTAAATGGCCATTTTCTGGTTGATCCAAATTGATTGAAATTAACCAAACACATTTTCCTTTGCCACGCTCACATATTAACACAAAAAATTATGGAATTTGAAACCTAGCAATAATTAGACATTCCGAATCCAAAAAAATTGGTTTCATCGAAAACGGAGGCCGTTTGCAAAATTTCTATTTTTAAGGGCTATATAAACTCCATAGCGACCTTTCTGAAAATTCATTTGGCCATAACTTTTGATTCCCACTACGAAATTTCGATTTTTCAGATTTGTTAGAAAGATATTCATAAACAGATTTAAATATTTTTGGTTTCACTAAAATTCGTTTTATTTTGCATTCGGTACAGTCAGTCAAAGTTCATATTCAAATTTTCAAACTGCCGTGCCATTTCAGGCCTTGTTTTATAATTAAAATAAATATATTTTTTTCCAACATCGATTCAAATAGACTTTTGGTCGTTATTATTTAAAAAAATTATTTTAGATATTCAAAATCCACTAAAATAGCCAAATTAAATTTTTTAAATTGGTTCAGATTTTTCGGGTCGTTACAATCTCCCCTACTTAAAATCTTTTCGTCCCCGAAAAGGAACGAAGCTGGAAGTAGTTTAATTAACCAACTCAACTTTCATTATGGCTTTCATTCTTCAACTTTTCAGTTTCTAAGAATTTTCCAATTCTTCAAAAAATTGGCTAACACCCTAAATTTTCGCCATAACCTCCTTTGTACGGGGAGGGGTTTGGAAATTTATTGGGCCGTATTAGGTACCCAATAAATCCTAGTAAACATGCACATATTTATAGTGATATATTCCGGTGTCCACAGGGGAGTGTGTATAGATCATAACTCCAGAGAATAAGTTCTCGTCATCCTATAAATGGTTTTTGTGCCTTAATGACCAAAGAGACGTGTTTATTGTCATCTCCAGACCCGTGTGGGGTTTTTATTAATCTGGCAATTTACCGTTATAATTTATATAGTCCATGTCCGTCTTTGGTTCAACCTATAATATAGTCATCGTCATACAAGCCTCTCGCTCATATGGTAAATCTTCAACCTCGTCACATAAGCTCCAAATGCTTATGTGGTATATGATGAAGTATGCTATCTTCCAGAAGTATGCCATGTAGTGTAGTTCAAAATTAACTGCTACTATCCTATGGCGACGTTTGTTATTACACACAGAACAACCAGCACTCCGCATCCAATGGCATTCACAGGAGTTGATATAATAATAAAAGTGCGCATCCTACTCATTAAGGTTTACCTATTTGTCGGGCACGCAATTAAATTCTTTACTCAACAGCAAATCCATTTACCTGTTCAAACATATATAATGTACATGCATGTATTCCAATCAATTTTTAAATCAGTTCAATATTGGATTCAATTGTGTAAATTTACCATTCATTGTCTTATTGATTACATTAATTATCATTCCAATAATTTGATTAATCAAATTCATAATCACACAACACAAACAACAATTAATTTGGTGATTAAATTTTCAAAAATATACTAAGTAATTCATATACTCTTTTAATATATTCAAAATTCATATTTTCTAAGATCAGATTATATATAATCACAAATACGTAATTTATAGACATATAACTCTCAACTCATGCTGGGGCATTACTAACCCCATCTCTAATGAGTCACTCATTCTAGAATGCTACTGATTCTATCTCTAATGAGGATTTTTCAATAGGATATTACAGATCCTATCAAAAATGAGTATGTTACGGGTTCTATTTCTGACGAGTTCGTTAATATGTTATATTCCAGAACTAAGCTTAACCAAAGCTCTGATACCACGTTGTGACGACCCCAAACCCCCGTACCACGATGGCAAGGGTAATCTTTGGAATATAACACATAAACAAATAACATTATAACAGAAATATATAAATATACCAGATAATGTACAATAGAATACACTGGATAAACATAATCATCAGAGTTACACAGTATATAGGATCATACTTAGTACAAAATACAGTTCATCTTTACATAAAATGTCTACAGCGGAATCAAAACATAATATGTACAACATGAGCTGAACAACATAAAAAGAAAGAATTGATAGAATCCATCTTCAGTTCCATAGCTATCCAGAAAGAGCCTGTTAAAACCTGAATACAAGGCTGCCCATGTAGAAAATAGGGCACCCGAGTTTGCAAGTGAAACAAACTACGAGTCAGTCATGGGACTGGTATGAGAAATCAACTTAACTTATTTTAATAATAAGGCCAAACACAGGACCACGCCACTAACGCGGAATGGGTTTACTCCATTGGATTGCTAGTGCTCAAAACAAGTAAATCATTTAAACATCGCAATGCTTTTTATAAAAATGAAGCCATTATAAGACTCAGTTCCCATCACACAATGCAACGCAAACCGGAGGATAGAGTTTTACCTTATAATGAAAAAAATGCTTGATACAAATAAAACAAAAGCATTTGATATTATTACTAGTGTTTATATGTTTCAAAAACAATTTCAATCATAGACGGCATGGGTACCATATATCATGTCGCCATATATAGGTTTACAATCAAAACCGCACGATGTCGTATTTGGAAATTGGATTTCCGTCATGAACCAAGGCAAGGGATCGTCCTTACTGCTTCGAGACTCTCTAGCCCGAGCCTCAGGCCCCAGACTCAGGTGGGCCTTGGATCGTCAGGGCAGGTCCACACGAAGTGGATTAAAATGCCTGAACACTGCATTTCCCTGCCCTATGAGGTGTAAACTGGTCATATACCGACCAAACCATCGGCCCCAGAGCAACGGATATAACCGAGGCGCCTCGCTATCCATCATCCACATAAGTAAAATGCCTGGGCGTGTAAAACCCAAAACACCACACCTAGCTAGAAAGAAACGCAGTCCTCCCTGAAGTCCTCTCCCGTTTCTTGTCCATACCGGGATGTAAGGCTCGCGAATCAACGTTAAACACAAAGCTAGCTATTTAAAGCCCTGCATTGATCATTAACCACAAGACTCTGCTTTTAAATAAAAGCCTTAATCACTGCATCTCAGCATGCCACAAAGGCAATTCACGCCATGCAACAGACGTATGTTAATCACACGGAATGAAATCCAATGTCGGACACACCATCCATTTAAAAGTCCGTTCTAGGTCTGAACGAAACCGGAGGCACCTTTTCCTCTCCTGTATGTCCAATACAGGAGAGTGGCCCTCGCACATCCGAACGATCAACAAGTACGCCCGGACGACCACCACTGTAAGCCTTTCAGGGCAGCAACTCCCATCAAGGGCATCAGTAGCCCTCCATTCGATGTGAAGATCCTCGGTCTTTCACCGTCTTCATATCTTCGACTTCTAACCGTCGACCAATTATTTGAAATGAGAATTAGCTCGGCCTTTTCAAATAGTTTACGTATATTTAGAATTTCAAATCAATTCATTTCAATGGTTAAATAATTTGACATCCATAATTCAGTTCATTAATTTAATTTTCACGTCAAACACAATCAACCATCAAATATTCTATAAACCGAGTAAATTCAGTTTATTTCCATTCCATATCGTTTATAATATTTTATAATGATTTATCACTACTTTTATTTATTTAAATATAGCCAATTTATTCAAACGACGCTTCAGGCCATAACGCGGCCATGACGCTGTTTTTCTTCAGATTTGATTTACATATATATGAAAATCTAACCGTTGGATCTTTACAAATTTTATACCATTAGAAAGATCTTTTCAAAGCGGAGCCAACGGTTCCAGTTT